>OY365808.1:12756502-13326502 GCA_959347315.1 Bimastos eiseni | reverse complement strand
ATGAGCAGCGAAATGTAACAAATACGCAAGACCTTGACCGACGAACTCAAGGCCTTAATGGACGTCGTGATGAGTGATGACCGAGATATTATTCCGTATTGCAATTTTATAATAGAATCAGGTCGTCTGCTTTTACGTTTTGGCTTAACAGAGCAGCAAACACAAGATCCGTGTCAGCCAATCATATCTATTGCGTCACGACCCAATTTTCTTAAAAGTACGATAAAATATTGGCATAGACTGTTAGACACATAACCATGGGATATATAGACCTAATTATATGTGCATTATGTGTAAGGCTGGTGCATGAGGAATCGTTCATAGACAACCTATTAGAGACGGCTCATATTATATTGAGGGCACAGTGCATTTGCAAACAGCCTATAACCCTAAAATATAACGATGGGCGCATAAGTATTGGCAAATGCATGAATGCATATACGAGTGTATATATATTTACACACACAATATATGTGTGTGTGTGTGTGTAGTTGTGTAGGTGTGTAGGTGTGTGCGTGTAGCAGTGTAGGAGTGTGTGTGTGTTTGTGTAGATGTTTGTATATTTGTTTGTTTGTGTGTGCGTGTGTAGGTGTTTGTGTGTGTAGGTGTTTGTATGTGTATGTGTGCGCTTGTGTGTGCATGTGCGTGTGCGTGCACATGTGCGTGTGTGTGTGTGTGTGTGTGTGTGGCAAATGCTGTAGAGAGCCCGACTGTCGGGGCAGTATGTCAAAGAATCATTTGAAGGCTCAGGTTCAGGTAGCATTGGCAACACTTGGCGCACAGCCTGAGAAGAGGCTACATGAGCGAACATCTACTTACAGAGGAAGGAGTCAAGTGAAGACGATTCACGATCAGCTGATGATGTCAAAGGACACCACTTCGCAATAGGAAGAACCCTCGCACACGTTCAAGTCAGGGGATCCTTCACATTCTGAAGGACCTTTCAAGTCAGGCAGGACGTCATCAAGCCAGGAAGAATCCTCAGACCTGGAAGGAAGGCTGGAAGATCCTTTCGAGCAAGAGAAGGAGTCAGCTGCTGCAAGAAGAGGCAGTCACCTTCCATGCGTCAGACACAATACCACGGTCAGCGCCAATCTGGCCGAGTGTAAAGACTGCCCACAGAGGTCACTGCGGTTCACGAGGTCAACCTCTGAGCACTGCTGCAGCGGTGGACGGATGACAAGGCATGATGAATGGAGAAACCAACAGCAGCAGCAGCAGCAGCAGCACTAGGATGAGTAACAGCTGGAGAGAGCGACAGATGCTATGCGCGGAGACGCTGGCCGAGGAGACGAGTTCGACAACTGATCAAGTCCTAAAGGAAGACAACCGCGTCCTGGAGAACCTTCTGGAACTGGAGACCAGCTACCTTCCATCTGCTTCAGACCCTTCCAACTTCCAGTCGGATATTCGTCCGGCGATGAGAGAGATCCTTAGCGACTGGATGTTCTCGGTAAATTATTCACTTTCTCACTAAACTGGAGCAGCACAGTGACAGTTTATATAGCGCTACATGTATGCCAATAGGCCTATTATTGTAAAACCTACGGCTACATGCTTGGTAATAGGCTTGTGTAACACCACAGAGTGCATGACCATATAGAATAATAGATAATAATAGATAGATAATAGATAATAGATATATACAATATGTATAGGCCTATTATAAAATTATGCAGGGGTGTCAATCCCCTCTGAGTGATGGAGGCAAACCCACCGGTCCCTATAGTGTAAGTAAGGCATAATATTCCCTCTAAGACTCAAAAATATTCCCCCTTACCTGAAATTGGAGGCATTTGCCTCCGGACCACCCTATCTGGATGCCATTGAAATTATATATATATATATATATAATGTGAAGTTTGCATTACTATATAGCAATGTATAAAACTGAATAGCATAGCAATAAATAAACATTAAAGCACAGCAGTCCATTTACTGTGTAGCAATGTTGCCAATGCATAGTGATGCGACCGAATGTGCCTATGCAGATATGGTTTGTATGCACAGACCTATGTACAACTAGGACACTTGTTCAACTGAGAGGAGCTAATGTTGACCTGTTAACTGAACCAGACATAGGCTACCATAAACAATGTTTAACTGGCTTGCATTGAGGCCTCATTTGCAGCATGGTAGATTTCGGCGCCAATAATCACGATTACGACGTCGAAGCTGATGTATCAGGAGTGAAATGAAAGTGACGTGTCAGAAGCGATGCTGACATAATAGAAGCGAAGCTGACGTATTAGACGTGGAAGCTGACATATTGGGGGATATAAGCAACGACCTCATATATATTCATAACGGATAAGCAGCTTGAAATATCTTCAAGCGCATGTCTGTCAGGCCATAGATAAAATTCTTATAATACATGCCAGTGTCCGGTAACGTCACACGAAACGCGTTAGATAATTTGCCTTATGCTATTACTTGATGGTCGATTAACTCGATTTTGTCAAAAGCGTCACGGGTGTCTGGATGGAAGACCTTGTTTTTAGAGATAACATGATTTACACGCATTGCTCTGACTGTTGGCTGTTGATAAGTAAGTGTCTGCAATTATAGTCATTACGAAAGTATATATTCTCTTCCCCAATGGCATCCAGGAAGACGAAATGCAATAGGATTTGCAGCGCTCCTGAATGTCCTGATAAGCTGGTGTTCTGGGGGTTTCTTTCAAGTGGCGCTATAGAAGTTTTATGACTACGATCACAATTACGAGCATGGACACCGAAGAAAGGAAAAAAGACATGTGGAAATTGCAAATTGGCAAATAGGCCTATACAGCGATGGTCCATTCAAAACTTGGCAGAGTCGATTGGTTATGTGGAAAGAATGTTACTTAACTGAGTCCCACAAATGCAGTGCTGCAATTAAGGTTCGAAGGAAAAAGGAAGAAGGCAGATTTCACTGGATAAAGAGTCCATAGGCTACCGTACTAATTATAATAGGATAATGACAAGTCTTGACCAATGACCTAACAATACTGTGATAATTTATTAGCATGCATACAGCCATGTTGGATCAAGCGACGTGGGCGGACATACATAGGCCTACATATAGGTCGCATGTATTTGCAGTTCAGACTAGCTATTGCTGGTTGATCTAAGTGGGCAAAGGGGGACAACCAAGAGTCCTCTCGACATCATGGAATTTGTAACCGGGTAACCTTAGAGCTATATAAACGTCATCATCACCTGCCGTCGTCGTTATATACGAGTGTCATAAAAATGTTTTGTTACTTTGATGTCTGCCCCTATAATTCCTGATCACGTGCTACGTAATGGTCTAACCAGTAGGCCTATATATAGGCTTGGTTTATTTTAGGCGGCCTACTCAGATGCACGCCTATAGCACATTCCAATCAACCCTCATGAATCCCTTAAGCATATATACTCGAATATAAATTATATATATATGCATATGCATATGCATATATAATTATATATATATATATAGGCGAGGTACTAAAGCGAAACCTAAACCTCGTTCTTGTATGCAGGGGCGTCGATCTCGTGGGGTCGATGGAACAAGTCCCACTCCACCTTTTATAGAGAGGGGACACGTTATACGTTTGTCACTTCCACATTTTCTACCCCTCTCATTGGGTCTTCCCCCACCCGTCAAACAAGATCGTCACCCCTGCTTGTATGGTTGCATGCATGAGTACATTGCGAGATGTTTGTTTCTCACGACCATCCAGTAATCCAGTACAGAAGTAATCCGCCTATCTCATTCCCACACTCGAAGTCATCGCCTCTAATAGTAGCTATAATTTATTGACTAAGACAAGCCTAAATAACAGGACCCTGTTTCGATTGACCTTAACGTAGGTTACGCAAGGTTCCAAAGACATTCGACAGGTAGAGCCAAGTCTTTGCCTTTTGTGTGCGTGTGGTAAGTTTATTTAACGATGCATCCATGATAAGGATGATATGCATAGGTTCGTACCCTTTGCCTTTTGCTCATTCATGTCTTCATCTCACTAAGAGTCACTATCTCTGTAGGTCTACCTGTCTTTCAAACTCCCTATATTTGGAACGCGTGGCCTATAGACTCCACACGTACGTATGCCTACGTATGCTATAAGTAGGGCCTACACATATGCATGTGGGTATGTACGTGTGTCTGTATGCATGGGTGCATGAATGCATGTGTTCACATAGGCTACGTGCTTATGAATGTCTGTGTATGCATGCAAATGAAAGCGTCGTCAACGGCTTTAGAATCGACTTCGTAAATCATCTGCTGTGTTCCTTTCCGCTATGTGAACGCTATTGTAAGTCAGTTTATTAGCATATAGGCGCTCATGGATAAGCTGGTGCATTGCGCTTAGCTTTAGTGTAGCGCTTTTTAAATGTAGAATTTACGATTAAGGCATATGATTCGCATAATTAGGCCTATTCTTGTGTCTTGACATAGGCAAAACTTGGGCGATTCTCAAGTCAAGGTCCTTTCTTCTGATGCTTCGAGTAGGCGTCAGAGCTGCCCCGAATCCGTACTTGCTAGCGGCAAATTGAGTTTTAGTCAAGCAATGTTTTCGAAATAATGCAGAGTCTACTGTGAAGCTCGATAGAGTTACCAGAAAAATCAGCCCGTGAAGATCCGATCCAAGAACTCAACTCTGAGATGTTGCAGGTCTAAGTCTATATAGGCCACTTTTGTCTTGTTGTTGAAAAGGCAGACAATTACACTTTAAAATGTTTTGTATTTCATTATTCTTATTTCTGTTTTGAATACATTATCACACGTATACTATGATATTTATTATGGCAAGCATTTGTTCCACTCAGACAATTGCTTTAATGATGAATTAATTAATTAATTAATTAATTATAGGCCTATTGTAACCCAGTTCCAATAGCTTCAGGATTGGTGGCATTCATCACAAGGCTGGCCTGTTAATGCTATTGTTATTATTATGGACCTTTGTACGCTGCATTTTATTTTTATTATAATTATTATTATTTTTTTAATTGTTATTTCTTAATTATTACTCGAGGTATACTATATTATCTCCAGGTGGGAGATTTCACATTAGTTTTCACAATGTTTCACATTAGTGTTAACTCTGGAGTGGACATCATTGTCGAGATTTGGAACAACAAAAGTGCAGTCGAATGCAATAGTTATTGCGATGAATCGTTCAACCACGACAGATTGGCGCTGGAACAAGAAGCGAGTTTCTCCCGAGTCGCCAGAAAGTTGGCATTCGAGACGACCCGAGTCGACGAGAAAGACCCGTTGCTTGGCGTTAATATAGTCCAAAGGTTTCAAAAGCCAATGAATGAAAGTGGTAGCAAACTACTAGCATTGCGTCACTTGTGTGTACTTAGATTCTTTTCTATAGCATCAGCCAGTTCCGCAGCACCTACCATCGGGTTGGGGCAACTTGGAGGTCGTGGTCAGATAAGAGGGGCCTCTGTATCTGTTACCGTGATATCTCAGGTCAAGTAGCCTAGCTACCCGAGCGCACGGTTTCATGCAGTGTATGCCAATATAGTAATATCCTGGCTGGGCGTAAGAAGTAGGCCTAATCTTCCAATGGTGATTGTTTATTTGCAGTAATCCATTTTGTTTATCATTGGACGCATACGTGATTAGGACTAAGGGTCTAAGGCTGATGAGTTATTAGACCTATTTCGTCGTTAAGTGGATTAATCTGCCGGTAGATATCGAAGAACAAGACATAGGCCTACAAGTCAACAGTGAAGTCGATTCTCTGGTACAACATAAGCTAATATGCATTTCAATCCCTTCTGGGCCATCCAACTGATTTTACGAGAAAGTACTGCGTCCAAGGAGTCGACAGACGAAGGTCGGCAATGTTCAGTGATAATTACTGAAAAGATTTAATAAGTAAATAAATAAAGCAATAATGGAATGAGGCTGATTCTCTGGTACCTATGCTTTGCTATCAATTGATTCTAATCTTTTTATTGATATTGGTAGGTTTGCGAGGAAGAAGGTTGTGCAGTGGATGTGTTTCTGCTGTCCATGAATTACTTCGATCGATTCCTAAGCAGTTGTCCCAAAAGGATCAGACGCAGTCAACTCCAGCTACTCGGTTCAGTCTGCCTCTTCATAGCATCGAAATTCAAAGACGCCAGGCATCTGTCGTCGACCACTCTCTCCTACTACACTGACCATTCAGTCAGTCCAGGCGAAATTCAAGTAAGCTCAATTAAACATTGCAATATCCAATTATGACGAATATCTAAGCTTGACCCACATTTCGCCACCGTTTGAGCGCAAAAGCACAATGGAGTCCTGTTAATACTGAGATCGTTAATGAGCAGTTCATATGACTAGCGTCGATAGAAGTGACTTGTACGTGACCATTGTTGTCTCAGTGGAAAGAATTAGCTTTTAATAATTTATAAGAACATTACAGTTGTTCGAAACACACACAGGTCTCGTCTCAACCACCTTAACCGCCGTCATGTTTCACTATTTCATGCTATAAAAATGCCTATGACTAACAAAACTTTTATAGCGCCGCCATAATAACGCACAGGGCATCAACCGACGGTGCACCAACACAAATCCAAAATCAGGTAAAATACACTATGTAAAGTAACTGTGATACGTTACGTATATGCTAAACAATGTTGTAGGCCTATGTTACTGTAAGCTACAGTATTATGTGGTGCTATTGATATTTCAGGAATGGGAGTTAAACGTTCTTCAGGTGTTGAATTGGAACGTGTCTGCGATAACTGCTGTTGATTTCCTCGACTTGATTCTCGTTCGCCTTAAGCCTTCCGCCATTTTCGATAAGAAATTGATCAACATTCGCCACGCCCAGACCCTGGCCGCACTCGGTAACATCAGTAAGTAAAGGCCTGACAGCCCTAACCATAACCGTAACCATAGAATGCATTGACCACCCACCATCATCTACCTCGATCAGACTCTTCGATCCATCATCCCTCGGGCTTTCCACTCGAAGTTGAAGTACACCCCTATTCAAGAACTCAAGTTTCGTCCTATTGGTCACTAGCCTTAACCCCCAAGGTGATTCTTCTTACCTTCTGAAAACCGAATTATGACCTCTCTCAGACAAGCCCTATGACTTGACGCAGCTCTCGTGAATAATTTGGTGCCCTATGCTTGACTTTCGAGTGACGCTGCATTCATGTTGTCTCTTGACAACAACAACAACAACAACAACAACAACAACAATAACATCAACAACAATTATACCACGTTAAATGATGCTTAAGCAAAGCAAATAACAAAAGTGCACATATAACTATTTAGACAAGCATTAGGCCTATATTAAATTTTGCATTGCTAGTGCATGTGGGTTTCCTCTTTAATTTCGTGTTGCTTAATTATTCTTCTGGCTTAGGCAAGACGTGTCCTATCTTTTTGCCGTCGACTGTTGCTGCAGCCAGCATCGCTGAGATCGTCAGGATGACACTGCCCAGCAACGACCAGCAGCTGCTGAGTGACGTCATCAATCGACAGCTTCAAGACATCATCGACTGTGACGAGGTTTGAGAAACTCTATTGAGTCTGACTATTCTATCCATCCTTAGAATTTTATCTAGTAATGTTTTGGCGACGTCGCCATCATTATCATCAATACCGTCGCTATCGGGTCTTATGGGTTTACAAAAATAAAATCTGTACAGCCCTTGTCTTACTCCAGGGTCGTATTAGAGCGTCTTACCCTACAGGGAATTCGGTTGTATCATTGCCTTGTATATTTTGCCTTGGTTTTCTTTGTTAATTCTGTTTCTTTGTATCCTGTTTATATGATTCAAGATGCGTAGGAAGTGCATCCAATGCCCTATTTGTTGACGTGATGGGCGGTTATTAGCTACCCCAATTGGACGAGTCGTTTTACTAGCTATACACGTAACATGTATGCCCTATATTCGCTGCTGCAATTATTCAATGTGCTTCTATTTTCTAGTTACAAAAAAAATCATGTATGTGTGAGCTTTTTCATATATATAATTATGTCCGTGCGTTTGTGTGTGTGGGCTTCTATAATTATATTGATGAGTTTGTGGGTGTGTAAATACGTAGGATTGTCTCGTGTCCTGTCGAGAGCAGATTTCTCTGGCTCTTTGGAGAAAATGTTCCGTTTTACGAAATCCTTTCGATAAGAACGAGGAAGCGGATGTGGATGAAACCAGGGATCAAATCACTCCAGCGGATGCTTTTGACATTCGCCTGAAGACAAGTCCAAACCCTGGGGCATCATCATCATTATCTCTACAACCACCACCACCATGAGCTTCCAACAAACCATCATGATGCCAGAAAGATGCTAGTGAAGACACGCCTTCGTTTGTTGCTGGATCAGTTTCGTACGTGTTCATCAATGTATTCGCGTTATCATCGGGAAAATGAAATTATTTTTACATCTGCTCAGTTGAAGTGAAATATTAGGCTGATTATGTGGTCTAGAACAAGTGCAGCGCACTACATCCTTCACTGCCTATTTTTTCACTGCTTTTCATTGATAGGCTTGTAATAGCTAAATAGACCTACGCTCATTTCATAATGACGCTTAGTCTGAGCTGTCTGGGATACTCTGGTGAGGGGCCGTAAAGCTAAACGTTTGCACAGCCTAACCTAGTTTATAGGCTTATAAGATTAGTGTAGCTCATCTGCAGTCTATGTTTGGCCTCTTGCTAGGGGCAAAATAGGCCCTACACTACATTTTAAGCTTTACATAACCTATGTGCAATTTTGCCCTCCTTGAAAATGTTTTGCCCTGAAAAATGAAATAGTTGTCTCTGAGCTCGTCTGCGGCAGGAGCCGGAGTTTAAAGGCTAGTCGGCCTACAAGTTATATTGGTCAGTGTATTGGAATATGTAAATAGTATGCTCAGATGCGGTCTTTATAAGGGCATTCACACGTGTGCATATGCTGCGACTGGGTATGTTTTTGGACCAATGCAACCAGAGGTGTAACAAGGTGTTGAAAAGTGGGGGGCATAATTTATAAAAATTTCTCCCCCACTTTTTGAATTTTGCCCCCAGAAATTAAGAAAAATGGGGGGCACAAATTATCTTAACAAAAGTCATCTTAAAAAGCCATTGGAGAAACATAAAAAAGAACCGATTTGAGCGGTACATGGTGGGCACTGAGTACTAAAACTAGGTGGGGGGGGGCTTTGCCCCCCCCCGTTTTGAAACGGGTGGGGTGTGTCCCCCCGCCTCCCGCTTGTTACACCCCTGAATGCAACTATTATAGGCCTAGGCCTATCAAATGAAGTCAGAGAAAGTGTGGCACAGTAGCAAAATGTGTTTATGAGCGTTGGTGATAAATGGATTTATTACGTTTTGATGATAATAATAAGATTCGTATAATAATTAAATATTCTTAAGTGGTTTACGTGTTTATACGACTATTGATTAATTTGATTGTCATTTACGATTGTCAGCCGTGTTCTTAATTACTTGCATTTAATGTGATCTTTTTCTTGCATGCGTAAAATTGCTTGTTCAACTTGTGCTCTGTGATAAGGCAAACGATATATAGTCGACTGAACGTTGCACTAACTGTGATAAGCGAATAATAGATGTGGAGAACCGTTTTGAACTTATGATTATGAAGCTTATGCAGCATCCTGGACAGATGTTTTCAATTGAAGCATTCAAATTCGTTCGTAGCATCTAAATAAAACTTTTGGTTACTTTGATCCGTTGCTCTTTCATGCAAAAGACACTACATGTACGTGTGACATCTTTAATATGACTACAATAATTGATTCGTTATTTCTGTAAAGATAAAGCTGTGATATCTTGTAGAACATCCATTATAGCTATATTAGGTTGCAAATTAGGCCTATTCTATTTTGAATGTATTATCTTAGCCTATAGCGATTAAATCTAACGGCGCGGGTGCACGTCCTTGTCGAGAGAATGAGAGAGACAGTTCTGAGAGTCAGACAGAGATAGAGACAAGCTAATTTTATGTTCTACAATCTATAATTTTGGTCTTTCAATGGAGTATGCTAATTTAACTATGTATGAATATTAAATTTCTATGCAGAAGTTTTTACAGAAAGAGATTTGACTAGCATGATATGTTACAGTAATTATAATCGTGTAATCGCTCCTATCGAGTTTCTAGAAAATGTATTACATTGCAGTCAATAACTGTTGTTACATTTTTTGTTGCATTTTTAAACAGATTTCCAAGTAGCCTTAGTAGGCCTATTTCATTGTAGACCTATATACTGAATAGTCCTTTTATATAGCGATGAACACCAATATTTATCATGAAGTCCGTGCAATTTCCAGAAGGGAACATGCATCATACATGTAGACGCCGGGCACTGCATGGGGGAGTGGGGAAACAGGAATGATAGGCCTAATACTGTGCAACAGTGCTTCTCCATGCTAAATTATACAGAAAGGCACAAACAACCATGAGTACTCACAAAAACAAAGGACAAATGGATTATGGAGGAAGGAGAGGGTGAGGGCAAAATGGAGGAAAGGGAGGAAGAGAGCATATGGAGACGTTGTAGACCTAATCAGACTGGATCGTCGTTAGCCAGCTCTCCGAACCGTCTTTGTAGGCCTGTTAGAGGTGACAAAGGGTCAGATTGTCAAAGCGCGCCAAAACTCAAATTCAAGAGTTTTCTGAATGCAATGGATCTACGTTTTACACAAACACTTTACTGAGGATCTGAAGCGAGGGACGGATCTAAAGGTTCGAAAATCTAAAATCTGCTTCGAGGGCCGCCCGTTCGTTCTCTGACAGACACGAGTGTTGGAATAATAATTATTTAACATTAAATAACTTCAAAACGGTCTGCACTATTCTTGGAGTCACTTATGCCCGAACTTAAGCAGGGCTTAAGATGTGCCTGGACGGTCATGGACGGCGTCCAGGCACTTATTTTCGAGGCTGGACGCCGTCCTGCCACTTATTTGGCCAGCAGAGCCTGGACGCCGTCCATGAGCGTCCGTGCAGCAGTGCAATTCCTCTATATGCATACGTTATTATCAACAGGAAAGAGAGGAGGACAAAAATTTCGCGCTTCGCGCGTTTACAAACTTTATTTTCAAAATTTTCAAAACGATGCCGACACCACTGGTCCCTTGTCGACAATTTCACAAAGGAAAGCAATTCTCTGCAGGCCTATGCTTTAAATTACAAAAAATATTTCACCAGCAAATAATTGACGACTAAATAATGGTAATGGACAAAAAGCCTAACGAATGACGAATGATAACAAATTCAATTTTTCGCCCTTTGTATTTGATTAAATAGAAGTTGGATCGATAAAAATAATGTCTGCAAATCCAGCTTCTGGTTCAGCAAGAACCATTTTTGCCAATTCAACTTCTAATTATGCAAACATTCTTTTCGATGATCCAACTTTTATTTCAGTAGGCATTATGTTCATCTAAAAAGCATCTGTTTTGGAAGAATTTCGTTCACCCATCCAACATCTATCCCAGCATCATTAATATCTCTAATCCAACTGTTATTTTACCGAACACAGTCAACCACAGCGCACAAACCATTTGTCGTGGACTGAATATGTTGGTGCTCTGCCTTAGCAATTTTTAGTTCTTGACTTTTTGACACTCGGGGCCGTCCATACGTAACGATGTGTGACAAGGGGTAAAGGGGTCGACGAAATGCGACGTCACATAATCACATCAAAGTACATAATTTTACACTCATTTAAACAAGGTCCACTTAATTAGCAGTAGTTGTTACCACAATTAAACAACACTAATTATGATTATGATAGTCTTTCATCGTGATGAATGCATGAGATTGTAATCATTATAGGCTACTTAATTTTTCCTTTTTTTTCGTTCTGCTATTATAATTTGAAACATTTTATAGTTACAAATAAATTTTTTAATAATTATAAGAAAATTTGCGTTACATTCTGGACATCTGGTTTGATTTTTTGAATGGCTCAGGGCCTTGTGACGTGACGTCATATTTGAGGGGGTCATGGCATTTGTGACGACGCGTGACGAAGGGGAGGGTCAAAAATCGTCCAAAATTGCATGAGGTCATTTATGGGCGGCTCCCCTAGTGTCCAGGCACTTCTTTTATAACACTTTAGCACTGAACTTAAGACAATTACAGACACAAGTTAGCGATACCTCGGTTTGTGCCGTGTTAAGGCGTTTTAGACATTGTCGTATTCATTTATCATCGTCGTCGTCATCGTCATCGTCTTCCAGGAATTTGATTTAGCGCTTTTTCAAGAAACCTAGGGCCTACTCGGAGGCGAATTGAATGAAAGGCGCTTCTTAGACCAGCGGTTTTCAAACAGGTGGTGCATGAGGCCGACACGTACGGTAATGGCATGGCAGGTTTCGCCGTGTAGTCCATGCATTTTTTTATGACATTATTTCGAAACTCCGTTGATTTTGTCGTCAGAATTTAGTGCGCCAAGATGCGCTGTCGACTGCAGCCTGCAGACCAAATTGAAGGAGAACTAACGATGTTCCCATAACAATTTATTGCGTGGGGACTTCATGATATTCGCTTTAGGAAAACGTGCAGCCCGACATACCGAAACCTATCATTTATACATGCACATTGCCTATACAACCATTATAACGAGGTAAACACAGTTAACCAAGGAGGCCTAGTGGTCTTAGCGCTAACCAGTGGTCAATTTCAGCCGGAACGAACCGTTTTTCCGTTCCGGCACCTCCTGTCATGGAGAGCCAGAACGGCGTTCCGGCACCTCAGCAAGTAAATTACGCGGAACGCCGTTCCGGGCAGTTCCACCACATCTTTACTTTTTGTTCCGAAGTTTTGACTGCAGCTATAGTATTTGCACGTACGCAAGATGACCAAGTTAAAGTAATTATGAGCAATTATAGGATGTATTCAGTGGCCCCGCACCTTATGACTGGCCGAAGCACGCGTCCCTGCACTTTCTACAATTTATGGACTCGAGCTGATATCAAATGGCTCAGAGACACCAGTTGTCATTCTAGATGCACTTTTACTCATTCACATTGACGTAAGCAAAAAAGTAATTAGATCTACGTGTATTTTAAATCTTTATAGCCCAAGGCTTCTGCACTTAAGTACACAATAGTCGGTAGCATAATTTAATCATTGTCATATGGGTCTAATGTTTTTGATCGGAGAAAGGCCTTGCGACTTAACCAATATATAGTAGGCCTAACCTTCTCTATCTTAGAGATAGAGAAGAGCTCAGCCATGCCTGGAAAGCATGTTTATTGCGGCGAACAAGATATCGCCACATTATTCAGGCCTAAGATTTAAACAACAGCCGATGCCACGAATGGAAGATTTGTAGACTGGACTCAAGATAAGACGATTCGGAAACTTGTGTCAGGAAAGACCGAACTACATCCACTTAAGAGTCGATAAAACATTTTTAGCACGAGAGTTGGTTGTGCAAATGAGAGATTTTTTTGCGAACTTCTAAATATTTGAAAGACTATATATGTGTGCATTGCTCTCACTATATCGGTGTGCCTTGTTTGACAAATTATTTTGATATTCTAGACTAAATTTAGACACATTCTTTAAAATTATAACTGAAAGTAAAATGATAAATTAAAAATGTTATTTCAAATACGTAGGCTACAACTTTGTAGGTTTTCGTGTGGTCTCATTAATCGTACGTAATACTACATTGGACGACATGATAGGCCTATATTCTAAATTAACAAACACAACTATACGAACTGAACATAAAAGGCTACATTCTTAATAGGTGGCCTACACCTTAATTAATAGGTAGTCTGCTTGTGTTTGTACGTTATAACATAGCAATCAATATTGTGCTACCCTAGTACCCTGTGAATTTCTAAGCTTAATTAGACCAACAGTATTTAAATTATTCTATTATAACTAAGCGTATATTTTAAAACAAACCCATGCGTGCACAGCAATATAAACCGATCAACAGACCAACGCACGCACCGCCAAATAAACCGATCAGCGTACCCACGCCTTACCGTCCAATAAACCGATGATCGGACTTACGCACGCACCGCCCAATAAACCGATCAACAGACACACGCGCACACCGCCGCATCAACCGATCAACAGACTCACGCGCACACCGCCGCATCAACCGATCAACAGACACACGCGCACACCCCCACATCAACCGATCAACAGACACACGCGCATACTGATGCATCAACCGATCAACTTTCGATTACCGCTACTTATCAGAGCATGTAAAATTCGGATATAAAGCTTGATTGACTGGTTCCGTAGCAACATAGAATGCTTTCATAGGCTCCAGGTTACATAAAAGACCAGCAGAGGCGATAGCGCATTATAATGATTAATTTTTAGTCAGACGCTTGTAGAAGAAGTCAGATAATAATAAAATATTCAATTACCGCTTGCACGATTACTTAATTTTCTCGTCTTGAAAGTTATGCCTCGGCACTCGCCTCTTCTTGCCTCATACTGGCTACAGGTCTGGTTTTCTGTTTGGTCTTTTCAATCACCATTGTTAGGTTTTCTTTGCGTTGATCAATCGGTAAAATTGTCTAATTTTTTAGTTTATATCCAGACAGTAGCTCTACAGGAGGCCAACGCTGTCAGTAAATCGGAAATAATTCCCTTCTCTTCTCTTCATCTAATTTGATTCCTGCATGCCTCAGACTGAGGAACATTACTGCTTCTGACACGGACAGTGACACTAGGCCTATAATCGGCCTACATTTAAGCCTTCTGAGGGACTTTATGGGCCATCCGTATTGTACCTATTCTTATGACTCATGGGTTATGTTATGACTTTTACCTATGATCTTAGTTATGGGCTATTCCAACGACCACAGATATAAGGTTCTTCGACTGTTTCAACCATAGAGATATGCATCCTTATATATATACATATATATATATTATATATATATATATATATAATATATATATATATATATATAATTTATGGTTTATGCAAGTTGCTACCCTTGAGATAAAATTGTATATGGTATTAATTAGTTCTGTTAATAAGATTCTCCTGACGTTGTTTTAGTTCCAGATGCAGAAATGCTTAAAAGTTGTATAACGTAAGTTGGACGCATTTTATTTCTTTCTGTTACGACCTAAAATGGCCTCTAGGTTGTCAAGAACTTTATTATCGCCTATTGTGACACCTTGTCGGTCATCATATCTGTTTCCAGTTAAACTAACTAGAGTAGATGGAGTTTTAGTTCAATTGGTTTATTTGCAGCTTGGTCTGGCTAGTTTATTTTGTTATACACAGAGCGGCATGCTCTGTGTATAGCGAAGCTAATACGAGGTTCTTGGGGGTTGCGTCGATAAGTTTCGCACAGAAAGCTTATTGAGCAAACGGGATCAACCCGAATCATCGAAGCGTGGAGCTTCTGCGGCCGAAAGTTCGGCTCTGAACGCACGAAGAAAATGCTTCTGCGGCCGAAGGTTCTCCGAAAAGTGTCTAAAAACGACACAAGCCCTAAACGACCCTCAGGACGCCTAACCTGACCCTAATCTACTCTCACAATGCCTAACCAACCCTCACAACGCATATTAAACATTTTAGGATGTTTTTGACATGCGCCAAATGTTATGCACGCGCAACGGTCTTTTCCCGCTAAATTTGATAATGGTTCAGCCGTAGAAGTAAAATTTTCTTGTTTATAAAAGCAGAACTTTCGGCCGCAGAAGATTTATCCTCCATCGAAACCTGAATCCCCGAAAACGCTGAAAAGGCCAAGAGGCGCGATTCCCCAAAAACAGCAATGCACAATTAGAAAATGCTAAACTGTCTCAAAACAGTGCAATTCATTCATCAATCTTGCTTTTGCGTGAATTCTTTTCATTGATCCAGCTGTGTGCTTGTTTGTGTGTGTGTGTGTGTGTCACACACACACAAGGACATAATTATATTGGCACATAAAACTATATATATATTTATACTTAAGCTCACACAAACATGATCGTTTAAAAGATTATCTGTTTTACTGGGTACTAGGTTGATGAGAAGATTTCTGTTTTGCTAGAAGCTGGATCAATTAAAATAATTATGTTAAATTGGAAGTTGGATTGATGAAAACAATCAAGCTTAAATGGAAGCTGAATTGACAAAAACAATCTTGCCTAAATGGGCAACTAAGGCTTGTGAATGCAGAAATAGTCAAATTGCACAGAGAGGTGATTCTGCCTGGGCCCTGGGGATTATGCAAAATCAGGGTATTTTCTCCACAGAGATTCTCATACAATCGTAGAAATGACAACTCCAGTAATTGGCGTTTGTCCTTGTTCTACACACCCTTTATTACTAGTTAATAACTACATCTACCAGTAGCTGTCATTAAGGATTGACATGATATTGTGGCAGCCATATGTAACATGGTAATTTTGCATACATTTTGTAGCATTCTAAATTATACACCACTAGCTGTTAACCCGTGAAAAGTCACGGGTCATACTTAATTTTAACATTGCTAGAGTAGTGGTTAAGACAGTGGGACGAATTTAACGAAACGGTCAAGGCGAATTGTGCATCACCTAAACTGCAAGTTCGCCACGGTCAATACAAAAATACGCATTACCCGCTAAGATTCCATGTTTTAATAACAGCAAATATACTTACAGTACACAATGTATTTAATTTTAATAACTGCACATATACTAACGTAGATGCGAATACAAGCTTTTTGAAACTCGAATTGCACATTTGGTAACTGCAAAAGAGTATTTCAACTAAAATCAGCACCCGGTGCTGTAAGGTTTATAGAAGATTTACGGATCATGAAAACATGACCGCACTCGGTGCTGCGGACAGACTATATCTAGGTAAACTTTATTTGCATACGATGGACAGACAGACGTAGTAACATGATTTAGGTAATTATTAGTTTTGGATTGTATGGGTTTTAATGTTGGTAGAATACTAGAATTCTTGTGTAAGTAGAAATTGGATTGATGATGAAAAATAATAATGCTACGATGAGCAAATAATTTAGAATGATAAAGTGTGAATTAACCATGTAAACATATCAATAGGATTTGTGTTTTCTAGAATTTTGAGACAACAGCAGATGTTGGTTAATATTCCATCACTGTCGTTTCAAAATGGTGCACTCTCAGTTCGATATAACTCCAACCGTGCTGCTGTAACAAGGATCAATCGTAAGGTCTACCCACAGATGTATCCTACATTGCTGGTTTTTCCTGATGGGTCTACAGTTAACATACGGTACAAAGATCCACGAGCCATAATTAAGGTATTTTCCATTGTAGACATACTGTGTACTGTTGTAAACATACGTTATATTTCTGATCAAATTGTACTCTCATAGAATTGCCAGTTGTGTAACGAATCCTGGTTGGTATTGCTACCAGATCCCCAAACTGTTTTGCAATGCAAAAAACCAGAGTTCCAAGAATGCTGGCATACCAGATTCTTGAAAACTGGTTACAAGGATTTATTTATTTTGTAGTTTAACTGCTTATGAAGAATTGAGATAGACCACAAATTGCCTCTGCTCCTGCTCTTTTTCTTGTGTTTTTGCACTTGATTCTTCTTGTGTGGTTGCCCATGGTTTTGATTTAAACTGGCCAGTGGATTGAAATGAACAGCAATTTCAATCAAATAATAATTGATGCCTTGCATTTTTATGGTGGCACTACAGAAATCTATACTAGATTCATTCTAAGTTGACATTATTTATGTTCTGCACAATCATAATCGTAATCTCAACATTTCTACATCGCCCACAAAAGCCAAGTTGTGGGAACCAGCTTATTCACAGGCGCTTAATCTAAACAGAATTGATAGGAGGGGGTCAAAATCCAGAGAGTCAGACAGACAGACGGCTAGGGTGGATGGTGTTTGGAGTTGAAATGGCAAAAATAGGGAGGGGAGGAGAAGGTATTCAGGATAGGATTTGCGAAAGAGCAGTGCTTTCAGTTGTGAGTAAAAGACATGTGGGCAGATAGGAAGAGGTGTTTGTAAGTTCGTAGGAATAGTATTTCTGTGGCACAACTAGGGTATTGGGGTACAAATTTCATTATCTACACAATGGTAATGGCTTCAACTAGACATTCGGGTAAGTTAAACATGGTTTCCACATACTTAGTACATTTGCTTCTGAGGATATCTATATTGTTGATTGGAAATGAACCCAAAACTCATGTGGTGAAGCTTCAGAATTAGTAGAGCTCATTGTAAAAGTGAATGGGATGAAGTTGACGTGGTTTATCTTGCCAATACTTTTCGTTATATACGCCTGGCCTGTGGTGCTTGAGCAATGCCCGTAATAATGCAAATAGAGTGCCTGGAGTCCTTCTCTGATGTGTTTCCCTTGCTTCTTTCAATTGCAGTGGCTTATTGTTTAATTGTTTACATCTAATATTGATCAGCTTCTGGCACAAGACATTTGTAACTTTTTGAAACATTTTGCTTTTGTTCATCTGTAGTTGCCATTAGACTTGTCAGCTTTAACGGAGAAAGAGAGAGCTGAAAGACTTGCAAAGCGAAAGCCAAAGAGAAAAGTTGTTAAAGAAGAAGAAATTGTAGACTCCTTTGATGCTAATCAGTATTCTCATCTTTGGAAGAAGAAGTGATAAAAATAAAATCAGCTTTTAACCTATTAAACTGTGTTTGGATAACTTTGATCTTGTGTCCTTTGACAATTAGCATATATACTTTTCGAATTACTTTGGACGTGCTGATTAGATACTGCACGTATTTGAGTCTTCAATGTATTTAAGAAGGCACGCCTGGTATTTAAATCGACACACTATTCTGAATTTGGCAATATTATTCAACACTGAAGAATATACAGTATACAATGCCAAGTTCCATGATTTTAACAGACTTGTACACTTGCAGTTGAACAATTGAACACTAATATCGCAAAGTTTGCAATTCTATGCTGTGCAAGAAATTAAACTTTAATAGACGAGCATTAGATTCATGAAAACATCTGCACAGCATGCAATTCAAACATCAAGGCTACAAATAGTGTTGATGCTATTACTAATTAATGCTAATCTTAATAATAATTATATATGAAAACTTCATGGAAGTTCTTGGCATTGTGCATGCTATGCCATTGCACAAATTAGATATCAAACAACAAAAGTATTATAATAAATTTAGAACAAAAGGAAATTGATTGGCTCTGACAACGATTGATGAAACACGAGTAAACTTGACAAGAAGTGTGGTTTGGTGGCTAGAAAACGTGTCTTGTTTTCCAGAACCTCTGTACATTTCAGTTGTAAACTGGTGGCCAGATCAAACAGTTTTCTCCGAATGTTTGTAACATAAAATGTGCCTCTCACAATCCAATGCCACCATTTGCCCATTCCAGTTGCTACAAATAGCAGAACAAGTTATCAGAAGAACATAAAGCAGCTTGTATCTTACATTTTACTCATTTGACCCACCATGAAACTTGCTGATCTGCTACAAATACTGATATCTGTTATGTGTGGCAGGCATAAGAAATAAAGTGATCGTTAGGAAGGTTGTCTGTTGAATTTAACACTGAATGAGAAGTTATGCATTTTATTGAAAGTTGATTAAACACTGATTATAATAAGCACACTACAGTCGAGCGATATCGAGGCTGTTTAGAAATCTATGCATGTCACATCAAGCCATTTGAGCCAAACTACACCATTCTTGCTGAGTCAGTACAGGCATAGGTGGCATAGCAAGTTGGGACATTAAAAAAAGGTGTCTGGGTTTCCTATCCAGGAGTAGTTGTGGTGGTACAAGAGACTAAAATGAAGTGACCTTTAAAAATAGATCCCAATGACTAATTAGAAATAAATCACCCTGTCCCTAATGCATCATTTTTGGTGAAAATCATCTAACAAAAAATGCAGAGGATTAGTGTGAACATTTAATTTTAACTAAATTTCACCTTAAACATTCTTTCAACTGCAGTTTTACAATATTTAATATAGAAGGTACATGAGAGGTGATGATAGCCTGTCTCGACTAGGTTCTTTGCTCTGCTGCTCAATTCATTGGGCATTTTCTAAATACACTCCTGTTCTGGACTACATGCTTAATTCTTTGCACTGGCTTCCCATCTCGCAACGCATCAGCTATAGAGTAGCCAAGCTGGTCTGGCAATGAGTTCTTGGCTCTGTCCTGAAAAATCTGCAAGATTTTTCAGGACAGAGCCAAGAGCCATCCAAAGCTGCTTTGCTCAGCTTTGGATGGTCATCGAGCTTTTTGTTCTTCCTTTAGTGGCGAGATTCTGGTGTCTCATGCAAGCAGCTTGACTGAGCAGCCTTCTCAGTTGTTGTCCCTTCCATCTGGAACGTACTTGCCTCAGAGATGTGATTTCTGCCAAGGAGTAATACGTTTTGTTTTAATACACAAGTTGCTTAAGACTCATTTTTATGACGTCTCCGAGTAAACTTCTCGAGGGAGCACCATACAAATGTTAAAATGAGTTAATGAAAAAGGTTTCATGTATGATGTAAACTGTGAATGCTCATTCTCCATAGGACATGGCACAACTATTAAAATCATTCAGCCACTACCATATGTTGTATCAAGTTTGTAAAATGCAGTTATGTCTTCATTTGGATTTGTACATTCGTACATAACCGCACATTCTTACCTTCTGTGGTTCAACAAAAGCCAGCCAGTCAGATGCATGTGTTGGTAAAAGCCCCATCACTTGACACTTGTATACAGCCAGACCAACACCAACCAGGTTGCCAAAGGCATAAACTATTCGTTGAATAGTCTTATTAGCACCTTCGATCATCTTGAATGCTACCAGAAAACAAAAATGCCACTAAAATGCCTCATAGCATTAGAATACAATATTGTTTACAAGTTCTTTATGGGTCCTCTGTTCATATAAGCCAAGGAACAGAAGCTGTTAGTCTTGCAACAGTGGAGTCTGAACAAGATCACATGCACTCCTTCCACTGCATACTCTGAGGATAGAAAAATTCCAGATAATTCTTGACATACGTTGTGCCCCATACTGTTGGTCTCCCAAGGTTTGCCCACACATCTACTTTCATTCCGGACGCCCTACACTGGCTTCATGTGACCCTGCACGGTGCAACCCAGTTAAAATTGTAATTCTTATATGCAACTGATGAGGGGTCATGGTTCGACTCCCACATTAATTTGTCAATACTCCAGTCAATTCTCAGAAAATTCCTTTGGTGTTAAATTAAATTCAGTTGTTCAATGTATCTTCCTTTTCACATGCATTCAAATAATTTCAACCACTTTCATTCATAACAATTCCTTGTTTATTTAGTCATAATTTTTATAGAGCTATAAATCTTCTGGAAATGAAACTCTAGAGTTTTCCAATAAGTACTCTTCGTTGTTCGATTTTTTTTACACAGCTAAGGATTGACTACATGTACAGTGTTTTACAGTGTACAGTACACCATTACAATTTAGCATTTATACTGGTGTAATGTCATAGTTATGTCATACATTTTGGGGGATATCAGGACATATACAAATTTTTCACCCATTCAAATATTTGGGCAATTGCAATTCACGATGCATTGAGCTGATGGATTCAGAAGTGTAATACGATATTTGAACTTCTTAAAACTTGGCATTCATAGCATTACTATCAACCATTTTGTGCAAACACAACTAGATTTAGGTTGTATCCTACTTTAAAAAATAATTTTTAAAGTTATACTTAATTCTGCACATGTATTTCTTTGCAATTAGTAAAGTTCTAATCTAAAATAACTGAAATAACAGTGAAACAGCTTATATATATAGCATTTACTTGATAGAAACAAGATAAAGAAAGAAACTCAAGAGAAAGAAATACAATATACCAGATGAAAGACATCCAAGGCAAAGACAATAAATAATTTGAATGTATAGCTAATTTTAAGAAAAGAGAATGAAGAATCCTACTCTGTTGAATAGCAAGAAGAGCCTGGATTGGCCGTATGAACATCATTCCAACCATCATAATTGGAAATATGGAGATGGAATTGCCAGCCATCCACATTATGAAAAGGTTCATCGGAATCTGCTTCAGTGGACCAAGAGCAATGTCCCATGATTTCTAAAACGTTAACATCCATTTTCAAAGGCAATGTAAACTTAAAATTGCAAGTTTACAATCTTGTTCATAGTTCTGATGGTCACAGAGTTGGAGGAAATAAATTAGAATCTAATTGGCTAAAATTAATTTTATAATGTATGCATGCATATACGATAGCTATGACTGCTGACTGACAAGACATGTGTTCTAATTTAAATTTACTAGATAGTCATAGATTAGACCACTATACTTGAATGCTCCATAATAAACTGAGTGTTTAAACTGTAAATCTCACTTTTTCAATAAGGTCTGGATTATTGTCTCGGGCTCCAGAGTCAGGAAAGGTGATGGAACTGTAACCTGGAGGTTCTGGTAACGGTTCATTCTGTGTAAGTTGCCTTGATCCATCTGATCTGTGTCTACAGTTTCAGACACACTAAGTTACTCAGAGCCATCATGAGAAGTTTCCATGCAAACAATACACTTATACAGCAAATATAAGCTCATTGCATCAATAAAACGTTTTCTTGAGCTTTCTTGTATACATTTCATGAGCATTCTCTATACATTTCATAAACCTTGGCATAAACAGTGATACATACAAAATAAAAAATTTTAATAAAAAAAATGAGCAGAATAGAATGAAATTAAACAGCTAACTGTTGCTAAGTACTTGTTAGACAAACATGTAGCAACAGTCTTAAAAAAAGGTAATTAACTTAGGCCAAATACTAGCTTGTATTTCTAATCCGTAAAGATGTCCTTTCTCCCAGCACCTGTTCAGTCGCTCTCGTCAAATTAAGAAACTTCACATTGTAACGTTAGAAATAATTGGAGAGACGACTAAGGGCAAAGTTTTGTGTGTTTACAAAGTTTCTGCTAGTTATCAGTTATAGGTTGATCTCTTACACAAATAATTATAAAGAAGATGTTTTTCGTAATGTGGTCAGTAACAATCACATTCACCGAGATAGTGTTAACATTAGCAAGCTAAATGTGCTAAATGTGAAAGTGAATAATGATCAGGTATATAAATAACATGAACTCAAACACTCATGGTTTGAGAAAAATACACAAAAAATCTGAAATTATTCACATATCAAGGGCATTTCTGAAAGAAAGTTTTCTGGACATCCAACCACCTTTTTTCATGTATGAAGTGCAACACAGTAGCTCAACGCTACTAAAATAAGAGATTTTGAAAATTGTGCATATTGCCCAACTGTAAGTAAACTTGGAAGTTCAACTCACTTTTGGTAGGAGACCAGCTTCCATGCTATGGAAAAGCAATGGCTTACTGTGGGCAGTCACAAAAGAGCTCAACTGAATTTGTTGCATTTGCCACACAAGGAGTTACATCAAAGATGGTAGAATCGAAGACCAAAATGTGACACTTTCTATCTCTGCTGTGTATCTAAATGTTCACGCCATCTACCTTGGAAGCGATTGTCGTTACTAAGATACCACTAGGTCAATCGCTAAGTGGCGCTATAGCGACTTGCCTAGTGTTTTTTATGTTTTGACCACCACACAAACAAAATACACAGCAAGATAGGAACACAACCCAAATCATCGAAACCCGAATCCTCGAAACGCTGAAAAGGCCAAAAAGCCCGATTCCTGGAAAACAAAAATGCACTATTAAAAAGCGCTAAACTGACTCAAAACAGCGCAATTCATTCATCAATCCAGCTTCTGCGTGAATTCTTTTCATCGATCCAGCTTCCATTTAAACAGAATCCGTTTAATCAATCCAGCTTCGGAAATCAGTTTGGGAGATTCGGGTTTCGGCGATTCCCTACGCATCCGATAGGAAATGTCATATCTTAGTCTACAAATCTACCATGTTTGGTTAAATGACATAAAACTTCTCTCTCATTTCATGCCGATCTCCGCACTAATGACACTAATGCTCTTACACGTATTACGGAATTTTTTTATTTTTATACATTTTATAAACCTTGGTGTAGACATGAACCGGTCAATTTTTCGTTAAAGAATATTATTGACGAGAGGTAAAGAAAACGATAGATTACTGAAGGTGTTTGCATTCACGTGAACTAACAATAGAACAAAAATGTAGCTGCAAAATGAGTCAGATTACCAAAATGCAGTGAAATGTCGAAAGTATTACCTGGACGTAAAATCCAAGGACCATTTGTGGCGTTTTTGGGTAGTTCTAACGCTCATTGTAAACGGTCAGTATATTAAGAATAAGAGTGATATGAGAGGTACAGTAACTGGCCTGCAATCATGGAGGGCATTGATATATATTTAGCGTCACTATTAATAGCGTCCATCGGTGGAAAGATTCTGTGTTCAGTCTTTAGCTTGTTAAAAGGTGTGCTCGAAGCATATTCTTATCAGCATGTGGAACATTAGGTTTTAATCACAACTGCGAGCTGTACCGAGATTTCTACATTGCCCAAAAGTGAGGTCACGGGAACTAGCTTATTTACAAGCATCCAAACGCAGCAAAATCATTAACAAATGATGTTGATATTCATTTATTTATAAAGATAACAATCTGACCAAAACGCAGAGATCCTAACTTGAGTGACATTGAACAATAAAGTAGCTAGAATTGAATAATTAACTTGTAAAATTTTTTATGTAATGCTCTAGGGGTAAATTGAGAGTTGTATTTGGGTGGGAAAATATGGTTGTGTGCTCTATTGAATGATATTCTAATAAATTACTAGTGTGTCCTTATTAGCCATAATGCAGCATGTCAGCACTGACATATCATTAAACGAATATCTGCATCATCATCATCATCTAGGTCTTAATTAGTGAATGCAGTGAAGACGGAGTGAAGGAAGGAGTTGAAGGAACATGTTTGGGGTTAGGTAAAATGGAGAAAAGGAGCTTGACATCTGCTGTTAGCAAGTTTCAAGGCTGTTGGGAGAGATTTTTAAATATCTAGGCATTTCTGCAGGATCAAAGTCAGTATCAAATAGGTTCCAACTTAAAGGTCAAGATCCTAACGGTCTGGCAGGGAGAAGGCTATTGTCTTAATATGTTCATCAAATTGAAAAAATAACTCGTAAATTAGTTATTTAGCTATGGTTGATTCGAGTTTTCGCAGTTAAGCGTATGAACCAACATCTACTTAGGCCATTGTTAGAATGTGCATTTTCCAAAGTGTGTTTGATGGAACCATGAAAGAAAGAATTCCGTGAGGAAATTGGATAATTGTTTGAATGCGTTACAGCCCACTGCAGACTTCAAGGTGAAGACATGATCCATGGAAAATATCATATGAAATAATTTTCATGAATTAAAACAGCAACTAGGCATATTTAGGCCTACACAAGAAAATCACTGTTTAAAAACATTATACCAAAATTTTTATTTAGGTTGGTTTCCATAAACATTTTCAGATCAAAAGGGTTCCATAGCAATAGAGATCAGAAGCCAATGATTTAAACGAAGATCCTTTTGCCAGTCATATGTAAGATGCTGGCTTCTTATTCCTTTAGCCAAGTTCACGGCATTTTTGATATTTTCCAGGTCTAACTAATATTTTCCAGGTCAGACATGTTGATATGTAATGTAATGTAAATCCTTTAAAATTTCTGAGTACCCACAAGAGTAACCAGGACCCACAAGAGTAACCAGGGAATCAGAGATACCAGTGCTATATCAAATCAAGTCTGCAATAGCCAAGCTCTGTTCGTTTGGGCGCCAGGCCAAAATTTTGGGATGTCAAACTGAGGATACAAGATACAGATAGCTCCCCTACAGTTTAAAATAGACTGAAAAGAAGTGCCTTATCCACGGTAACCATCTTAAAACCTTAAAATAGTGTACATTATCAAATCTGAGATCTGGTTAAGCATTTTATTCATTTCAATAATTTACAAAGAACATAACAGAAGCTATCACAGATTAAATAGTAACACAAAACTAACAAACAGCACACTAGAAATTCCTTTTCAGAATATTCACGCAATAGATAATTTTAAAATATTCAGACACCCATTTAGAATGTGGTTCAACAGTCAGGTAGTATTTCATTAATATAATTAAAGTCAAATGCTGAGAATTACACAGAACCCTGATGAATGCCACAATACAACAGCCAAGTGGTTTATTTGGTGATTGGACATAATAATACACTCCATTAGCCTGCATATAAAGTACAGACAACAGAGCATTAGACTCGTTAGGGAAAATTAGACTAATTAGCCTAAGTTATTGCTTCGAGCTGAACAACAGTATTTACATTACCTGAACTGCAATGCAACAAAAAAGTTGTGTCATACAGAAATATATTAAATAAATATAAGATACTAGGTGCAGTTTGTTCTTTAACAATAAATTTATCTCTTTCAAGTCATGTGATCTGAAATGATTTGAGATTTGTGAAGTAGTCGTTTTAGTCATCAATTTGTGATCGAGAGATGTAGTATTTATATCATAATCACATTGAGTTGAATAAAGATTCATAAGAGAATTGTGCTCTTCATCACGTGACCTGTCCATAGCATGCTTCCTTGCAGCATGTCTAACACATCACTCTTTCTCATAAATTAAACAATGATGCTTCTTGGACATTGAATCTCTCTCCCAACTTTACTGCTAGATATAGCTCAGAAAGTATTTCTCACTTATCTTACACTGTACACAGCTAGTTGTAAAATTTCAGCACTTACTGCTAGATTACAAACGATGCTGTATACATCCTCAGATACAATCCGAACATTTCAAGCAAATGGAGCAACTATCAGCACATAGGTTTTACAGCCAATTATACATTGGCATGGTCGGCCACTGATAGTCATTAACAGGGAACTGCTGCTGCTGTTGTGAGAGCAGAGAAAGGGAGACATGCATCGCTGGCATGCTGCCAGGAACATGAGACGAAACCGGATGCAGCGCCGAAGCACCGCTGTGACTAAAGTGTTCGTCACGTCTCATTGCTGTGTGGTCGTCTGACATGAAATTGTAGTCCATGAAGACGGAGCGCTGGTCAATGTTCCCAGGTGTTTCACGAGGGATGCCCTGGCGCTCAGCAGTGTAGCGGGACGTCATGTAAGGGTCGTGGCACGGCATCGAGAACGGGTGGGTTGCAGTGGCTGCCCGATCAGAGGCCGGGAGACGAGAGAAGCGAACCGCATCCAACATGGTCTGCTTGGCATCATACGAGTTTGCAAGCAAAGGAACGTTGCCAAACCATCGGCCAAATCTGGTTTCATTGGCATACGGATTTGCAGTCGGTGGTTTGGTGTGCTGAGTTGGCATGGCAACAGGACGGAAAGGCACGCCGGCATGATCGCTGAAGGATAGCTGGGCAGAGACAGGTCCTGCTGTTAAGTCGGATGCCTTTGACGTCATCTTATTGTTGGCATGGGTGAAGGTGTTCGCTCGAGCAAATGAGAAAGGCAGAGGAGCTGATGGAAACTCCTCAGCAGGAAAAGGATATCCGTTTGCACCGGTGCGATAAGCATTTGAACCAGGATGATAGAAACCAAGAGATGAATGAAGACCAGATGATGGTTGGCTTATCCTCGATGACGGATAGCCTGGATATGCGAGAGTGGATGCATTAGGCAAAGAAACCGAGGGCACTGGAGAGAACTGGTCAGATGGACATCGAAGAATTCTGTTGGATTCCGAAGCTGTGTCTCCTTCCAGATCCTGAAGAGAATCGTACTGAGGCTCTTCATCATTGGCAATCGTACAGCATTCATTGCCAGCGGAATTGCCATAATCTGCCACACTGTATCCTGATGGCTGCGTATAACTGTATCCGGTGAAACGTCGATCATGTGAGTCAGATGGCAACGATGTAAAACCCGTCTGACTGTATAGCTTTTCACCCTTTGCGTCATGACTGGTAAGCACTTGTGATACATGAGTCCTTGGAAAAGTGTTACTGCGAGGGGATGAAGGTGCATAAAATGAGTCACTGGCAACCGTTGTCATGGTCATTGCATCTGGCTGCATATGACAGTGCTTTTCTGCATCCACTGAATCAGAAGAACTATCTGGATGAAGATCACCAGAGGACGACTGCTCTTCATTCCATTTCAAATCTGGCAATGCCGTACCACTAATCTCCACATCCTTTGGGAGCTTTTTACCCAACTTATTCTGCTTTGACTTACACTTGCGATGCTTGGCACAACTATGACCATTGTCTTCAGTACTGTTGTGATGGCGTATCATATGCGTCTCGTAGCTCTTTATTCCCGCAAATCCCTTGCAGCAAATGTCACATCGAAAGCTCCAGTTGGCAACAATATTGTGGTCACGCTCACTGTGTCTTTTGAGGCGTTCCGGACGCGGAAAGGACCGATTGCAAATGTTACAGTGGTATGCATATATCTCTTTCTTGCTGTCCAATTTGTGTGCTAAAGATAGATGTTGACGCAACTCACTTGGACGTGGAAAAGAAATGGAACAATTGGAACATCGATAACGCAGTTCCTTTTCGTGCATTCTTTCATGATAACGCAGACCTTCACGATAGCGATATTTTCGGCCACAAACCGAACACGAATAAGGCTTTATGCTGCTGTGACATTTGAAATGATCTTGCAATTTGTCCTTGCGCTTGAACGCCTTGCCGCAACCTGGTTCCTTGCACACAAATGGCTTTGTTGTCGTATGAGCCGAGATATGGTGTCGCTGAAGGTGTTCTTTCTTGTTGAATGCCTTGCTGCAGATTTCGCAAACATATTGGCAGAGAGCGGCAGAGGGGACACAGTGATGCCGGCAAAGTCTTGTTTGTTTGTTGAATGTAGAACCACATTGATCACATAGCGTTTCATCCAGTTTCTGTGCAGTTTCAGACTTCAGGCCATTTTGTTCCAGCTTCTCAAGAGGCTTGATATTTGATAGACTTTGCTCTTCACGAGTCTGTATACTTTGTGATTGGTTTTTCATATTTAAATTTTTTGATCGCATTTTTAAAATAGAATTGCTGGACACTGCATGTATCTGCCTGTGTGCTGACAGGCGATGTGAAAACAAATCCTGCTTCTCGTGAAAATGCTCGTTGCAAACCTTGCATATGAATGCAAACTGTGAGTGGACTTTAGAATGTGCCTGGTACTTGTCAGCCGTTTCAAAAGTCAAATTGCATGATGAGATAATACAGCGAAAGATGCATATAAGTTTGTGATCATCAGTCTTATGCTGATACAGTCTCTGAAGATTTGAATATTCCTTTCGGCAGTAGGGACAAATGTAGCCTTCAGTCAACTTCAAATGCCTATTATTTGATGTTGGTAATGCGTCTGTAGATGAGTAATTTTGAGACAAGAATTCATCATTACTTAAACACTTGGTGGTTCCAATTATCTTGGCATCGTTAACCAATGTTGTGCTGACCTGATCACAAAGTGAATGCTCTGTCTCCTTAGCGTTTCGAGACGCAGCTTCTGCAAGGACTTGAATAGGAGGAATGGCTAATGCAGGGTCAAACAAATCAGCTGGAACAGGACCATCAGTCGGATGGGGCAACCACACACGGTGGCACTCGATGTGCTCTCGAGTCGAGTCTTTATTTACAAATATAAGACAACAGACGAAGCAGATAAATGATCCAACACAAGGTTTGCTCTTCTCACCACATTCTCTTGCATTTTCATCTACTGGGTTATTGCACTTGCTTTCTTCAGCGACAACTGCAGTGTCTGATAGGAGTCCAGGGATGACATCGAGCGGGACCTGTTGATGGGCCATATGCAGTGCCATTCGGTGGCGATTTGTGTGGCTAAGGTGCTGAAACTTACGTTGACAGACAGGGCACTGTCTGGAGGGGTATTCAGCACAATGAGTAGCAGGTCGATGACTGGTTTTCAGGTGCAAGAGGTATTTTGTACGACTTTCAAAGCAAGTTGAACACAGCTTACAGAAGTAGGACTTCCCTCTGGTGCTTCTCTGGTGAGCAGTTTCTTGGTGATTCAAAAGAGCCACCTGGTCCACAAAGACCTGATTACATTTAGAACAAGTCATTATGGATCTTTTTAATTTTGACTTTATCACACCGGCAGGACATACAATCTTCATTTTTTCTACTTCCTTGCGAAAGGTCAGCATTTGTTCATCAGCAACATCGTCATGAATCGAAGACACAACATGTCGACGAAGTTTGTAGCGGTTTGAAAACCACATTCCACAAAATCTACATATTCCAGGTCGAACATTTGGGTGTTTTGCCATATGCAGCAAAATAGCACTGTAGCTGTCAAATAAGTCACTACACAACTGACAAGAAAAGCAGACCTTCTTGATGACCTGAAGTACTTCCTCTCCAGTTTGACTGTTAAAAACCATGTGATGATTGGTTTTCTTGGAGAATTCAATGAACGCTGGTACCTTGGACTGTGGAGGCTCACGTCGGCACAACCTCTGCAGATGACGTTTCAGCTTGTATTTGTCGCTGAATGCTTTCTGACATCGATAGCAAACATATGCACTGAGATTATGACTTTTACGCAAGTGACGATCATAGTCATCTTTGAACGATGCAATATAGGAACACTTTGGACACTGGTGAAGCCTAGGCTTACTGTTCCAGTGCATGGGCTTTTTTAACTGAACAATTTTACTGTATGCTATGGATTTTGGAGGGCGGCCTCTTCTCCATCGTGGTATAGTTACCGGGTCTTCAGTTGTGGCAAACCTTTCACATGTCACTGAAATTGGCTGACTGTCTACTTCCTTTGACAACTGTTCAGATACATTAACTGTCTGTGCAATATAAGAATTTTCCTCAGCTGCATGTTTGTTTACTTCAGACGACGTACACATTCCTTGTTCACTTGGCAAGGTCGTTAGAGCATGACCAGACCCAGGAATAGCATAATCATTTACACATTCATCATTACCATTAAGTGGAGCAATGTTTTCAGATGCAACTCCATTACAACTCTTGTTGGTGAATTTTGTCTGGATTTCTCTTGCACCTACCAATCTGTCAACAGTTTCAGAAATTTTAATAATATTCTCAAGTGTTGTCGTGTCACTTGCGTGGCCCAATTTACCCACATGGTCTCTTTGATCTGGCTCAAGTCTGACTCGAACACATGACTTCTTTTTCTTGTGAACAAAATAATCACTGATGCTGTGAAATATCTCCATACATCTCCCACACTGGTGAAGATCATCTTCTGACTCTGAAAAAGATGAGGATAACGTAATACCATTGAAAAATAGGCTGATAGATGAACTTCGCCACAGGATTATGCGTTTTCAAGGATTCACTATGCACCAAAAATTCTGCAGCACTGTTAGTAAACTACCGACCCTTCCAAACACCTTCCCACCAACTCTTCATCTCTCAATTTTCGCCTGTGCCAAATCTTGGCATTCCATTGCTCCACATCTATCCTTCTAATATCACTGCCCTTGTCAACTCCATGCCTGATTACTGCACTTCACTAATCCTCAACCTGGAAGCCATCTCAATTAAGCAAGAACAACTAATCCAAAACTATCTCCTCCAAACTATCACCAAGACAGGGTACCAACTTATTCACGATCAATGGACACGAATCCTATATGGCGCAGCGCTCGTAAATAATCTGGTCCTCTGAGTTTAGCTTAAGAGTTTAAAGCAACGCTTAATTAATAAATGTCCAGTTAAGTGTACGATTACGACTAGTATGTGACGCAAACCCTTGCATGCAAAAATGAAAATAAACGCTATATACTTAGTCCTGAGAAATAAGTATGTAAGTTAATAAGAACACCAGGCCTTGAAAATTCACCTTCCGAAGCCATGCGTCTTAGAGACCTATTTACAGCAGTAACTCATATTAGTTAATAAACATCAAAGCGAAACATTTCCAGCACGGTATAAATACAGAACACAGACTACTGATCGAACTCGCTTGCCGTTGAAGAAATGAAGCCTGTGGCGTCATCAGGTGATTAATTGTCTAAATTCTACAAAATGTTGAATCTGTAAAAGCAGGTATAATGCAATTAGCATAACATAACATAACACAAGGATCAAGATACACAGAATCCTTGAAGAAGACATAACACGCCTAGAAGACGTCAAGTCTGTGTTAAATACCACTGCTATTTGTTCTGGCCTACTGGGCCATGCTTAATTGCCCAATTTTCCAAGTTTCCTGTTACAATTTTAAAAGCCGTGATTGACAGACAGAGTTCACTGCGACAGTATTATCAAAAATGTTAGAGTCGTAGGCTCTATCATCTTTGGTACTATCCTCCAAACCATTACACAAGTCTACAACTCTTCTACTTAAGAATTTGTGCCCTAATGTTCCTTTCGGTTGCTTAAACAATTTATAGGCCTAACTGTGTCGTCGAGTTACTTTATTCCAACGCGTTAAGTTATCAGATAGGTATGTGAGATTGGAAAGCCTATTTGCTTACTTACAAAAGTACTTGCCGCAAACGCGTCACCTTGGAAACGGGTCAAGATGGCTGGTTGTTGTATGTGGTAACCGAGACGCAAACCTGTTCGAGTTGAAAATTAAGATATAGTTTTGCATTTTAAATAATTATGACGCGAGTGCGACAATTATAAGCTTGTTAAGATAGAGTGAGTACATAAATAAATAATTTAAACTCAAAAGCGTCACTAAAATTTGTTTAACGCTTAAAATGGTATCGTTACATAAATATTTTGCGTATAGCAGCTATTAATTTTTGTGCTTTTGTGCATAAAAGTTGGATGATATAGACTAGAATAAGCCTATGTGGATCACAATGTAAAGTTGAAAGTAAAAACAATTGTAACCTTTAGCGCTGCCAACTTTCCCACACGGAGCCTTTTCTCATACTAGACCCATATAGAGCCCATGGAAATGCTGGCAGGAGGCGACCTTTGACAAAGTTTCTTGCAAGAGAATTTTAAGCCAGCATTTTCGCTGTCATTTAGACATACAGAAAATAATTGCACACAAAAGTTCAGTAAGATTTTGATAACACGCAGTAGAAAATTCAGTATGCATCAGGGCTGTTAACAATGCTGGAAAAAAGTATTGCGATACTTTATCGCGATATTAACAGCCTTTGTATTTTGGAAGTGCAGTGATAAGAAAACAAATAAGATTGAGTGACACTTTGCCAAGACAGCCAAGCATGACCAAATTGTTTTTTGTTGTAATTGCCCATCCAGTGAATCAAATATCTGCCAAATGGGGTCTCACTGCATGAAAAATACATTTAAGGCAAATTATTGAGCAACCTGTATCTACTGTAAATTGGATTTCATTTGATTTATGCTTTATGCATACAGACTTTATTGTTGTAGGATTATTTGCAAGCAGATATTGGTTTAGTTATCAAGCTAGCAATGTCTGGAGAGGTAAAGGAAGCTGCACTGGGCTTCAGTGATGACACGATGAGTGCATTGAGGAAGAGCAAAAGCAAAGTTGTTGCTCCAAGAAATCCAAAGTTACTTAAAGGCTCCCAGCCAGAAGTAAAGGTTAGTATTTTGTGGTATCACATCTGAAAATGATTAGTAATTTTGCTAGGCATTCATGATTTGTGATGCATTATTTATAATTGGTGATGGTAATAAAACAGACAATGGCATCAAAATAGAGCAGTTGCTATTGCAATAATGAAATAATCTCAATTATGGTGTTGCAGAGTTTCTGCAAGGAATAACATATAATTACTTATGATAACTTGTAATCACTTATTGTAAGAAATAATCTTATTACTTAAGTAAGGTTAATATCTTAAAGTTCGAGTGTAGTACTTGATTCTGAATGTTAACAGTTGCGTCCATCAGTCTACCTCACACAAATGTCTATGGATACTGATGAATGGCTGGCAAATCAACACACCATGAAGCTTCCTGTCAAAGTAGAACTTCTCGATATGGCAGAAACAACTAACCAGAAAGTAAGACAATCACAGCTTTTCCACAGCAATTGGACATTGACATCTATAAAAGGCTCTTCTTTTGGGTATAGCTTATAGGTGCCATTAATGTTTCGATAAAAATTTAGCAGAGCATCATACAGTTCAAGATTTGTCATAGCCGTTATGTGAAGAGTTAACTGTGGGTTTCAAACCTGTACAAAAATCTAGGTTCATCTTATTGACACTTTCTGTGTTGGCCTAAATTGTGTACGGTTAACTGTTTGCATGGCTGTGGACAGTTCAATTCAACTCCTGTTATCATGATTCCTTTTGCAATGATCTTTTATGCTCTGTTATCACGAACTATAAATGAATCCTTTCATCCTGACTTTATTTACTGCTTGCCTTTGAACTGAAGCCAAACACTTGGGGAATTTTTGTATCATTTTTTTGTAACTTCTAGGGTCAGTAAAGATATTTTATTTTTGTTATTGTCTAGGTTTCCTGTCTCAGCATTGATGAGCCGTTGTTTCAGCCTTTTCCTTCAGAGATCTGCTTCCAGCGTTTTAAGTCTTTTGAAACTTATGAAGTTCCTCTTGTTCTAAGAAACAATGACAAGGTTGAGAAGTTATTGTTTGCTGCAAACTATCATTCAAGTTGTAATTGTTTTGTGAGCATGGAGAATAAAAAAGTCTGCTTATCAAGATTATAGTCCATCTTCATCCTCATTGTGACAGTAGCATCCCTCCTTAGCTCCATTTGTAACCAATAAATTGATCCTTGAAGGCCCATGTTTAGATTACATTGTAAGCCAATTTATTTATTGGCACCTAAAGGTGTGTTTCAGATAATTATATTATAATACCATAAGCTTAAGATTAGGGTGGCAATGGATTGTATCCAGATTGTAAGGTTAAAGGTATCACGATTTCAACAAAAGTTACCATAAAATCAAAGGGACCACCCAATTTATAGAAATTATATATGTATGTGTGTATGTAGGTACGTATGCATGTATATATATATATATAATATATATACATGTATAATATGTATGTATATAATTGTATGTATGCATGTGTATGTGTGTGGGTGCGTGCATGAGTGTGTGCGTGCATGCATGTGTGTTTGTATGTATTGTATATATGAAGACATTTAATATGATGCATTTGTCTCATACACTGCTTAATGTATCTTCTGTGTTTAGGTTCCAAGATTACTCAAGATCACACAAGAACCATCACCTTACTTCAAGCTGATAAGCCCTGCTAATGCTTCTCACAAAGTTGGCCCTGGGCTTCCCACAACATACAAAGTCCAGTTTTGCCCAGAAAATGATCAGGTATTATGGCTATAGTTCATGAAAAACGAGTTAAGCTGGTCATGATGTCTTGCAGCTATTCTAAATATTCCAGATCTGGTTAATATTGCAATCATCATTTATTGAGATGTGATTTGCTTTTTAGAGTTTAATTAAAAAGGATAAATAGCCTGCTGCATATACAAATGCATTTATATAAATTTACATTTTATTTGTATTGTCACCATCTTGGTTGTTGTTAGATTCAATGTTGTAATTGCTAACAGCTGCTTTCAAAGTAACTGTGCAGTATATTCTATTTACAAATATTTTCGTTTTCTTACATAATTATAGACTTTGCTAGTGTTTTATCTTTCAAGTTTTGATGATGCTCTTACGTTTACTCGTTTTTTGCGGCATTTTAGGACTACATTCATGAGCTGATCTGCGTCACTGAACGAGAGAAATTTATTGTTCCTGTTAAGGCAATTGGTTCAAGAGCTATTCTAGATTTCCCTGATTTCATTGCTTTTCCTCGTGGACTTGTCAAGTATTCCAACTCAAAGACACTTCTCATTCGCAACATTGGGACAAGAGATGGAAAATTTCAGCTAACAACTGAGAAGTATGTGCCAAGTCTGAACACAGGGGTTTTGTCATAATCATTGCTCAAATTAATGCCAAATATTTATCAGTTCATATAATTTTATTAGGGCAAATATCATATCTTTTGATTTATATGGTGCCTCTCACAGAATAATTATTCAGAGGCGCTCTAAGCACAGAAACTCCGGTGAAAAAGAAATGTCTCTAAAGAGCACAAATCCGATGGAGAGAATTCAGTCATTAGTTTAGTCCTTAATGATGGAGGAAAGTCATTCCAGATAGATGGACCCACAACAGCAAACGCAAATATAGTCTAAGTATAGCCAGTATTGAGATGAGGTGTGCCGCTTGTTGGCTGCATGAGTTCGTGTTTGAGAGTGCTATGTTTTTGATCTTTGCGTTATGTTCCGGTTGAGTCTTAAAGCGCCCTTGTAATGGCATGTCTGCATTACGATGCTCTAGAAATTGTCTGTTTAATAATAACAATATTAATATTAATAATAATAATAATAGCCTAATTGTTATTCCCTTTCATGAACTGGACACAGGCAATAAATCATTTGATTGACAATCATATAATATTGTATCCTTTTTAGTTTGAGTTGTGAAATTTCGAGATGAAATTTCTATTTAACATGTTCTAAAGTAAAATCGTTTGTGACGTGTAAGTTGTTACGGGTCCAAAAGGCCACGCTGAGGTTCATGGTTTAAATTTCAAGTGCTATTCTGTATGATTTATTAGTTTTGACGATATGGCAAATTCTGCAGAGTTTAATGCAAAAACTAAACTCAATTTGTTGAACAGGTTTTATGTTTTCTGTTGTTTTTTGTCTGTTAGACCATTTGCTGTGAGTCCTGTGACTGGTGTGATTCCTGTCAATAGCAGCCTTCAGGTCACAGTTGACTTCCACCCACTAACAGTTGGCGAACACAGTGGAGAAATAGTGCTTCACTATGATGCTGGTCTGTTCTTCTCAATTACTCATTTTCATCATTAGTTATGTTTAATAAAATCGGTTTTGGATTTGGACATGTCAGTGGGGCATACAGTGTTTATGAAATTCTTTTTCAGCATGCCCAATTAGGGCCTATAATATGAACCTTGTATTCCCGCTTTGGATCCTTCAAAACAAAACCTTTTGTGTAGTCAGCATCAACTTAATGGTAATTTGCTGAGTAAATTCTGTCCGAATGTTGTAGAAACTTTGTTACTTCATTGCAGTTGTGCTATGTGTCTGAAATAACTTGAACCATTTCTCTCCATAGGGGAAGATGTCTACATTCGACTGCATGGCGTAGCTGAAAATGCCGCTGTCAGGCTTGAAAAGAATACGATACGTGTGGAAAAGACGTTCATATCCTTGGCCAATCAAAGGACGGTCACAATCAGCAACCACAGTGATGTTATAGCTCATTTTCGCTGGAGTCGCTTTGCTACACAGGAGGAGGAAGATCAACAGAAAATTATGTAAATACACAACTTAATTGGTTAAAAAAATAAGTTATTTAACACTTTCTAACATTTCAGAAATTGCATATGAAATTCTGAGGTGCAGTTGTTTATTTTATGTTCTCTTTTCTTTTCAAAACTGCTATCATTTTAACACTTGCTACAGCCTATAATTTGAAATAGTTAATCAGAGTTTTTTCGTAGATGTTTTCCAGTAATTATTACCATTACATAGTAAGATTGATTTCAACAGCTAAACTCTGCCTCCAAATGATCTTAATCTTTGCAATCGGACTATAATTATGGTTAATATAATTATGGTTAATATAATTATGGTTAATATAATTATGGTTAATATAATTATGGTTAATATAATTATGGTTAATATAATTATGGTTAATATAATTATGGTTAATATAATTATGGTTCTGCGCTGTAAGAGTATCCTATTGCTTAATCAGAAGGAAAATTAGCGTTTTCTTGGAGTGCATTATAAATGATCCGAATTATTGAATTAATATATTATGAATGATTTCATTTAGGACCCACCTTAGTTAATTAACTATTTAATCTATTCCTTAATGAACAACATGAAGTTATCTGCTGTGAAATGTATCTTGCTTTTTGCTGTTCTAATAAATGTTATTTGAATATAGGCTTAAAGAAAATCTTCTGGATTCAGAGGCCAACGAAACAGATCGATTCTATCAAGAGTGCACTGTTGATCCTACGATTGCAGACAAGATTTCGATCATTCGCAGATCATACCAAAACAAAAAGAATGTATGTTATTTAACAGGTTCTCACTATCGATCAGTTTTTGGATTAGTTTCTAATTCTATTCGTTTGGTATATCTCGTTTTCTATTGTACTTTTATATGCCGCTCCTAATAATTGTTCCTTATGGAACAATGCAGCAAAGAAGACCACAAGAGTAATGGTGATCCAAAGACCACCAGACCCACATGACCTTTGACCCCTTTGAACTGCTATGACCAATGGACCTATCATTTCTTACATAAATAAAATTACAGGCTTTCTGAATCTGTTCCTGAAACCAATTATAGCTGAACAGTTTTTAAATAGCCATGTGATATCTGCAATGGTCAGCATCTGTTTACTATTTTAAATACCATTTAAATAGTTTCCTAGAGGTAGTAATTACTATTCTATTTCAATAGTCATCCAAACTATTTATCCCAAAGCAGCTCTTCCACTGTTTACACTCTGACAGTGCCAGTCCTAAGCCTGGATAAAAAAGGAGGGCAATGCTGATGATCTATGTCATCACACATCGTTGTTTAACTGCAACTAACTAACTTATCCCAAAACTTATTAATGCTAAGGCCAATGTCACAGGCAGTGAATTTGTATTCATAAGAGTTTCAAGTGCTAAACATATAACATTGTCTTACTTTTAGAAAATCAGCGAAGACCCGATGTTGTTTGTGGATGATGTCATCAAGATCGATCCAATCGAAGCCGACATCTGGCCAAACTCATCCATGGATGTCACGGTCGTTTTTCAACCAGAGGAAGCCAAGGAATACACTCGAGTCGCCTTTTGTGATGTCACAGGTCGTGAAGCTCGACTGCCTTTGCGAATTCAGGGCGATGGAATCGGACCAAACGTTCAGTTTTCATTTGATCAGCTTCATATGGGAAACATCTATGTTTTTTCCACACATATGTATGAGATTGTCCTTGCAAACAAGGGTGATATTGACGCAATGTTCAGCCTCTTACCATCAAATACATCGTATCGACCCTGCTTCCAACTGAATCCGTCAGAAGGAATCATTATGCCCGCTGGATATCAAGCAATCCATGTGTCTTTCAGCAGTCGTGTGGTTGGCAGCTTCTCTGAAGAATTCTGCTTTCAGGTGGATGGTCTTCCAAATCCAGTAACGATCACTTTTATGTAAGTCTAAACAACAACGCTATTCATGTTCTATAGATGTATGCCAGTCTGTGCAATTATAATGTGATGACTATGAATAAAATGTATATATTTGTCACTAACTTTACTTTGTTTGGGTTATGTAAAGAACATGTTTTCTAAAATATGTGTAAGTTTAACCATTCAATGTGATACATTTTTTCGTTTCTTCTTAAACTAACCCATTTTGTGCATTTGTTTCTACTTTCTTTCATTTGTTCGTGTGAACTTTTTTCAGTGGCAGTGTGATTGCTCCAACATTCAGTTTCGATGTACCTAAGCTGAGATTTGGAACAGTTTCATATGGTGAGCAGAATAGTATTTCATTTACAGATTCTATACTAATACATATTGCAAAAGAAATTATTGGTGTGAAACATTACAGTTTGTAAATAAATTCAAGCATTCGAAGGCAATTCTTTGTTACCTCTTTGGTTATTGTTTATATACAAAGCCCTATGATTGGAGGACCAAGGATTTGATTCCAGTCATTCTCAGGAACTGTAGTGGGTTTCTGAGTTAAATTTTTAAATTTTTAAATTTAGTATTTTAAATTTAGTATTTTAAATTTAGTCATAATTATGTGTGACGTTCATCTATAATTTTAAGTTCTGTTTGCTTTAAGGTTTCACTTCAAGCAAAACATCTACTCTGAGGAACACGTCCCTAATTCCAATGACATTCTATCTTCGCATTCCAAGCGATGGAAATGGTCCGGTTGTGTCTTGCTTGAATGAAGTCTCGGAGGAATCGAGTGGTTCCGATTCAAGGCTCTCTTTCAGTGACCCAAAGGAGTTTGAAATTGCGCCATCTAGTGGCGTTCTTGCTCCTCAGAGTGAGGTTGAGATCACAGTCAGCCTTTGCTCTAACACCAGAAGACACTATGACACTGCGATGGTCGTTGACATTGAAGGAGTGGCACTGGAACTATTTTCACTCCCAATTTCTGCAAAGTGAGCCTTAACAGATAGCCCATATCTTTTGAATTGGTTTATTAGCTATGCCATAGTAAACACAAATTCATAAATTCATGCGATCACTCGTAATCGTAATCGTAATCTCCAAATTTCTAAAGCGCCACTTCAAAGCCAAGTGCACCTGCTTATTCACGAGCGCTGACTCTGCCATCTTCCAATTTATTTCATCCTGAGCACAACCCACCATACCAGATCCTCTTTATCAATTTCTGTATCATTTCATGGCTACATAGTATTCTTCCTCACATCTTCTTTAAACAACCCCTCTGACTTGATGCAGTGATTTTAGGTAGACTGATGCCCAATGCTTTAGTTGATCCATTCTGACAATAGCACTTTATAAATTTCTGACTTTTTTTTTAATGATTCTAATTCTGTTTTTCTTATATCAGTCTTTGACAATTCTGAAATATCTGTGACATTTTTACGTTTTATTAATCTGTTTAGCATTCAAAAGGTGACAGCCAGGTTTGATATGAGTTGCTGCCCTAGTCTATTGCTTACTTGAATCTGCTTCTATGATAAATCTTTTCCCCCTTTATATGAGCCATACTCTTCTTATCTACAGATTTTTCAATCTTATCATTTTTATGTTTGCTATTTGTGTTATTTCACAGATATGTTAATCAACTTATATAATAATAATAATCAAACCTGAATAAATCTTATGTACCAATTTGATATTAAAATATAGGTGCATAGTTCCGAGCATTGTGGTCACGAATCCACGTTTGGAGTTGGGTCGTTGTTTCATCGGATACCCTTACACGCAAACGGTTGAGATGGAGAACAGTTCGGAACTGCCGGCAAAGTATCGCCTGGTTGCCTGCATTGATGACGGACTGGAGTCTCTATCCTACTCCAGTCTGCAGTCTCAGGTGACTAGCACCCAACTGCGTTGGATCATTCATCTGTTAAGATACAAATTTAGTGATGTTGCCAAAGGTCGGCTAACATTGGTATTTTGTGTCCAATTTACCTGAAGCTTGTACCCAAATGTGCACAAAATATCTTTCTCGTTTTACTTACAATGCCCGTTTCCACATGGCATAGGTCATCTAAAGCGCTTGAGTAGTCTCTTTAGACCTTTATGCTTCATTATCACATGAACGATGATGGCCACAGATTGACCAAAATCATTGGCAATGTTTCATGTCTTAAATAATTTTGCAACGACTCTGTTTGGACTTTCTTTGCGCATCACAGATGAAAAGGCTTCTTTGCAGATATGGTCAAGGCAATGGAAATTAAAATCTTAAGCTAAGTAAAGATTTCTGAAGCATATGTCTGTTGTTTGATGCAAACCTTATCTTTGCATGTGTTAGTTGATATAATTGATTTTATCGACAGGCTGTCATTGAGCCACAGAGCACTTTATCAGTTCCATTGGAGATCATTCCAAGAGGACTTGGTGATTTGGATGCTACCATTCAGCTTAAAATCATTGGAGCTTCAGAAATGATGCTAGTGAGTCATTAATTCATTCATTTACTATTTTACCTGTCAGCTGTGAAAGCAGTGTGTAATTTGTACATGTTCGTGCATTGTGCATGTGAGTGACTACAATTAATCTTCCAGAGCAGATCAGCTTTAGTACTAATTTTTATTTAATCGATCAGGCGATATCCTTCACCAATCACCACTGCTCTCCTCCAATTTAGACCTTCCCATGGGCAGATTGTGAAGCCTGTAATTTAAATCTTTGAAATAAGCCACCATTGGTATGCAAACCGGCAGCCACTCTCACAGAGGTACATGGTAGGTATGCTGTAAACAATGTTGCTACAATAGCCATTCACTGCTGATGCTGATATCCCTAACGCCCATATTTGTTGAGCCCATATTCATTGTACCCATATTTGTTGAGCCCATATTCATTGTACCCATATTTGTTGAGCCCATATTCATTGTACCCATACTTGTTGAGCCCATAGCAGGGCATCACTGTGGCCACTAACTCAATGCATTTTTCAAAATGAATGGAGCTGTCTGAACTAAAAGACTCGAAGAATTACCTATCAGCCTCAATGAATGTGAAAAGCAGGAGTAGTAGTGGACCAGTGATAGACTATGTTAAGGCTGTTATTAGATTTTTTCTAGGTTTGAAATAAGATTTTTGAGATTGTTCCGACTGTTTGATATTTAAATAATTGCTTTTGATGTTTGTTTTTCATGCAGCCGATCTATGTGCATTGCATTGGTGAGGGTCCGGTCATTCACCTGACCCCGTCTTCTCTCGATTGGGGTCAGATTCAAGTCCTTACAGAGGTTTCAAAGGTTGTCAGGGTGTCAAATGAATCCCTCATTCCAGCTCACTTCACTGCAGAAATGGTTTGTCATGACTTAGTTTCGTCAAGGATGTATTTGTATTTTTGTATCAAATTGCAATAGAGATACAAAAATGTTCCTTAACAATTTATTTCTAGCTCTTGTTGTGCCTATAATAATTAATATGCCCTTTATAGCAGTTTAAAATATATGTGATGTAATGTAGTGTAATTAAATTTGTGTATATTGCTGTATGATGTTCAAGCTCATTAGGGAACAACAAGTTCACTTGTATTTAAATAGTTCTGGAATAGTGTAATGTATTGTAATCGAACATTTGTATAGTACAGCTCAAAGTCATCAGTGCTCTCAGTGGGCATCTGTGCTTAGGTCACAGAAGATAGAAGTCTTAGGGGTCTTTGGAACTAGGATGGTGAGAAGGCTAGTAAGGTCCAGGATAGTTCCAAGCTGAAGATTGGGCCATAGCAAATAGCGCCAAATTGGAACAACCAGAAGGCTGCAATTGGACGATTGCAAGGAGGCCCTTGTAGATAAAGAGGAGGCAAGAATACAGAAAACTTCAGGTAGGTCAGGGCTATCTCAACTATTCAGTTACACGTAAGGGACAGGATTTTTAACTGTAGACACTGTTAAACCGGGAGCCAACAGTGTGAGTTCCGGCTTTACAAAGCCGGAATAAAGGGCAAACTTTGGAATGCTGCCTACCAGTATCACTAATAATAGATTGAAGTTTGAGAGTATTGCAGTATTGGAATAGGTGAGGAAGTTACCAGTTTGGAGATAACAGATCATCATTTAAAATTTAAATTATGTAATTATTTTTGAGTGTATAATATTATTGCCTGCATGTTGTTGTCTAATGAACAGAATTCAATGATTTTGTCAGGACATTAGGATACTGCAACATGATCCTTTTAGGTGATCTCTACAGTTCAGCAACTTTCCATGAGGAATTCTGTTTCTAACTGGGCACATGACCCTCAATTATAGTGCTGAAAGCTCCTTAAAACTTTGTAGGTTCTCATGATGTTTTGTGATAGCACGTCTACATAGATTTTTCTGTAGAACTGAATTTTGATATGGCTCAAATGTCAAGTCTTTAATAAAATCCATAATTGTGATTGTTGGTTGGTGATCATTAAATATGACCTGTTGTGCTATTGATGTTCTCTGCATAGATTCGTCCTGGTTCTGTGTGGACAGTTGAGCCTTCGAGTGGAATACTTGAACCTGAGGAAGTCATTGAGCTTAAGGTCACAGCGTGTCTGGATGACAGTGTCTGGTTAGTTTTTCAAGGTCTCTTGAACAATTGCTTGTGTACATCTTTTGATTTAGGATTTCCATTTTACTGACAGTTTGACGACTACATTTCATCATTCTCAGCTCTGAAATGGTAACTTGCTAAATTGCTGTGCTTAACATGCACTTTTTAACTTTGAAGATAGTTTAAAAGCCGACAGCTTTTGCTTTTATTTCTACTGTAAGTATTATTTAATTAAATTGCATATAAGTTAGAATCTGAGAGTAGACTAAGATGATATGCTATATTACGTTTAGCTTTAGCGACAAGCTGCAGGTTCACATCCAGGATGGTCCGAGTCATTCTGTCTCTCTCTCTGCCATTGGGCATGGTACAACAATTGTCTGCCAGCCTCCAATGCCAAGCACCTTTGATCTTGGTCCACACTTCAGCAAGGGTGGATGCCGCCGAACTTTCACTCTGGTCAACAGAGGTCGTAGGCACCAAAGCATTGTCTGGCACACAGATGGATTCCCTCTTCTGACTCGGTCAAGGCGACCGGCTAAGACAATTACAAAGACAACAAAGGACATGAAGTACAAGGTTTGATGATCTGACAGTTGATCGATCTTCATTTCATGAAAGCCACAATATTAGAAAGTAAAAATTCGTTTAGATGAAGGTCATCATTACTTCACATTCTTCTGTGAGATTCTGAAGCAATATTTTGCAATTTCTGATTTTCGACAGAATACGTGTTGTGCTGCTTTGTAAAATGATTCTTCTCTGTTCTATTTATGGATTTATAAAGCGCCTCTCACAGTACAACCTAATCAGAGGCACTCTCAGTGCTAAGGACCCATAGAGCAAAGAAAAGGCTTAAGAGAATGAGCAGAAACAGTTGTGCTACCAGATAGGATGGTAGCACGAGTCACAACAGGAAGGCTGTTCCATAGCAAAGGGCCAACAGAGGCATAGGCACGATGCTGAACTGCTGAACTGTTTTAGACTGAGGTTATCAGCAGACTGCAGCTGTGATTATTGCACACTTTATTAAATATGCTGCATAATAATTATTATAGGAAGTAGCAGTTATAGCATTGATTAGTTATTGCATTATTTTTTTTATTTAGGATAATCCTCCTGCTGCAGATCCTCCAAGTCCTGTTTTCACAATCACTCCGCAACGTTTGGAATTGAATCCAGGAGACTCTGCTGACATCGTTCTGGGGGGAAATGTTGACTGGTAAGACCATTTCTGTTTCAGAATGTCTGTTTAACCAGGAATGTTTCATCTTGTACATTTTGGAGGGTATTCAATAGAGTTATGGATTACACACTGGCATGCAGAGCAGAAGAAGCGAGTTCGATTTCTGCTACCCAAAAGGTTGACTAGTCCTTCTTTCCCTAGGCGGCATTGTTGTTTAATCAAATGTATGACTCCTGAAAGTTAAATTTGATTCCTGCAATAACTTGTCATCATTCATTCATACTATATTTGTTATCATACTGCGGTTTGTCAGTTGAAATTGAATGAAGATGTACATGTATGTTATTATTATTAATGGGAAACCTGCTGTTAGTTTTTCTTTCATCTTGATATGAACTCTGCAAGGTATAGTAATGTAATATGCAATGCTTTTTCTCTTTTAAAAATTACAGGCAAGGTTAGGGTTTGGTGTTTTTAATTCACATATATTTGGTATGCATTTCCTTCATGCTTCAGCATATTAATCTATAGATATTTCCAATTTAGTAAAAAAATCTTGAAACAATGAAAACGTAACTTCTTTTACAGTGAACAAATTGTACAAGAGACACTGTTGTGCAATGCCATAATTGGTCGATCAGGAGGGAAAGAACTGATTAAAACAGTGAAAATCATTTGTGAATTCATCAATCCTTTGATCGAATTCTCCTCAGACACTGTCTCATTCTCCATCAACAAGGTTTGAATGAATTCTGGTCTTTACTACAGCGGTAACTTAAATCTCCTGAATTTAGCAAAGAAGTCATCAACTGCTTAACACTTTAGTGATGTGAGTGTACTAAATGTGACTGGTGACCCATCTGTTGTTTACTGCTACTGCATGGAGAGGCTTTACCAGCCAGAGGGAGCAGAGAAAGTCCCAGTCTGTGGATTACAGTGATCCCTTCCAGTAACAGCCGACCCTTGAACAACTCTGCCTTAAAACTGATACATGCCTATTTTCGGTGATCCTGGGAAGCCCTGGCCGTGCTTTCCATAATTCTTTACCTCCAGAAATGTCGTTGGCATATTCCCTTTGACCTGAACACATTACGATGCTGGTTTATTGAAAGCCTTATGTAAGGTGATATTCTAGGAATCAATCACAGAATTGGAATATCTCAAGTCAAAATTTAATTAATTTAATTCCATTTTCCTTGGTCATTTGTCAAATGCGATAGTTGATTGGCTTCTAATTATTTGCTGACATGAAACTAGAAAACTACATTCCTGAAGTGAGTGAAGTCAACCAAAATTTATGTTTTACGGGTGCAGGGACCTGATGACGAGCTGTCCATCTTGACTAACAGCTTGGAACTGACCAATCTGACCAGTCTACCACTGACCATTCAGCTTGGCCTCAGCTTTCCTTTCTTCTTATTGAGTGCTGGTGAGGAAATGGAAACAGAACAGGTGAGATGTGGTTCAAAAAATTCAGAAGATGGCTAATATGCAAGACAATGCACATACACTGATATATTTTTAGTCTTTGTTGGGTTGATTAGACAAAGATTTTTGAAATGGAAGCTGATGTTGAGTTACTGATTTCGCGCTCATACATGACATATCTTTATCGGTTCTAACATTAGGTGCTGCTGCTCTTGTGCTCCGGTCTTTTAATTCTTGTGAGTAGCTTATAATATGTACGACAGAAGAAATGAGGTTATTGTAATGTAATGAAATGTAAATGATATTAATATGACTGAATTATTGCAGTTAATCAATATTTCACAATGTCGTCATGCATCATTAGATCGTTACAGTACATGCTGCATGTAGCGATCCCGCTCAAACAGCAACGGAGTAGTTTTGAAGGTACGGCGAAAACACGGCAATGGCAAAGGGTTTCTTTGTCCCACGTATGGGTCTATGTGTATGACATACGAAGCCCATGTTTTTATTCAGGATACGAGTTGCTATTCTTTGGTCTGCCTTTTCCCTCAGCTTTTTCCTGGATCTCCAGCTACATTGCTTCTCTGTTAACAATAATCAGCACAAATCTATCACCACACAAGACGTTTCCCGACAGGAAATGGTCATAATTATGTTCTTGTTGTGACGTTACTTGGGTCACCATTTCCAAATTAATGGTAAATCTTCCATGTTGTAAAATGACCGTTCTGAAGTTATGAAAATGCAATTCACACTGCATTGCGCCATTGGGGCACAGCTGGCCATAGTTGCCTTCTATGATATGTTTTATATATCAATATATGTATATATATTATATATAGTTGTTAGTCCTAATTCTTCTGTGGAAAGGAAAGCAAGTGCAATTGTTCTGCGGAAAATATTACTAAGATTTTCAGTTCTACATAGACCTACTACTGATTTTTGCATGTGTTAATTATTAAATAGGAAATAAGAGTTGATGTTGGTGAGAAACGGGAAGTGCAGATACGATTTGACCCGGCCTACATCAGTGACCTTCACAGTCGCACCATTGATGACATCATGACAGTGTCCTATGTTGAGCACCCACACGTGGTTTGTACTTGAAGATATTTCTCATTGGATAATTCGAGTAATGAAAGGCACTCTGGGATGTATTCGTCATACACAGAAGTGATGATCATCTTTTTTCTACGATGATTTCATATATGTTGTTGTTCACATTTATTTTAGGATCTGTTTATGTTTGAATTAAATAGAATTAAAGCTCTTTTGTCCCAATTGAATGTAGGGCTTCTTTCGGGCCACATTCAATAACTTGGATAAATGCCAGAGGGCCAGCGCATCATGGACTTCCAATTTTCTTCCCAGCTTATGCCTGCACAATATTATGTTGTTTGGTAGCAATGCATAAGAAGCCTTAATCTGTTATAAGAGGGCTAGACTAATGTGTTGTCTACACAATTCAACCAATTGCTGTTATTCTTTGTAAGTCAAATCAGTGCTAGAAAACAGTGCTTTCAGTTGCCTCTTTGTAGGCTACTGTTTTTGTCGAAAATATTCATTGTTGCCCAGTGATCCTTAACTTATGCTCTGACATCTTTCTTGTATGCAGGATAAAATTAAACTTCATGGAGAAGTTTTCTTTCCAAACCTGCATTTTGAAAAGATGGAGGTCGACTTTGGTTGCATTCTTAATGATACCGAGGTGACACGCTACGTAAATATCACCAACAGCAGTCCACTTGAGGTCAGCTACAGATGGTCCTTCATGGTAGATGGTGAGCCAGTCGCTGTTTTCAAGAAGTCCACGCAAGTTGAAAAGATGTCATTAGGTTCAGAATCAAGAGATTTTCAATCAAAGCAGTCAGAAGACGAGAGGAAAGAGATTTATGATGAAACGGAAGAGCCACTGAAGGGATCGGAAGCTGTGGATGAGTTGGATGTGGCCATTGAAGCAGGAAGTCCTCGAAATGCTACACGTTCACCACAAGAGGTTTGTTCGGTTCTGTTCAGTTTTTATGTTAAATTCTTGATGGCGATGTGTTCTCTGCCCGAAGGTACATGTAGTAGATCCATTGACTTTATGCCACTCGGGATGGTTTGTGTTATTACAAGCTCCCTAAAGAAGACAAAAGTTATGCTGCTTCCAGTTTGAAATTATGATCTTGTTTATCTGTTTTCTTTGTCCATCAGCATATCCAGTTTCTGTATTATTATTTCTTTAAAGGAAATCGTGAACAAAGAAGAACTCGTGACTGGAGAGAATGAAAGAGGCGAAGAGAAGAAAGATGAAGAAAAACTGCCTGATAGCCCAAAAGTAAGTTCCTACTCTGTTCAGTTGAGTAAATAGTTATGTGAAGCCCAATTTGTCACATGTGACCTATTTACTTGTTAATTGTCTTAATGTGCAGCTGACCCATGCCTTCTGATGCCACCATTTAGTTTAAATTCAGAAAAGGTACTGATAATGAAAAAGACAAGTTAAGGAATTTTTAAACTTGTTATGTGATGAGTTATAATGGAAATTTCTACATTTCTACATTTATTTTTAACAAGAAGGGCTGACTGATTCTAGATTATGCTAAATCAATTTCCATGTGTGAATTGTAGGATCATGACCATGACAACATTTGGATTGAGGCCCCTGTCTACAGCCGGGAGCCATCGCAGCTGACATTGAGAAAAGTCATTCCTGAAGTTAATCCGAATTTGGCGGCCATTTTGCGCAGAGATGAAACATCTCCATCTACCCCTGCTGTTGAGGAGGTATGTTCCGCTGTGTGCTTTCAGATTTTATAATTATCATGGTATGTACTATTTATTTATTTCCACACCCAGATTCACACTTTGGTGTTATAGTGCACTAATTATAAGTGTAATTATTATGATATCTCATGTGCATTGTAAATTTAATTATTATATTAATAATAATAATACAAATAATAATGATACTATAGATAATATGTCATTTTTTTAATAGCTTTCACAGTGACGTGCAGTTACATCCAGAGGCGGCGATCTCGTTTGACAGATGGGGTGGGGGCACCCAATGAGAGGGGCAGAAAAGGTACTGATAATGTTACAGAAAATGTGGGGAGGGACAAATGTATAACATGTTTCCTCTCTGTAAAAGGTGAGGGGACTGACTTGTCTCTTCGACCCCTCTGGATCACCACCCCTGGATACATCTATGTAATTTTTTTATTTGTCTGCATTATTTCAACTATTTTCTATGCTTTGTTCACTAAGCTACCATCATAGAAGAATCCACAACAAAATTCTGTTTACTTATTGTTTCATTGATTTTTATAGATATTTGACATCCTCCCTATTTATGGTGTATTGCAACCGGGTGATACGCAACTGATCACACTGACCTTCTATGGTCATGCTCATTTCGACAGTAGAGCCAAAGCCATCTGTGAAGTCTTAGGTGGTCCCACCTACAAGATTCTTTTCAAGGGAGAGGCATCACTCATTAACTATAGATTCGACTACCTTGATATCGATTACAATAAAGTGGTAAGTTTGCATAATAGTGCAGTTACACTGGAATTTTTGATATTTAAAAACTTATTTATGATCCAATAGTTGCGTTAGTTTCTGCTGATTTAACTTTATACCCGGTGATCATTGCTATGCTAACATTTACAATTACTTTGACTGACTTCTGATCTAAAGCAATACAATGTATTATATTAGACTCAGCTGCAAATGAATGCCACATTTCTAAATTTACATGGTGAACGGATAAAAAGCAAACCTCTAGTAATACTGTAGTAATTTGTCCAATAATTTATACATTTTAATCACATTGGGAAACTTAAGTTTAATGTTATCTATCATTTATTAGTAATAATGTGTTTAAAAATGTTCTCCTTTGGCCTGGCTGCAGACCTGATTCGAGAATTCTTTGTGTAATCTATTTATTCTAAGAGATTTAAGTTCTCTGTCTTGGATCATAGTTTTGTTCTTTGGGTTCTGGATGGGTTCTAAGAATTTCTTGGTAGGTGATACAGGTTTTGCTTTCCAATCGGGGTACTGCCTACCCAATGATGTTGTGAACCTGCTGTAGGGGTGCCACGGGCAGATGGCATAATTGGTAAAAATGTGGATAGCTATTGATTATTGCCATTGAAATATGCTCTGAAAGGATTGGAAATCACTGCTATACAGAAATGCTTATCACATTACATAAATGCATTACTCTAACTTGGTTCACTGCTGTGTTCAGATGCCATGGAACATTGACTTGATCATGAGGCTTTTCTTGCAGTTATGCTTACAGTGCTATAGAAGTTTCCAGATCTGATTTGATGGCTTGATTCCCTGTTTGTCTTATTAGATGTATGACCAAGTGGCTTCGTCTCAAATCACCCTGATGAACACTGGCCATGTTGGATTTGATTTTGTGGCTCTTGGAATGGACCCAGCAGCAGCCAATCACCATAAGCCAGGAGTTCCAATCATGATTCCTCATAAGGTGAGGTCTTGAAGTTACACTTTAAAGTAATTGTAATTATCAGTCGATTACATCGTGTTTAAGCTGTACAATTTGATATCAAATTGATATCTTATTTTACTTCATGTAAATGCATACTTTAAAACTTTTTTTAATTTCATAAGTTTTGTTTGGCTGCCTTCAAAGTAAATTTAAAAGTAAAATATTGCAATGATCACTAAAAATTAGCTTTAGAATATAATGTGGTGATGTAGGAATAATTTCAAAAAATTCAGCTAGTACAAAGAATTTTATGAATTTGAGGTATTATACAACTATACCTTATGGCTATATGTTGATATAAGGTTTTAAGGAAAGTCATTTAAACAAATTACGATAAAACACCTCTATAAAATGCCAGTTATTGCTATTGCTATGTTTGCAAGTATTTGTCAGACTATAGAATTTTGCTTTTAATTGTGATATTTTAATTGGTTGTAACATTTTCTTATGGTTGCTTTGCGCTGTGTCTGTTCAGGGCCACATCGAACCTTTAAGCGAGCAAATCCTCACCATAAAGTATTTGCCAAGCGGGCCACAGAAATTCCACTCCAACTTCCAGATTCAAGTGGCACACTTTGAACCGGATTCAGTGAACATTTATGGTGAAGGAGTCTTTCCTAGATTGACCCTTGACCTTCCAAGGGCTGGAGATGCGGATAGCACTTGTGAACGTCTTCTTACAATTGCAAAAGATAAGTTAACAAAGGATATCAACAAAAAGTTCAACAGACCTGCAAGTTGTGTATCAGAAACGGATGAAGAGCTTGGCTATGGCCGGATCCAGGTGTGCATTTCTTAATAGGCTATAAGAGGAGCCAAATGAGTATCCTACTGGAGAATTCTAGGATAAATATACGTACTTTCTTAGCTAAATTTTGTTGTGCTCGTAAATGACCCTGAGGTGTTCTAACATTTCACTCTTGTGGAATAGTGTGCCTGCCTAAGTTTTTTTAATTGATTTTCACTTTTTTGGTACTGACTTAAGAAATCAGAAAGTTTAATTTAATTGATAATAGTACATGTGCAATTTAAGCAAATATTCTGGTACTTATGAAAGCATACCTATTACAATTATGATTGTTATAACAAAAGCATATTAATACACAACTATAATTGGCTTCATATTTTTGGACATGAAACAATGATCACTATTTGGCAGTTGATATTTATTGCTTTATACCAATATGCTTACTGCACTAATTCCATATTTGTTGATATTGCAGACCAAATTTTTGCCATCGGAGATTGAAATTCAGATGGAGATGGAGCGATTGGTCATCCAGGAATTTGTTGACCAGCAAATTCTGTCCAGCAGTCAACCTGACATTCTGGTAGTACACAGCGAGCCACATCCACCATCGGTCAGTCAAACACCTTCAAAGAAATTCCGAAAGACGGTGGCAAAGCCCAAGTAAATCTCTTGTTTCAATAATGTCTGATATATTTATGTATCTTCAATTAATTTGCTGTGTTATCCTGTTGTGTAAATTAAATTGATTATTTTGTTTAAATTAAATTGACTAGTTTACACTTGATTTGTAACAATTCTGTTGAATATGTTGATGTTCCTATTTTACAAATGTAATTATCTTTGGCATCAGTGCAGCCTTTGGCAACTCTTGTCACCTGGTTGCAGGGGCTTCCATATAGGGGGGCCTCCAATTTCAGGTAGGGGGGATAATTTTTTTAGTCTTGGGGGGGGGGGGATATCTTGCCTTCCTAACACTGGGGACCAGAGGTTTGCCTCCATCACTCAGAGGGGATCACCGTTGATTCTCTGTACTAAGTAGTACGTATTCAAATTCATTCATTCATTACATTACAAGAATTTGTAAATTGCGCCTCTTCAAAGTGACTACTCAGAGGCGCTCCCAACCCCAGCGCAGCTAAATAAAACAGTCTTAAGATGAGAGAGGAAAGCGAGGCCATTCCAAATCGAGGGGTCTACCATTGAGAACGCACGGCTCTGCCTGGTGGCGGTGCGAGCATGAGGAGCACGCAGGAGACCCTGTTCAACCAATCGGAGGGAGCGCGTACCCCGAACACTAAGGGTGGGGCTGCAAAGTTCGATCAAGTAGATAGGAGCAAGGCCCATCAGGCTTCGCCAGACGAGGGCAGCTATTCGATACTCGATTCGCTGCCTGAGGGAGAGCCAGTGGAGGACGTCGCACATGTGAAGACTAGTCATTTATTGACTCCCCATATTTAATTCAACCTATTCTCAGGCCTGCTGAGTGGCGACAGTTGGACAGATGGACAGGGCCTTGCGATTTTTAGGGGCATGGACAAATTATCAACTTATGTAAAATACTATAATCAGTTAAACAATGTTTATGATTTATGTATGCCCTGTTAAATATAACAGCAACAGTTGAAACTTCAACCATCTTCATATTACCTCAATTATCACATTTTGCTATGGAAAATGCTCACTTCTGTCTTATAGGCCCAAAACTGCTGCTCTGCCTAAGGACCCAGAATTTCTTTAGCTAGGGATCCGGAATTTCTTTAGCTACGGATCCGGAATTTCTTTAGCTATGGATCTGTAATTTCTTTAGCTAGGGATCCGGAATTTCTTTACCTTGGGATCCGTAATTTCTTTAGCTAGGCATCCGGAATTTCTTTAGCTAGGGATCCGGAATTTCTTTACCTAGGGATCCGTAATTTCTTTAGCTAGGCATCCGGAATTTCTTTAGCTAGGGATCCGGAATTTCTTTAGCTAGGGATCCGGAATTTCTTTAGCTAGGGATCCGGAATTTCTTTAGCTAGGGATCCGGAATTTCTTTACCTAGGGATCCGGAATTTCTTTAATGAACAGGAATTTCTTTAGCTAGGGATCCGGAATTGTTTTTATAATGTCTACTGCTGCAAATTCAAAATGCTTTTCTCATTTTAGGCCTCGTCTGCCAGATTATCTGTTGGACTTTGGACACGTTGTTCTTGGTGCTGTCTGCAAGCGAACCGTAAATGTGACGAACACTGGATGGTTTCAGGGGTCTTTCTCAGTCGACCGTAAGAGTCTGGCCTCACTGAAACAATTGGGGTTCACGGTTGAGATGCCTAAAGTCGTTCAGTTGCCAGGTGCCCCTGATCATGAGACCATCTCGTTCGAAGTGACCTTTGACCCTCGTGGAGCGAATCTCGAAATTGGTGAAACTGAGGCTGTTATGCCAATTAATGTGAGAGTCCTTGAGATAATTGCTTGAAGTATGTGACTAATCTGTCAAACACTCACGTGTGCTGATCTCTAGAAGCTCTAAAGTTAGGTTTTTAAAGGTTGAACTCTGGTTTTTAAGAAAGGCTTCTTGGATTCCACGAAAGCCTAACTCTTTTTCAGAAGGAAAAACAAACTTTAGCTTTGATGATATATCACCTGGGTATCTCACATTTGCTATTTGAATGAGCACTGAGCATGTCCTCAGTTGACTTTGTCCCATACCTGATTATGAAATTGCTTATACAATGTTGAGATTAGTTGAGTTGTTCACTCCAGTCTTGATGGCTGCAATTCCCTTTACTCTAACATTGCCTTATTACAGATTAGTTGTTTTTGAACAACCCAGAATGCCTTTGTTCATGCAGGTGATAACATTCCCAAACATCACCACTTGACCCAAGTTCTCAAGTCGATTCACTCAGCAAATTTTGGTTTTAAGCATATTGTATTGTATCTGAGAATTTATAGAGCACTACTTATAGAATTAGCTACTCAAACGTGCTCTCATTGTGACAGCCCTAAGGAAATAATGAATGGATGATGGTGGAACCCCAAATAAAACCATACTACAGATTGTGGATGGTAAGTCATTCCACATAGAAAGGCCCACAATGTTAAATGGCTTGTGGCAGTCCTTGCACGGGGAACAAGGAGATTGAGTCGATCCGCAGACTGGAGAGGGTGGAAAGAGACAGCAGACAGAGGCTCGGGCATTAAGTTGCAAAGTTATTTATGAGCCAGACCAAGTTGAATTTTAGGACTAAGAAGCAACGGGAAGCCAGTGTAGAACAATGGTCATGTTGGTTGGAAAATATTTAAAAAAATGTTACACATGCCAGCATTGTGTTTCCAGATATTTGGAGGACCACAGGTCTACCTTCGACTGAAGGCTGTTGTTACTATACCAGATATGCAGATCTCAACTGATGTAATTGATTTTGGTGACGTCAAATGTGGCGAATGCTGTTTTGTTACCATTCAACTACATAATCACCAGAAAGTTCGCTGTGAATGGAGTTTTGCTCCTCCATCAGACAAGGAAAAGAAACAGGTTATAACTATTTTGCAATATTTTAAAGGACACATTGATGAGCATTGTGCGCAGGGCCGTACCGACGGGGAGCCAGCGCGGCAAATGTGGAAAAGGGCGAAAATGTGGAAAGGGCAAAAATTTCAGGATGGCATAACTTATTATTCCATAAAATGCACTATTTTCAAAATTTGGGGCGCCAGATTGATGCTAGGCACAGGGCGCAAATACTATTTTCAAAATGTGGGGGCGCCAGATTGATGCTAGGCACAGGTCGCAATTACAGCTCCGTACAGCCCTGATTGTGAGGTGTACACTGCACATGTTATGTTGTTGTTTTATTATTGTGTTGTTTGCTATTGCTTACAGTATTGATGTAGATTCTTACCAACATAATTGTTATAGCACTGGTAGTTTCAGTCAATTCAGAGTGCTGTGATAAATGCTCGATTTCATATATAGTTTAGTTCCATTTCATCTGATCCTTGTATGTGTGAAACCAAGCCTTCTAATGCCACGTATTTGGCAGTCTAACACAGGCTTTTCAAGCTTTAATAAGATATGGCTTCAACATGAATTGCAATCTAGCCTACTAGCATGATTTTCCAATTAGTTGGGTAAATGTAGTGGGCTAGAGGGAAGATGCCTTCATATGAGATGGCCGATTAAGAGGAAATCACGCATTACTGTTTTTCAGCATTACCATCTTTGTCACGGTCTGTTAAGATGGGGTCTTGATGACTTTGTCTCCTGACACTGACTGTGTAAAGACATGTCTGCTTTGTATTCGCAGATAGGATCAGATGCATTCTAGCAAATTCTGAAAGTTGTTCAGCATGTTACTGATTTGTCACATTTTAGACTGATAAGCATTTGCCAATGCATCTGCGAAGGAAGACGCGTGTGGAAAAAGTGCTTCCACCTGTGTTTGAGGTCATTCCATCTGCTGGAGCTTTGTTTCCAGGTCAGAGGCAGAACATCCAGGTCAAGTTCATGCCAACAGAACAGGTCAGTTGTTGCCCTATGTTATATCAAGTTAGAGACTTCTTCTGTAGCTGTGGTATTGTAATTCGCAAAGAATCTGTCCACAATCACTTCAGTTACCTGCATCTGGTTTAGATATTGTACAATCATAATGCAGCCAAGAGAGACATGGAGCAGTAAAGTTTTCTCTCTGAAATAAACATTCTATACCAACCTGCAATGTTAAAACACATATTTCATGTTTCTGAGCCACTTTAAACCTCGGCTATAATGTTAATGATGCCATTCAACGCTTAGCACCATACGCAGCTGTCTTAAATTAGATATGGAGTCCTTTACATCTAAGTTTAATGATTATATTAATAAAGCTTGTCTGTCTGCTCATTCTTTGTTTTGTATTGCAGAAACTTTATGAGAGTAGTCTTGGAATAAAACTGAGTCAGAGCAGCCAGCGCATTGTGATGCGATGTTCTGGTCAGGGTCTGGAACCACAGATTGAGCTGGACAAGCAGCTGCTGGAATTTGGTCCCATACTTCCACACAGCAATGGAGATGAGAAGGAAATCGTCATTCGAAATCCATGCAGCTTTCCAGTGGAGATCTATAATCTAGAGTTTGACAAGATCTACTTGGAAGAGGAAAAGGTATACAAATAGTGGTTATCTTAATCATGATCATCATTTTCTTTGTCTCCTATCTTGACAACTACTATTATAAGTGTAACTTGTAATCTCTTATGCAAGGTTATTTGGCCTATCTCTGCATAATGTAATCAATGTAATGTATGTAATGTAATCAACTGTCATGAATGTTGATTTTTTTTAGTTTCTTCCTTTCCAGAATGTCTTGTTCGACCTAAAGTTGTATTGCTTCTCCAAATTATAGGCAACTATGAAAAACCTAATCACATGGAAACCTGAATTTTAAATGAACTGCATAGACAATAATAAGCACACCCACACATATTAACATATGTGTGTACAAACACACAGTCATGCTGTTACATATGATATAAATCTTGCCTGAACAAGCATATGCTCATCATAGCTGACCTATATACATGTCATTGGCATACATGGATGAACTCATAGTTACCCACTGCACGTGTCAGTTGTATCATGTCCAACATGCACTCACTCATGGCAATCACAATCATTATCATCATAATCATTGACATCATATTCATCAATATCATCAGATTGTTTCCATCAACAAATACGTTTTGTAACATCTTTCAACTCCTCTCAGAAGCACTAGAATATTTTGAATTAAGAGAAACTGGTAATTGCAATTGGATTTTAAAAATATTGTTGCAATGAAAGACACATATTTCTGCATAGATCCTGCGTATGATGAAAGGATTTGACGAGTATGGCACTCTGCTTCTTCCTCCACGACTGCCAGCAGATAAACTGCCGCAGGAGATTCTCGACTATTATGATGGTAAATACAAATCGAAATTTTTATTTGAGTATTTGACTGCAAATGAACAGTTATTGAGGCATTAATTCATCATTTTTTAAAATGTAGAATATTAATCTTGTTTTCACTTGATAGAATTAAAGAGAAAAGTGAAAATATGAGCAGCTCTGCAAGAAACTGTGTGTATGTGTGAATTTGTCAGAGGACTCGCATAGCATCCTTTAATTTACTCACAACGGTTCTGTGCTATGGCATGTAAGTATCACCTTGCAAAGTTTCCTGAGCTGTTGAAGATTCTAATTAATTAGCACCTTTCCAGTGGCAGATGTTTCAGCCGGCTCCAATATTCAAGAACATTGACTTGAGCTGATCATATGATGTCGAATGCAGCCAAGTGACTTGACGCTGGTGTTAGGCACTCCTAGAGGCTGTCTGGTGCCAAGCCAGCAATCGTAGCTGTAGAGGTGTGTGCTCTTCTGAACAGGGAACCAATGCAGGGTGTCATGAATATAGTCTTATGTTTCTGTATCTTCCCAGATTTCTTTCTTAGCTTTTGACTGAGTTTACCCTGAAATTTTGGTTTGCCTTCTGAGTTTTGCTCAGCAGTGATCATTGACCTTGAGCATCATTGCAATAGAAGTTCTTGGATTTTATTTTATTTGTTCCTCAAGCCTCTCGAAGCTGAGATTCTGTTCATTCGGATTCTTGGAATCACTAAAACTGGCTGCATATTTTTTGCTTTGCGTCATTTTACTTTTTCATCATCATCGTGACCTCATTAACTTTAGTGTCTTATCATCCTATGTTATTACTGTATAATTTTATCATCTTATATCATTGGGTGATTTTCATTATTTCATCTTTTGTTAAATTACTTGCAGTGCATTTTTACATTTAGATCAAATTCAGAAGCTGGAAGAGGCGGAGAGATTGAGACGTGAACATGAAGTAGAGGAAGCTGCAGAAATGGCTCTCAGAGAATCCGCAATCGGTAGTAGAAATTTACTGCTGTAAAGCATTTATTATCTGTGTATCAGATTATTGATTCCTTTTTATTTAAATTGATTTAACTTGAAGTAATAAAACCTGTTTCTGTTTAACATTCTGTTTAACATGTTATAATTGCATGAATTAATTTAAGCACTCATTTATAATAAATAGCTTCTTAGGCCTTTTATGAGGCTACTTGTATTTCAGTTTAGTTGTATCTTTCGTAAACTGTATTAATAGCAGAAGCAACGAATTTGGAGGGTGATGATCTTGTGTCATCCAAAGTGCTTGAGAAAACATCTGACAGCAGTAAGTTGCCAAGCCAGACTGCTTCCAAGAGTGCAGAAGACAAGATGTCTCGACACAGTTTACACGTTGATAAAAGCAAGAGTGAAAGCATCACAATGACTGAACGAGGCAAGTTTAACCTTTTAGTTGGCCTGGCCCATGTAAAGTTAAAGTGTTTGTTGTTTGGAATCTCTGGATTGTTGTGCTCCATTTTCATATGGATTATTTGGTGAGACTTCTGAGTGACGCATAGCCATGCATTGATATATTATGTATCAAAGTACTGGTACATAAGGGTACGTAGAGCAAAATCAGGTAATCATACAATGAAGCATCAACAGGTTAAGGACTTATCAAGCACTTTCAGACTAGCACACTCTCAACATGGGGATGTTATGTGGTTTGGGATCCATTCAAATTCTTGCCTGATCAATTCATTAAAAAATTATCAAGGTCACAAGGCCTTATATGGTTGCTATATAAAATGTGTACATTTACATTTAGGGGTAACATATATTATATTGTAAACATGGTCATATTAAAATGTCCCAGTAAATTTGGCAAGCCATTTCTCAATTCTACTTATTTTTGCAAAATTTGATGTTCTTTTAGAGAAGACAGTGTTGTAAGCAGTCACAGCAATTTGTGTATTGTATTTCAGAAAAACTTGCTGAGAAGTCGAGTCCCTATGGATCTGTTGGAGAGCTTGAAGTGACGCCTGTTTCGGCCTCAATTGCTCGTCACCTTGGAATCGATCTTTCTGAAGAGGGCACAGCCGCTCGTCACAGACGTGGCATCGCCATCATTGTTCACGGAGCGCCAAAATCAGGTGATCTTACCATTCATGATGTTCACTTAATATGCCCTTTTTCATTTCATCCAAATCATTCGTAACTTCGTGCAACATCCACATTGGCTGTTTGAAATGTAACATTTGACTATAAATTAAACCTGACTCAGAATAGTTTTTGCCACATTAGAAGTGCTGAAGTCACATTTAGCTACAGTTACAATTTTGTGGAGTGAATAAAGCTCCCCAAAGTTATTTGAAGATATTTCGGAGCGAAAGCTATTTAAAAAGCCACATCGAGTTGTTAAATAAATTGGCCAGAAGATTTTCCTAGACTTGTCACCATACAACAGAGATGGACCTTATTATACGGAAACAACGAAGTTGTTTTAAAAGTGATCACGAATGTCTATCACTCAAAGCAGTACGTTATAATTATTGTTGGCAGTTTAAACTCACAGAACATCAAGTAACTGAGATTTATTTATTAGTATCTAGATCTCTATATCTCTGTTACTCTTTTGGTAAAGAACTTTGTACAATGTACATGATCTAAACTGTTTGAGGTTATTTCTTTGGTAACTATCTGCATTATATCTTTATAGCCTGATGTGATTCATGCTAAGATCTTTTCCCTGAATTAATCACATGTTTCAGGTGCATTGTGTGGATACTAATGGATATGTCGACAGTGCCCTCCCTCTGAGTGCCTCTTCAACTGTCACTTCTTGCAACAGCAACAAGTTTATTTTCAAGTGCACTATGACTCACATTCTCACAAGCATAAAAACTAATGCAAAGAGCTTGCAACTTTCTCTATTCAGTATGCACTTCAAATAAATAGTAAGTGTATGTAATTGGCTATTTATATGGCGCATTAAAGAACCTCTCGAAGGGGCTAAATAAATAGACAGATAAATAAATAGCCATGGTATGCATTAAATTCAGGCTGTTCTTAATTTGTTGTTCTTGTCATTTTGGCTTTTGTTGATTTTTTTTTCTAGGCAAATCTCCTGTGGCTAATTCACTTGCGAAGACGTATGATGGAGCACTGCTAACAATAGATGCTGTCATAATAGAAGCCATGGAGACTGGGCGCTTACCAGCCGGACAGCGTGCACGCGAGCTATGCATAGAGGCAGCCAATCAGATTCTGGAAACCCAGAGATTGTTGGCAGAGACAGAGGAAGGAGAAAAGAAGCCGCTCGGAGGGAACCTCAGCATTGAAGCGGTGGCCGCACACGCCCAAGGATCTGGTAAGAGTAGGAATCTTAATGCAATATAATCCCTCTTCCAAAGCTTGCAAGTCCACAGTCGACCATGTGATAGGTTATCAGTTGTGAGATAAAGGACTTGCTCAAGGTCCCTTAATAGTGATCAGCTATGAGGCTTGAAACTGAACTGTAACGGTACTGGTCGAGTACCATAATACAACTGTGGAGTGCGATAGCCGTGTAGCTAAAGTGAGTGGCCCGTAGTGTTGAGACCAAAGGTTTGAGACTCCCGGGGGCAGCTACTGTGTAGGTGCATTGAGCAAGTCCTTCATGCAAAACTCCTCAGTTCCTCTACTTCTATGTGACATGGTCTTGTGTGCCCATCTAGCTGTTCTTGACCAGTCCTCATAGACGCAGTTCAATGCCTTAAGCGTCTCAATCATAGGTTTTGTTGCAGATGTTGCTGGATGTTCTTCACGAACAGCAATATTCTTACATAGGAAATTCTTCAAGTGAACTGTGTCATTCATGCTAATTTAAAACTATCGTATTTTTTCTTCTATGTCATTCTGAGTTTGCTGTTTTATTTTGTATCAACAGGTCAGGTGATTATATCTCATGCGATGCCACAAACCACTGTCTCCAATCGCAAGACAAGCACCATCTCGGATACAAAAACTACAAAGACTGACAGACATCACAGTTTGGCCGCTGGTGCCAGAGGTGCTTTAACGAGCAGCGGTGATGGTACCAGTCAGGTGACTTTCAATTATCTAATATATTGCTATTTGTGTAGAACTTTGCAATATATATATATATATATATGTATATACACACACATATATATATATATATATATCAATGATGCAGAATAAGTTTTGTGATACATTAGGAATGGGAGATTAATTATTAAAATTTCAATGTTATCAGTGCAACCTCTGCTGAAGCATCATTGTGGGTCATTTCTGAAGTGCTACGGTATTAAGATTGGTGCTTGATTTAACTTAGCTGCAATTAATTGTAGTTTAATAAAATTAGGCATCGACCAACGGTAGTTGGTTTTCATTGATACCTGCCTCTGTCAGTAGTTGATCAAAGAGTGGCACCAAAGAAGATCAGATGTTAATATGAGACAAAATGCATTCATGATACATCATGATAGAGATCTGATACAGGTCAGACAGAATGTCTGAAGTAACTGACCAGTTGACCTGTGAAGTGACTGACCAGTTGAACTGTCTAAAGTAACTGACCAGTTGGCCTGTCTGAAGTAATTGACCAGTCAGTTGACCTGTGTGTTTTCTTCAGCAGAATGCAACTAGTCCTTGTCCAGTGACAGCTCCTGTTGCCAGACGTCTGAGCATAAGTGGAGCAGATGAGGAACTATGGAGCACAGTTCTTCCAGATGACCTCATTGTCAACATACTGGCTGAACGACTCATGGTAAGATGGATGGCTAATCCCGACTGCTCCATCAAGTTCTTCTTACTCAGTTTTATGCCTTTGAAGATGTAAGAGAATCAATGTATTCACAAAAGTCTATTGCTGAGAAGTAAATGGGTTTTATGATATAGCTTTTATTGTCAGTTTTTGTATATCTGTTATACAATATTGAGATTTATAAGTTATCAATATTCTGAGGTTTTACTTCATAGTCTGTCTTGACAATTCATTGCTTTTATAGATAATATTGTTAAAGTTCTAGTTCTTGTTACTATGCAGCCAAATTCATTCATTCATTCATTCATTCATTCATTCATTCATTCATTCATTCATTCTTATCGTAGGTGTAACTAGTATGTGCCATTCCTCATATGACTATGAGAGTCTTACCAAACTCCATCTTGAGAATGAAGTATCAGACGCAATAGTTCTTACACAGTCACCTTGGGAGGCAGGCGTAAATTAAAAATTAATTTTAACTTATTATTTGTTGAGCAGATGAAGGACTGTCACCGTGGAGTCATCTTTGACGGTCTTGAGTCGTTGTTCACTCAAAATGTTCATAACTCCGTTCAGTTGATTCTCAAAGCGATTAACAACCGCAAATACATCTATGCTGTTGGACTCAAACTGGACTACAACGTCATCAAGGAGAAGGAAAAGGAGATGGAAGCAGAGAAAGGTATTCAGTGAACTGCTTCTCTTTTTAACACTTTTTGATTACATTACATTACTTTAATGACGAGAATGTACTACAGATGAGAGGGCAACCAATGCCATTTGTCATTATCAGTATAGTGTTAATTAAAACTGATCTCTCACATTCGTGTGTTTAAAGAAATAATTTGAATACTGTTTACATTTTGAATACTTCTTTTTTTGCTAAATAAAGATGTTATAGTGCTTTAATATTATTTGTTGTTGCTGTGATTGTTTTTTTTAAAAGGGCATATCAAATGTTCAAGGAATCTGAGACTCTGGTATATGTCTACTAAGGTCCAAAACAGATTATGAAAAACCAGTGTAAACATTTTTAGTGTGTCTTAAGCGTCAACTGATTAAAATGATGGTAATTAACTGGAAAGTCTGGCCTTTTATTGCAGAGTAAATTGATTTTGGATTAGACTAAATCTCTGATGATGCAGCTGTTTATGGTGCCACAGGTTCTGATAAATAATCTGCCTTTTAGGTCCTTGTTGCAACCGTTCATGCATTAGTATGTTGTCAATGGATATTTGAGTATTTATGCCATTTATGTATCTGCTTTTCTCAGTTTCTGTGATTACGATTATGTGATAATGTTTCCATAAAAACTTGACAAAATGTCTTTGATGATTACCGTAAGTTTCTGTTTAAATTTCAGAGCGCCTACAGTGTGAGAAAGAGACGGAGGAGAAGCACCATCTGGAGGAAATGTCCGAAGATGAATACGATGCGCTTACGGAAGAGGAAAAGGCTAAAATCGAACAGAAACGATTGGAAATAAAACGAGAGCGAATGAAAAGGTACTTTGCACAGCTTCAAGCGTCATTTTGCTGATTTGTCAAATATTGGATTATAGCTGTTACGGCATTACAAAGATTGATCAGGAAAGATTTTTATAGATGGTCACTATTTCAGATATCTTTTTGAAATTGAAATTGGGATTTAATATTGCTGACTTATGGTCTGTCTGTTTCAAAGTATGCTCTGTTGCATGAGCCTAACGTCATAAGGCAGCAACAGATAAGAATTTTTCTTTTAAATGCTACTTATAGGCTACCTTTAATAAAATGGTTTTAATGACTCATTTTCTTTCCTTTGAGTTTTAGTGCTTGGAAGCTGCTGCGCTTCACTTGATAATCAACTGCTTTGATGTTATATTTCAGAGAAAAGGCTGAACAGCTGGAGAAGAAACAGAGAGAGGAAAAAGAAAGAATGGAAGCAGAACTTCGTCGACAAGACGAGGAAAAGTTAGCGCAATTGAACTATTTACCAAAGAACAGGATTTGCTAAATTTCTAAGTCATGAGTACTAAAATACTGGCATAAATTGGAAAGGGATGCTGGTTAACCTTTCACCAGAATGTTTCTTAGTGAAACCATTTAAGCCTCATCTTTTGAGATGAACTAGCTTTTAGTTACTGATATTTTACTGGTAGATCTATTTTTGTAAACCTCATTCTGGCTTAAGTTTAGCAGGTGTTACATAAGGATAACTTGAGATATTTCAGTAATTGTTGCATTTATGATGTTATTTGTGTCCATTAAAGATATGCCAAACGACGTAAAGGTGGCCGTGGTGGTCCACCAGCAAAGGATGGAAAGAGGACAGCAGTACCTGGAAAGCAAGCAGATCCAAAGCCTCCAAGAGTTCTCGAAAGGAAAAAGTCACATGATGGGGAACATGGTTTTGGAAAGTCAGAAAATAAGTCTGACATGTCTGGGGAGAAAACAGAGAGAGGAGAATCAGCATTAGATGACAAGTGAGTTCAAAGCTTATCGCTTTCTTCTTGTTTATCAGTCTGATGACAGCGCTTGACTTCATCTTTTTCTCCGCTTTTAATTTGAATCATAAATGACACCATAGGTTTCACTGACCTGAGCAAAACTTTGTTGATCACCAGGTATTTAGATGATCTACAATAAATTAAATAGACAAAATAGTCTTGAGTTAACCGCATTTTAGCTGTCAAAGTGGGATTCCTAGATGGTGCTATATAAAGTGGGTTAGGAAGATATATACATTTGTGCATTTATCATGTGCTTTTTGTTTGTAGTAAAGTTTTATCAAAGTTGTATCGAAGGTTTGTTCAATGTCTAAGTGTTAGTGATAGATGAATTAGGGTCATTTACTAAAACTGAGGCAGGAAATTTTACCCTGATTTCTTCACCATCCAGGGAATGGCTGCCAACCCATTCTACCGAACCATCCTTCTGTCTCAGTATTTCTCGACCTATGGTCATTTCCCATCTCAAAGTTTCTAACCGAGCCATATACAACATTATACCTCATCTCTGAAACAATTCCGCACATTTTCAGTTTCTCCGCTATTGCCTATCATCTTCTGTCCTTCATCCCTCTGGCTTTCCACTTCAACCATAGTCTGACCTCTTCAAGAACTTTTACCTAGATTCACCTGATCATCCACCTTCTAATTCTTGACCTCAATGACAGCATTATTAGCAGCCACTCTGCCATCTGTGACCTACTGGAAACTGGACTCGAATCTCTTTCGGACTACCCTTCGAACAACCCTATGACTTGACGCGGTGCTTGTGAATGATCTGGTGTCCTGCGCTTGGTTCTCAAGGGGCGGGATACTCTAGAAGTTTGGAAATGACAATTACGATTAATATATGAGTACATGGAGTGAGGGATGTATGCCACTGCCTTCTTCTTAGTCACTTTATTATATAGGTTTCAAATGCAGTTGTTAACTACTTCTCTACGAATCAACAATTGATCAATATTGTTATTGATATCGTGAAACTACACTGGATTTTAGCATAGTTTTTTTTGAAGTATGAGTTCAATGAGCATCATGTAAAGTAAATTAAAGACTATATCTTCATTTGCAGAGTGTGTCATGTTTCAGGAAGAAGAAAGACAAAGTGGCTAAAGATGGAAAGCATGATGGTCATGAGAGAGGAAGAGGGAAAGGGAGAGAAATGGAGAAAGACGGTGATACTGACCACGAGGATCCTGTTAAGCAACTTTCGGAGGCGGAGTTAATACTGATTCAGAGGTTTGGTCGTCATTTTGTATTTGTTCTTTCATAAGCTGCCATAATGAGAATTATCCTAGCATATCTCCAGTTTAAATAAATTCTTAGAGAAATGAGGTTGGAGTTTTTTTGGCAGAATTGTGTGCAGAAATATGAAATTCAGTGACCTTCACAAACAAACATCATATCATAGCTACAATATTGCACAAAGACGATGTGTCAAAATCAGCAATTACAGTTGTGTTTGAATAATTTGGAGTAGTTTGTAAAAATTAGATTGACAAAGATTGCATATGAGCTTCCTGAAAACATGGATACAAAATGATAAAATTTAGGAATGTCCAATTATTAACCGAGTGTGCTCATTAAAATGTTCATGGATATAGTATGGATTTTTAAGGGAAAAATTGTGACTGTCTGAATATGCGACTCTATCATCCGCCCAAGCACACGGTCTTATACTATTCTGCTGTATCTTCTGCGTCCAATCAATGATGAACTTTCTCAGGACATTCAACACAGACATTGATACATTGTGAATGCTTTATAGAGATGCAACACAAGTTTTCTGGAAGCAGGACATGCGACAGGTGGCTTTCGTTGAATATCTTTTAATCGAACTGTCATATCTCCGAGTCATTGAACCGAAAAATAATAAAGAAATAAATCTTTGGCAAATCGACTCCAAACTACTTTTGGAAAAATAATTAGAGTTACTTCAAGATAATTCTAAAACCTGTGACATCCTTGTTGTAAAGAGAATCAATGACACACACACATAGGCTTACATTGCACCAGTGTGTATCAGTCCTTAAGTGAAATTAGATCAGACCATTCATGTTGTTGAAACCTTCTGTGTCTCTTTGGAATTGCAACTGTATATATCTACCTAACACCTCTGTTAGTTATACCAATTAAAGGTGCTCTTTTGATGTGAAGAGTCAAAACATCTGAGACACTGCAGTGAACAATTTACTAACTCAGTCTTCACCTTGATTTTGTTAATAAAGTTTTATTGTCATATCACACTTTGATGTGGCCTTGTGTTTGAACACTATAATGACGCTATTAATACACTCTCTTCTTTAACTCAATAAGTGTTAAAGATATGCCCTTGGAGGGTCCAATGTTAAAGCCAGAGCCTTCTTCTATGACTGACTACATCTACAATTTCAAGGGAATCCATTAATAGTATCTTGTTTCCTAACATCATACACAATCATGTAACGGTGTGTTTTCGGTTAAGCAAAATACTACAAAATGTTTTAACTTAATGATCTGAATATATAATGATCACTAAATCTGGGGAATTGTGTAGAAAGACAGTGAGGCTTATGGACGTCTGTCTCCTACTCTTTTGTCTAGATTTCGAATGTTCGAACGCTACTTCAAGGACGTGTGCTTTCTATTTGACTGGTGGGAGAGGTCATTGGGTATGCAGCACCCATTAACCCCATCTGAAGGGGGAGGACCAGACTGCTCTGACGATGCTCATCATACGCAGGGAGGCAAAAAGACCAAGAAACGTAATGATCATTTCTGTGAATAACTGTTCTTTTATATTAAATTTGGGACAACCAAAATCTTAAAGACTTCATGTGATCTGCCAAAACATAAGCGTGTGTCCATTCTGAACGCTGTGGCAAGGCTACTCCTCGGACAACGACGTTTTGACCACACGATGCCCATTCTGCGCAACACGCTTCATTGGTTGCCTATACCACAGCGTGTGGAGTTCAAGTTATGTCTGCTTGTGTACAAAGCGCTCTGTGGTGTCACGCTGGGATACATTGCAGATTTCTCCAGACTAATGTCGTCGTGTTCAGCTGGTCTCCAGCTGTGTGGAGCTGCGCGTGGAGACCTTGTCCCCAATACCAAGACCAAATTCGGTGATCGTGCCTTCTCTGTTGCCGGCCCGCGCTGTTGGAATAGCCTCCCACCTGAAGGGCGTTCTGCAGCATCGATTGTTGTTGTCATGGAGTGGTTTTCTTGTTAGTTTTGCTTACTGCGTTATTGTAAAGCGCCCTTGTAGCGAAATCGTCCTTTTAACAATAATAATAATGATAATAAGATATTTTTTTGTGAGATTCAGATTAAAACTTTTTTAAAAATCTTCTTAGATGAAGGTTTTACAATTATTTGACGTGCTTAAAATACAGAACCATTTCTATCTTGTGCTCTTGTTTCACTGACAAAGTCTGACATACTTTGACTGATTTGGTTTTGGGTGAGATTTTTGGAGTTGTGGAACAGGCTGTATGGGTAAATTAAATATGATTTGTATTAAATAATCACAGAGCTGTTATAATACTTATTGTCTAGTGTGAAATGAAATTTGCAGCATTATACAAATCTTACACTTACCAAACATTTCGTTCATCTTTCTAAGGAGGCTCATTCATTTATTCTGAGAATTTATATAGCGCCCATTCAGGAGACATCTACGAAAATATTACTTCAGTTGGCAAAACAATGCAAAGTAACCTATGAATGTTGTGTCATTATAATTAGCATTGCATGAGAAGCAGTCAAGAACGGAAAGGGAACGAAACAGAGAAACAAAGGACCCTCAGGTGACTCATTATCATTATCATTATCATCTTCATCTTCTTTTCTTATCTATCTGTCTGTTGTTCTGATCATATTTCATTCATTTTGTTATCACACATGACCCATAATCATACATCCTATCAGTTGATCAGCTGCCTTAGCATTCGTGGACCTGTAATGCACTTATGTGATTTTATTATGTGTCAGTGACACATTGTTACTGTAGTCACTTTTGTCCATCATTACTGGACTCACTGTTTATAACTTATTAGCACTTGCGATGAGCTAAATGGTTTTCCCAGTCACGTTTAGGTCACTCCCATCATTAAAGTGCATAACCATGTTTTCCAATTATAGTTTCTCTACACATTTTAGTAGCCTAGCATCTTAGAGAATAATTTTCTATGACAGGGAATGGAATTGATCAGGGATTGTGTTACGTTGTGATAAAAACAGTTGACGGAGCAAAATGAAGCAGGCATTGATGGGAATCAAGAGCAGGGAGCAGGAGATGAAGAGAAGCATGAGAGGCGTCTACAGGATGGCATTGGCATTCCACACATCATTGTCAGCTGCTACCATTCTCATAAGGAACCACTTGTTGCTGTGGCAGAGAGTGGTCGATTGCCATCACCAGAAGAGGTGATGATCTGCAACTAGGCCACTCCTCAAATTCAGTGTATTTATGAATGTCACTTCCAGATATTAATTATGTGGCAGTCATTGGTATTAAATTAATTTGCATTTCCACTCTGTCAGTTTATACTCCTTTAATGAAAATTTTTTTTACCGGTTAATTACTTAGTTACTCATTTATTTGATCACTCACTCACTTAGTGAGTCATTTTAAGGAGGCTTTAGGTTATGTCAGGTCTTAGATTAACACATATATATATATCACTTCACAATATTGTATCTATTTTTTGGTGTTTGTAGAATTTTTTGTTTTCATACTTTTCATGCAGTTTCTTTATTTTCCAGGTTTTGGATGGCCTTGGCCTTGGTCCCAAGGGCCCACCAATTCCTCCTCCTGTGAAATTCTCAGTTGTTCCATTTCCAGTCAAGCGACAGGTGCCACCTGGTGCTGAAAGTGGACACTATCGGTTCATATTCAGCCCATCGGAAGATGTGTAAGAGAAAGCAGTTCAATTGAAGTTGTTTTATGCAGATTAGCTTGTGATGTGTTTAATTTACGAACTATTACTGCAAGTAATATTTCAGCATTCAAAACTAAAAGGCTGCTCCCACTGCCTCCGACGACGCAGCCCTGAATGACCTTATTTGTAGAAGTCTAATCTGTGCAGGGATCCCACTGTCAATGAGCCGGTTGGCTTGACCCGATCTGATGAAAAAGACCATATACTATGGTGGGTGTGGCGGTGTTTGATATGGGATGCGACTGAGCCATGTCGTATCTGACAGAAACATCACAAAACCTTAGCTTGGTATTACATGACTGATTGCAATTGCAATTGTAATAATGGTTGCAAGTGAAATTCATATGAGTGACGCAATTGTTTGTTAAGCTTCCGTTAACTTATAGAATGTTCTTTTGCGTGTGTTTATGGTAGCCTAAGTTAGATTAGATTAGCTGGAATGGGTGAGTTGCTGATTGAATTGTCATCACTGATGACTTTTGAATAGACAACAGGAAGAAAAGCCTTCTGAACCAGATTCTGAGGAGACGAAGATTGAGGAACGGAGGGAAGGCCTTTCCCTGTCAAGACTTTCCAGGAGAGGAGGAGGAGATAAATTTTCAAAATTGGAGAAGGATAAACTGCCGGAAAAGCGGAAGAAGAGCAGCAGCAGCTCCAAGAAGGTACCTGGACGTCGCAACTCAATTATGACGGCGACTCCACCTCTCGGAGTTGCAACTCCAGCGTTGGAAAATGAAGGAAGGTGAGAATGTGCGATTATGATCTTTCTCGATCTCTGTTTGCCAAATTGTCATGTTATTTGTAGAATTTGTAACTAAATGCTTATATGAGGATGACTCTTGCAGTTCAAGGTGCCTGCATTGCACAGATCAGGGCCGTTAACATCGTTCCATGGCGTCACCATACCTTAGTTTGATTTGACTTGTATTTTTATCAGAACAGTTTTTTTGCTGATGTTGTCTGTATGTTATCAATAAGCGCAAGTCCTTTCTTTACTGATGCTCTTTATTCCAGTACTTTTGTTCCAGTTTCCAGTGTATATTTATCATAATTATTATGCATTGGTATTGATATTTCCAGTATGTTTAACCACTCCTCATTGACCTGTGGCTTGAGCTTAAGCATTGCAGAACATAATTTTTGCCATTGACTATTCATATTATTTAATTGATTTCCCTGTTAAAGCACTTATGCTTTTAAGTGACCTTAATTCTGTTCTTATAGTGTCGACAGTGGCAGAATCTCTATTTTAACAGTTCCAGATGCTAAGGTGTCCTCAAAGTAAGACCTGAAGCATTCTAAGTAGAATTACTTCCAACGCCAGTTAACAGCTTTTTGAATTAATCGGGATATGGTGCCTTTACATTTTTTCATCTTCTCTGACTTGTGATTCTGACATTTTTCTTAGCTCTGTGTATGTTCATTTCTCCATGTCTTTCTTAGAGCAGACTCAATATGTTTAACAAAACTAGATTTTCTGCGCTTTCTTTTCGGTTTTCTGGTGAATTGCGAATGTGAACATCAGAATTGGATGCCATTGAAAATAATTCAGTGGCAATGAATACTTTGAATACTAGTTAATAATTCTGCAGAATATCTGCCAGAGTATTAGACAGTCAATGAGTTGTAAAGTTCTGATAGGATTCAAGATGAAGCTGAATATAATATGCATGTGCAGTAGTGACAAACAGCATCTGAACACAATGGTTGGTCTATATATATATATATATATATATATATAACAAAGTCAGACACAGACAAACCAGCACATATATATATATATACACATATATATATCTATATATATATATATATATATATATATATAGCACATATATATATATATATATATATATATGTGCTGGTTTGTCTGTGTCTGACTTTGTTTTTCTTAGTTTCATCCGATCTTTCTTGTGTGCAAGTGTGTATTCTTATCTTTTCTGTGGCCAATACAAGACAACAAATTTGTTTTCCCTGCATCAGTGAAGATTATTGTTAGTTAGTTCATAGTTTGTGTCTACCGATCGCCCGCCGTCTCCTTCATTCCCCTTTCAGGATCTGTAAATGGGTGTAAACCCAATGAAAGTGGTTTTAAAATGTGTTCTGCTGTTGACTGCTTCATCTGTCGTCTATTGAGACCTAACGATGAAATTTAGCCACAAATTCTTACATCTGAGGAGTTTCTGTAAAACGTCACATTTCTATGAATAAGTTTTTGGTATTTATATGGCTCTCAAAAACGTTTCTCTTTCCATGGGGTTTCTGTGCTGAGAGCACCTCTGAATGGTTATTCTATTAGAAGCGCTATATAAATCTATGGATATGATACGATACCTTGAACTATCAGTGCTGATGATTTCCTTCTTAAACAACGGTCCTAACTTTTTTTCAAATCTTTCAACAATTAATTCAGTGTGCTACCTTTCTTTCAGGTAAGAGGTAACACACACGTATACAACTCCTCTGTTGCCCATCCTTGACCCTGTCCTAACCCTGTCTTGACCTGATTTGTCATTCTCTGTGAAGCTATTGGACATTGTGTGGCACAGTGGCCGATCGGTTAGAATGATCAGCTCATAACGTTCAGTGTGTGCTGAGCATGCGGGTTCGATCCTCGTCAGCGGCGTCACTGTGTAGGGACCTTGAGCAAGTCCTTCGTGCACAATTGCTCTGCGTTACAACCGCAACTGCACCTTCGAGGCGTGTGTATGCACTTCTGAGCAAAAAAATGTTGGAAGAAGGGCAATATCAAATTCCGGTAATAAATAAATAAATAATCCCATCTGAACTGATGTATTCATTGTGCTTTTATAAAATTTTACCTTTGTATCATTTATTGTTGTTGTAAATGCATGAAAAACTTTAGGACTAGTAGGCCTAAGCTTACTAATGCCATGCGTATCACTTGTGTACTGATATTCCGGTATGTTCGCATTTTTCTATGGCATCTTTTCCCCATGAAAATTATCAGTAGCTTCCTGTGTGTGATCCTTAACCATAGCTTCAAGTGTTGTTTTGGTACCATTTCATTATAAGTCCTTGTGGTGCCTGAGTTTCATTAGGAGAAATGTACTAATAGTGATAAACTGATGATTCTGCTAAGAACTGAGTTTTGAACTGTCAAAAGGTGTTGTATTAATGGAAACAGTTGTATTGCAGCTGATTTAATTATAGAAATTTGGTTTTTAATGAACAAGACTTCCATAGAAATTATCATTTATGCCAGTGAAACTCAATTGAGCTATAGTATTGTATGATTTTTGTGAATTGAGCTATGAATAAACATGCTTTTCAGAGTTCATTTGAAATTTGCCACTTTCGAAATGTTTTGCTCTGGTTGGACTTGAAAAGTTTAACATAACAGAATCAATCGAAGTTAAAGTAAGGAACTACATCGTGAACAACTTCTGAGCATATCATAGTCAACAGTCATTTACCAATAAGACTTTCTTTGTTGGAGGTGAGCTTCGATCTAATGTCATTATTTCCATTTGAAGACAATTTCGATGGGTGATTCCAGCTGAGGGTGAGCTCACCCTTAAGCTCAGTTTTACCTCCGAAGATCTTGGTCAGTTTGATCAGACTTTCAGCTTTGAGATTGTTGCCACTCGGAGGCGCTACCAGTTGTACTGTCGTGGGGTCTGTGCCTTTCCTATCATCAGCAGAGAACCAAGGCAAGTTAACAGACTAGTCCTTTTCATCTGTTAATCAGATAGGAACAGCACCCTAATGAGGTTCTTGTAGGGCGCTATGTAAATGTTCGTATACATACATACATACATACAACAGGTTATGTATGATCTTATATGAATGTCTTTCCTGATAGAATTATGACTATTAGATTTCAATTCAATATTCAACTCAATATGTTTTCAAGCTTAACTAGTTGAATAGGTACGATCAGTGCACTTATGTCATCCAAGCAAAATTATTATTAGATGACTTTTCAATTTTTATTGTAAATATGAATGGCATTTGAGCCTCGTATGTCATTTGGAATTTTATTCCAAGTATTTGGACTGGCACTTTTAACTGAGAACTGGCAAGTAACCTATATGACCAATCTTATACACTCACCAGGACATTACCTCTTCTATCCCTCCACAGGTTGTAACTCAGAAATGAAAGCACTTCTCTTTCAGAAAGTCTATCCTGATTCTGGCTCTTACCTCTCTCATCGCTTCAATTCTAATTGAGAAGAACTAAGGAGACTGGACGATGATCAGATAGAGTGGGTTGGCTGGATGGACCACTTCACTCCACTGACCAATTTGATCTTCTTTAACCGCAAACTTCTTTATCCCAGCACCTGGCGTTTGCTGTAGTGTGTCCCTCACTATTGAATTACCAATCCCATGAAGTAGGATTCTTGTGGGGATCTGACTTGCATCTATTTGTTGGTGAAAGACCTTTGTTTTCACTGGCCTGTCACGCTGAGAGTGTGCACCTCTGAATGGCCTGCTGCAAGAGGCGATTTACAATTGTTCATATAATAATGATGATTATGATAATAATCATAACCATAATAACAATAATAATATAAAGCTCTATATCATAATAATTATAACCATAATAATAATAATAATACTATGTAATGCTTCTGCAAGTTTCATATTTAGTTGGATGTGCTGTAGTAATAATTTTCCCCTTTCTCATTTCTACCTACAATTTTTATGCTATGTTTTATGCCATGCTAGCCAATTGCTGTAATGGTGTTGGTTTCTGCCTTATAGAATTGTCTTTCCACAACGTAAAAAGAGCCAAAAATCAGACGAAATCCTCCAGAAAACGTTTGTGATCGCAAACGACACATTTGAGTTTGGTCCACTTTTGGTTGGAAAATCTAGAGACAGGTTTGTATATGTAATGCAGAGTTTAGTTTTTATGGCAAGTTGTGTTTTATGAATTTAATGAGCGTCTGATGATTTTCTGATGGGCTGAAATCCCACCAATGAAGATATTGCTAGGGAATAACTGGAAATCGCTTCCAACATTCGCCTTGAGGGAATATCCTGTTTTCGGCACTATTGGCCTCAGCACTTATGTATGTATGTATGTATGTATGTATGTATGTATGTATGTATGTATGTATGTATGTATGTATGTAACTGGCTATTTATATAGTGCATATGCTACACACACTAAATACTTGCATTATTTTTGGACATCTTGTGTTTCTTATTGTCTCTAAACTTTTAATGAATTTAGTTTTAAGTTAAAACTTTTGACAGTAAGCTCCGTGAGCGGTGTTAGTAAATTCTTACAATAAAATATATATATATTAGGCAGACGAAAAGTGAAGCTTATCATAGGAACAAATGGTACACAGATCTTACCCAGATCTGGCAAATAGTACTTCCAAATACTTGAAATAGGTAAATGTGGGGAAATGTCTATTGGGTTGTTCCCTAGATATTGAACAGTTTTTTGCCTGAGCTCCTAGCTCACTAATTGCAATGTGAATAATGAAAATTTTGAAAATTAGAATTAATAGAAATCCTTCTTACAAACAGTTAACAATTGAAGTTTACTCAAGATGTGTATAGTCTACTCTACCTTTATCCTTACATTGGTCCGTTTACTGAGGAAGTAAATTTTAGAGGAGGTCGACATAAAGACTGGGACAGAAAGAATACAAGCAAAATAAGAGCAAATTACATATAGAAAGAGAATAATTATGAGTTTTCACAAAATAGACAATATATCATAACTTTTTTTGCTGATAGACCTTGGTTTTTCATTTGGTTTGGGATTGGATTGTTTTGGTATATAGATTCTTAAATGAAACTGTAAAACGTTTGTTGTAGTTATGCACTACTTCTTGCAGGTATAAGGAAGAACGCCATCCAGAGAACTTGGAAAAGCTGACAATTATGAACTCGTCCCCAATGGAGGCAGAAGTGAGCTTCTGTTTCCTCAATGATAGCAAAGGAGAGACATTCCTTCTGGAGCCACCAGCAATGACTTTGAAACCATCTGAGAAGCAGGCAAGACAACCTACTTGTTTTCACACAACATGTGTATGACAATGAAGCATTTCCATCATTTACATCATACAAGTTGTGACAGCAGCTATTTAGGTTTTTCAGATTACCATTTGAAAACTATGTGACTTCTACTGGCGTTATGCTATGAGTGATCAGAGGAACTTTCTGAGAAGGTGCTGTATAAATCACAGGTTACTTTGTATTGCATAGCACCCTGTCATTCTTCCAGGTGTTGTTTGGTGTTTTGTGGCACATTACATAGCACTGTAATAGTTGTTGAGCGACATGTGATAGAGGTGTGGACCACATGCGAACAGTCTACTGATGTGAATAAAATTATCAATTGCGATACCCTGGTGTTTAGAAAAGTCTGCATGTTATCTAATAAGTGTTTAGAATTGTCTGTTTGTTATCTAATGAGTGTTTAGAAGTATCTGCATGTTATCTAGTAGGTGTTTGCATGTTATCTAATGAGTGTTTAGAAGTGTCTGCGTGTTATCTAATAGGTGTTTAGAAGTGTCTGCGTGTTATCTAATAGGTGTTTAGAAGTGTCTGCATGTTATCTAATGAGTGTTTAGAAGTATCTGCATGTTATCTAATAGGTGTTTAGAATTGTCTGCATGTTATCTAATGAGTGTTTAGAAGTATCTGCATGTTATCTAATAGGTGTTTAGATGTGTCTGCATGTTATCTAATAGGTGTTTAGATGTGTCTGCATGTTATCTAATAGATGTTTAGATGTGTCTGCATGTTATCTAATAGGTGTTTAGATGTGTCTGCATGTTATCTAATAGATGTTTAGAAGTGTCTGCATGTTATCTAATAGATGTTTAGATGTGTCTGCATGTTATCTAATAGGTGTTTAGAAGTGTCTGCATGTTATCTAATAGGTGTTTAGATGTGTCTGCATGTTATCTAATAGGTGTTGACCGTCTGGGCATACCCAAAACTTCCACACACCTACGAAGACTCTCTCCTCTGCTGCATAAAGGAAAACCCAGAGCCAGTCATCTTTAAGCTGCTCTGTCATGGCTCTCGTCCGGAACTGGAGCTTGACAGAAAAGTGCTTCATTTTGACAAAGTTCTTTTGCACCGGTTAGTGAGGGTTCTGATTAAACTTCAATTGCTTGTTCCTTATTCCTAATTCTCAGCATTTCGTACACTTAAATAGTTTTTCCAAAATCATAGAATACTACTAGAGCAATACCAAAGCATATGAATTACATTATAATTATTATTATTGTTAGTATTGTTATTGTTATTATTATTATTATTATTATTTTTATTATTATTATTATTATTATTACTAATATCATTATTGTTATTATCTTTATTATTATTATTATTATTATTATTATTATTATTATTATATTATTATTATTATTATTATTATTATTATTATTATTATTAATATTATTATTTTATTATGCTGTTATCGCCCATGTGGGCGAGCTAAGTGAGTGGTGGCAATGTCCCGAAGAGGCATTATTATTATTGTTATTATTATTATTATTATTATTATTGTCATATTTATTATTATTATTCTTATTAATTATTATTGTTATTATTATTAATAATAATAATATTGTTGTTACGACTTTCAGTTGGTTACTATATGAGTGTAGGCTTGAGTCCATATAATCTGCATTACAAAGCAAGTGCTCAATCATTTGGCTATCGTGTTCCATGATAACAGAATTATATCTGGCACTAAGGATATGTTCTGATGGTAACAATAAGATACAAATCTCTAATTGAACCTTATTTACACATTAATGAAGATCAATGGCTCAAAGTGACTGGAAAACAATGCAGCCTGTCATTAAAATGTTAATAGTCTTAGTAGTCATTAGTTGATTGTCTTGTGGAAGATTCAATTTGATTCTGCAGACTCAGTCAGATATAATTCATTTTCTAACTGTACAGAAACCGAATAGTGATGTTGCCTGCCTCAACCTGTGCATAGTGGCTGCTATGCCAATGATGGTTCAATTGGCTTGTTTCTAGCAAAGATACAAAGACTCTTTGTCTGAAGAATAACACCCTTCTTCCGGTGGCCTGGCGTCTCAATGGACTGGATAACCTCGGTGATGACTTTTCCGTCTCGATGGAATCGGGAGTTGTTCCAGCAAAGACAGACTTTACTCTAAATTTCTACTTCAAGGCAATCAAGCCCATCAACACCAACAAGAAATCTATCAGAATTGAGGTTCAATTCAATACTCAAATATTGCTATGTTATAATAACCACCATCTGCTGTAAATATATTAACTCGTGCAAAAACTGTCTCCAATCAATCAATCAATTAAACGTAATATAGCGCCCCTTCACTATATCTACTCAGAGGTGCTCCCGGTCTGACTACGGCTAAAATGTACAGTATTCAGCAATGAGTAGAATGCAGATGAGAATGTGTTGGCAGAAGGTGAAGCTTGGGGTAGTCCATTCCATGTGGTTGAACCTACCACTGCAAATGCCCGGTTTTGCATAATAGAAGTGCGGGTGAAGGGGACAGTCAAGTTCCCCCAAGTAGCAGATCGGAGGGACCTTCATCCGACATTGGCAGTGACAGGTCGACAGAGCTCCTGGAGGTAAATAGGGGCAATGCCACAGAGGCAGCCTGGAGATTTGTTGCTCTTTTCTACTGGATCTAACCTTTGAAACCTAGTGCAATTGGTGATTCAAAATAAAAAAAGTGATAATTTGATATATTCCGTTTTTCAGGGTGCAGTTTATGAAGGAAGGGGGTGCTGCCCTCAGACTGTATACAAAGAAAATAGGTTTCATTTAAACATTTCCTCATGTTCTGAAGTCTTTTTGTTCTGCTGCCAAATGCAGAATGCATTAAAATCATAATATGTGAGTTTTTGATACAAGATCCAAATGATTTACCTAAGAGACTACTGGGACTGTTGAGGGTCAGCAATAATGGAGTGGTTGATGTTCCTAATAAATTTTATATTTCATGGTAATTCAAGATAAACTATTTAATTTTGACAATTTTTGCTCTTTCAATGATTTTTAGGTGTCTGATGTAGACAATATTCTTGGACTGGTTCAGGTGGAGAGCATTCAGATTCATGCTGAGGCTTACGATGTTGCTCTTGACATGAGCTTTCCTAAAGGTATGAATCATGCATGGTCTGTTAAAACTAAGCATAAATACAGACAGACAGACAGACAGACAGACAGACAGACAGACAGACAGACACAGATAGACAGACAGACAGACAAAAATACAGGCAGTCAGTTTCTTATCTATATCCGAGAATGAAAACTTAAGTGCAGACATCAGTAATGTAATGAAATACATATTGTTATGGAATAAGCAATAATGTGTGTATTGATTTGCAAATTTCTGTCACATGATGCTATACAGCAAATTCTGTATCATGTGTTAACATGTCTTTCATGTTAAATGGTTAGCATTGGAAGCCACTGCACAACCGCCTGATTAGCAGATCCAGTACTGCACTGAACTGGGTTGAAATATTAGAATTGACATGCGAGTCACCTAACTTCAGTCGTTTCTTAATCAGGTGCTGATGGTGGAATTGACTTTGATACGGTCCGCATTCCCGAAGAAGCGAAGCAGGCTTGTACTCTGAAGAACAAGGGAAAATATGATATTTCGTACTGGTATGTGCAACCTTACGAACTAATAATAATGCATAAAATAATTTACTTCTATTAAGAATAACATTTCTGTTACTATCATATTTTAAGCTATGTGATTGGTAATTTAAGCTAAAATTATTTGAAAACTAGTTGTTTGGCTAGAGGTAACACTAGAGGTCATTTTTTGTTAAATGCAGAATATTAAAACTTGAACTTTGTAAAAAGTTTCATTTGGCATTGTACTCATTTAAATGAGAAGATTCAACATTAGTTTATGTGAGTTTATGTTGTATTACTGATGGTGTTCAGTGTATGCAGAGCAGAGGTGACTATGCATTCATGGTAACTGTTTGTGTAAGCGTATGTATGTGTGTATATCATCTGCAGCTTTAAGTTTGAACCGACCTTGGAATGCCCTCTGGAGCTGTGTAAGCTCTTCTCCGTCACTCCAGATCATGCTACCCTGTCTCCAACAGAACGCCCAGTCACCATCCAGGTTTCGTTCCAGTCAAACAGAGAGGTGATGATTCATGATCAGCCAATCCTCAGGTGCCAGGTCATTGAGCCAAACATCGCAGAGGGAGGAGAAACAATTGCCAGCATTCCAATTAAAATCTCAGCCAAATCAGTCTTCACCAAGTAAGTGAAATATTTTAAAGCAATTTTCTATAAAACATTTTAAAAATGTGTGTTGCTTAACCACAGTTATTATGTTTGATGATTAGTGAATTATCTCAAGATGTCTTGGACAGTTTGTTTCTGAGGACCTTCCCTGGCTGACGGAGACAACATTACACTGTATTCTTACACTGGTCTTTGGGTGTTCTTGTTAAAACTGGATTCGTGCGGACATGATATACTTACGTACAATTTTATCTTGGGCATCTCACCATTTGACTCTGCAATAAGAATGGTGTCCAGTGTTTTTCCAGATGTTGTCTTGCAATACGAATTTAAGATCTGTATTATATACATGATGACCCTCAATTCTAGTTCTAAGTTCTAGAATTAGTGACTATCCGTTAAAGTGCCAAACCACTTGGGCAGGCTTAGACGTCTGCCCTTTCTTGAGCTGTATATATGGGCCAATGCAAGATTAAGAGACAGCATAGCATGTCCTGTTGTTGAACCCCTGTGGATGTGTATCCTTGTTAAGCCATAGTGACATGCCTCTGATGAATAAACGTTCTTCCACTTTTCTGTTCGCATGGCTAAAGATTGTTCTCTGAACGAATATATTATTTATTTCTATGTAGCATTAGATTAAAAATAAGACATTTATAGTATACTCCGGCATTTAATATCATATTTAATTAGGTTTTTTATTATATAACTTGAGATGGTTTTTGTCTCCTCGGCTTGACCCCCCGTCAGATTTTGACCTGGCACTGGAAAGAAACAAAAGGGTTGGCTATTGCGAACTTGATTTGCTATAGCACCAGTGAATAAGTTTGTCTCACTGATGTGGCTTTTGTGGGTGCTTAGAAATTTTGAAGATTTACATTACATTACATTGAAGCTGCTCTTATCTTCTTAGGTATAGCATAAATCCAAGCAATGACCTGAACTTTGGAGCATTGTTAGTCAACAGTAAGAAGACAAGAACTTTTATGATTGAAAACAGAGGAGAGAAGTTTGATTTGAAATATGTTATCACTAAGACGGTTAAAGCAGAGGTCAAAGTTCCTGTCCCACCTGAAACAAAACCAGGAAAAGGGTGAGTTATTTAAATCAATAGCCTTAAATGTTCACAGTTCGACTTTGGCCTTGAGATCCAAATAAGTTCACAATCTGGGTCAATATATAAAACTAAGTTGACATTATGAATTGTTGACAATTCAGTGGCAATTTGCCTCTTAAAATGTTTGTTAAGTATAAAGTTTCTGGATCGAAATGTAAACACTGCAATGCTTGAACAATCCAACTTTACTTAACAAGCCGTACATGGCAACAATTAATTTTGAACTGGTCAAAACTGATATTGTTTTCAGTTTTCTTTACTCCATTTTATTCAATTATTTTGGAATTCTGTTTACAAATTTAACTCTAGAAAAAATTTGCATTATTACTGCCTAGAGTTACCTAATAAGTGCAGTTCAAAAAGTTTCTTGACATTTAATACTTAAAAACCTTAAAAGTTAAATTGTTTGCAATTTGAGATGCTGTGACTTAGCCTGTTACAGTGCCACTTGGTTAGCTACATCATACTTGTGCACCAAATCCAGACTAACACTGTCAAGTTGAATTTGGTCTCTTGTTCCACAGAAAACGCAGTGAGCTTCAATCAAAAGCTTTCGATGAAAGTTTTTCTTCAAAATCGGGAACAAAGCCAAAGAGAAATGAATCTGTGAGGTAGCTTATTTACAATTATTTTTAATATTTATTCTAAGTTTATGAAAGCAATCTTTACCATCTAGATTCTCTTCCTATCTTACCCTCTCAATACCTGACTCAAGTTCTTCAACCAATCCATATCTCACACTCCACCTCAAAGGACAACTCCTCAGCTGATGTGATGCAACGCTGATGTAATTTCCTTAAAGCCCTGGGTTAGGTTGTCGTTTATGTTGCAAAGATCATTTTATATTGCACTGTAATATTACATGTGTAGGCCTACCAAGAGATTCAGAGGCCATTTGCACCATGCCACGTTGATTTTTGGAGCCAATGAACAACTGAGTTGAGGCAAATGTTGCCCATAGAATTTGCTTAGGTTATAGGGTTTTTAAAGCCGTAATTTCGAAGTTTAAAGATGTGTTTTAAATAATTTTTCTCTGTAGGCCGGAGCCAACTGGTAGCAACCAGACTCGACTGGTTCTTGGCATGTTTACTGTTTATCCAGCCATTGGTTCAGTCTCTGCAGGTGGACAGCAGACAGTGCAAGTAGAATGTTTGGCAGAATCACAGGGAAAATGCGAAGAGGTAAAGTCCTGCCTGACCAGGGAAATTGTGGTACTATTTATTTTCTATTGGGTCAGCCTAAAGGAGCAATTGCTGATTGAAGCTAATCGTCCTAGTTAGCCTTCTGACATATTGTACACTGCAGACACTTGGCTTTAGCTAACCTGCATTGTGCCATTGGAGGTGACTGGTTGCCAATAAGGACTGACCGGAAATTGTCGTGGACATTCGCCGTGGCCAGATATTCTATTTTTTTCGGAAGTATTCAACTCGGAAAATAAAAACTATGATGAAAATTTGTAATTTGATAGTAATTTCATCGATGTTAATCGTAATTGTAATCGTAATCTCCAAATTTTTAAAGTGCCACTTGAAAGCTAAGAGCAGGGCACCAGCTTATTCACGAGCACATGCTATGTGTTATTTGGTACCTAATCATTTAATTTCTAGATTTATGTATGCGGTATTAGTGAAATATTAATTTATTACAGTTACAATGTTATTTAGTTAAATCTCATCATAAGAAAATTCCTAATTTTAAGCTTTGTCATGCACGATGACGATTGACGAGGCAATGGTACTTGTTGGAATAGCCACTCTAGTAGCGACCCACTACTACTTGGTTCACACCCGGATCCGGCAAACAGTACATTGAAATACTCGGATTCGATATCCGGTGAAAATTGTCTACCCAGTCGGTCCCTAGTTGCCAACTATGTACCAGCATGGGCTAAAACATGGCTGTCAATATAGCAGTACATAACAAGTGCAACTTCCTCTCATCGTCAACTTCGTTCTTCCAATAGACGTGATCTTTTGGTTTCCCATTGTAGGACTGCCATGGCTCAGTCTTGATTCTTTGCTTCAACTTGTCTCTGTCTTTAGATTTGTTGGTTATCATGTAGAATGAATTCTGTAAGGATCCATGATGAGAATACTTTGTTTATGCTTTCCTTTTGCTGTAGGACATTACAATTGATGTAATTGGACGCGATCCAAAGGATAATCCCGGTGGTATTCCATATCGTCTGATTGCCGAGGCATGCATACCTTCGATCAATGTTGACGACATTGGTTCGATCTTTGAAGAGCATCGAATCTGCAAGAATTTGAATGTGACGAGCAGCATCCAGGGCCTTCAGAGCGCAGGGGGCATTTATGGGGAGGAGGAGAAGAAGTTCATCTTCAGCAATGTTCTTGTTGGATCAAAGATCAAGTCTCGCTTCAAGATCTCCAATGTTAAAAAGGCAAGTTTATACCGAGTGAATGTGAATAACTGAATACTCTAAAGGTCCTGTTCAAACAAGGGGAATGCATTGTCTATGCACAGAATAAATAAACACAGTTCAATATTAATTCATAGTTGACATTTCTCTTGACACACTGGAACTCAGGTCATGGAGATCAAATTCTGATGAATTGGCCAAAAAACAACTCTGCCATTATTCAATATGAACATTTTGCTATGAAATATCTCATTTATTATTATACACGAATCAGGTTATGATAATAATAAATTAATAGTAATAATAGTAACATATTAATAGTAATAATATCTAAGTATGTATGTATGTGAACAATTATATAGCGCCCTACAAGAACTTCACGAGGGTGCTTGATTTATATAGCACCTTAGTTCAGCAATGGCCAAAGTAATGAGCACTCTACATGCATTAAAGCATTTTAGTCCTTTTATTTACACTGTTTTCTTGTTCTGTAATGCAACATAATGACATAATCAGATGTTGTCATTTATGTAAAGTCACTCTTCAAAACAAAAATCCTTGGCTTCATTTAGGAATGGTGATGGTTGTTTTCTCATGTCATGACTCATGACATATGCCATGACGATGATATTCTGTTTTGCTGAATGAATCCATTGTCATCTGTAGGTGCCGTGTGACATTGTCTTCTGCATAAAACCAGTCGCTGCAAAGGGTTCAAAGCAGATGACTGAAGCCTTCGAAGTCGTTCCAACTCGCGTTCAGATTGCTGCTCACGGCCATGTCTACGCAACAGTCACCTTCGGCCCAACTGTCATGCAGGTTACTACTCTTCATTCGTCTCTTATGGGATGATGTTGGGGTGTGCCTGCTCCAAGAAATTTACGTAGCTCATTTTTAGATATAACATGAGAATGACTTTTTTATTTTAAAATATTTATGCTCATAACTTACTATTTCTTCTTGGATTTCAAAGATTGGAAATCTGAGTGCATCTTTTCCTGGTGACTGACAATCCATGCCTCAGATTCACATTTGGTGTGAAATTGTGCGCATTACAAATTTGGACAATAAATAAAATGATAAATACAAACATCCTAGGGTGTTGCATGCATGACTGTGTAGCTGTAGCAAGTGTATGACATTTCTACATGCGTGTCAGGGTTGTTTCTCATGAACACATGCAAACATAAGGATGGTATCATGTGCTCTGATTTATTTATCATCACTGCCATTAACTCTTTGCATAATTTAGCAGATTACTAGAACCTGCTTTGTTTGCTGTCTTTTGAAGCTATATTGATTCTTATGTTATAATGAAGTTGGGAATGCTTCGGTAATCTGGTTGGACTGTCAACCGAGAGGTCGAGGTTCAAAATCCCTCTCGGTGCAGAACTTTGTGTCAGGTGTATTATAGAATCTATCAGTCGTATGTTGATTATCCAATTGTTGTTTAATGTTTAGCAATACAATGCGCTTTTTGAGGCGTACATCGAAACAGTTCCTCAGAATCAGCAGAAGGGTCGCGCCCTGACCTTTGAACTGTCTGGAGAGGGTAACCTGCCTCATGTCCTCATTACTAAGCCGGCTGTGCACAATAAGAAGGGTCAGCCGTTGCTGCTCTTCAAGAGAAGTCTCGTTGGCCGTACACAGAGTCTGCCAGTTGTTGTCACTAATGATGGAACACTCACCTGCAAGGTAAAGAAAACTTTCGCATTTTATTCATTTTTTATTTGCACACCAAAATCAAGCTCTAGTCAGTTCTATACATGAAATTAGCTAATTAAACTGCATTTGAAGCCATAGAGTCATAGACCCTTAGAACATTCATTCTTCGCTGAAAGTGCTCAATGCATCACCTTAACTTACCTGACTCTGTATTATTATTTTTCTTCAGGTTGACATGGAACTGACTGATCCAGACGAAGTCTTTGCTATTTTATTGAAAGACAACAGACAAAGAACAAATTCGTTGTCCAAAGGTACCAACTCTGGCAAAATTAACTCATTGCCATATATATATATATATATATATATAATGAATGTATAGCTATATATATATATTATGTCTTATTATTATTTATTATATTGCTATTTATGTCTATGTATGCTTGTGAATATTTTTTGTGCCTTTTAAACACCTGTCTGAAATGCTTAACATGATTGGAATATGATTTGGTTGCTATTCGTTTTGCCTTAATCCATCCCCCTGCCGAACCTTCTTATCACACTGAGTTTTGTGCTGTAACGATATAGTTAAGTTATTGAACTTGCTGTTGCACTTCCTAGTACATACCAGACGTTTCGTAAATTCTTAATTGCTTGTGAAGAGAGTAAAAACTGGTCCTTCTTTCTACCCCTTTATTATCTATCCACGACTGAGCTGAGGTTAATTGTTGCTTTACTTTAGTAGGAATAAAGAAGACAAAAGCAGCCTCTATGATCTTGGATGTCGGTGAGACCGTTTCTTATGAAGTTTCTTTTCTTGCCGACCTGCCTCAAAGGTCACAAGGTCAACTCCGTCTCTCCGTTGTCAACAACCAGTATGAGGAGACGGTTATCCAACTGGTTGGGGAGGGTTACCAAGACACCATCACCATTGACGACATTCAGAGTTCTCTGACAGGGTTAGATAATGAAAGTGAGGAAGGCAACATGGCTGATGATGATATTCCAGGTATAATTGATTTAATTAACAATTAACAGCAAATAGACTATTTCAGTTTTTTGCATTATTATTCTCAAGTTTTATTTCATATTAGTAGTTGTTCATGATAACGAAATTATGTGCTTTTACCAAAAAAGTGCTGTGATTATTATAAAGCAAATTTTAACTTTATCAAATAATTTTTGTTGCTCGAGACTTGTTCACTGTTGACCTTGCAATCTTAAAGCAGTTGTCCTAATGAAATATAATTCATTATATTTTCAAAATCATTATTTATGCTCTGCTGAAGTTTTAATTAAGTTCAATTTTGAGCTTCAAACTTTTATTGCTCAGCCATAATGTTTTTTAATTATGTCATACATACTAATAGAAAAGAAATAATGGTAATAAGTTTAACAGTTGAGTAGTATTTGCAGTTACTATTATGTCTGTTATAGTAATCATATGCACAATTTAATTATATTTATTAATTAGTCGTGAAAACTTTAGCAAATTTACAAACATATTTAATAGGGCCTACACTTGAATTTAATTTATATTCCAGCTGCCAAGTGTAACCTCATGAAATTTGGTGACTGCTTCATTGGTGAAGCTAAATCCTTGTCGTGCACTTTGGCCAATCACTCAGAGTCGGACAACATTCGCTTTGCCTGGCCTGATCATCCACAGTTGAAGTTCTCCCCACAAGTGGGTCATCTATTGGCTTCCTCTGCAAAGGACATATCGGTCAGCTTCAAATCTGATCGACCGATTAAATTTCACGAGTTGGAGATCCTCTGCACAGTGACAAAGATCGCTTATGATCGCACTTCTTCCGATGGAGGAGAGATCTCTGACTGGGATGATCGATTGAAGACGGTAAAATGGATTGATGTCAGCTGCTCTGAGAGGTACTTGCAAACAACAGTCATCTTATTTCGATAGATGTTTGCTATGTCTGCACTTAGATGTTTGTGCAATTGGCAATTGAATAACAAAAAGTATGCTTACTTATTTACTTACCTAATCACACTTCACCTTGTTTCCTACGATCGCTGGGTCAACTTGGATCCCTCAGGAAACGTTCGTAGAGTCACTATCTTTATACAAATATCATTGTTGACGTTGGGAAGGAGTAGCATAGCCATTGGCCAGCAGTTCACAAAGGTACAAAACGATTAAAAACAGAAAACATTTATTGCCATTTGGGTTCCATTGTGAAGAATAATATTTTCGCAGGAAAAATGTATTGCTTCCTGTCTCAAGTGGAAGCCCAGCTCTGCTGTCATTTCGCTTCTGTATTACTTCATTCTATTTTTATCCTCATTCCTACTGTCTTTGTCTACTCGTTCTTCCCATAACAGTTTTGCTTGTAAGTATGTTTACCGTTTTCTTAATTTCAGCTCAGTAGCCTGCCTGCCTGCCTGCCTGCCTGCCTGCCTGCCTGCCTGCCTGCCTGCCTGCCTGCCTGCCTGCCTGCCTGCCTGCCTGCCTGCCTGCCTGCCTGCCTGCCTGCCTGCCTGCCTGCCTGCCTGCCTGCCTGCCTGCCTGCCTGCCTGCCTGCCTGCCTGCCTGCCTGCCTGCCTGCCTGCCTGCCTGCCTGCCTGCCTGCCTGCCTGCCTGCCTGCCTGCCTGCCTGCCTGCCTGCCTGCCTGCCTGCCTGCCTGCCTGCCTGCCTGCCTGCCTGCCTGCCTGCCTGCCTGCCTGCCTGCCTGCCTGCCTGCCTGCCTGCCTGCCTGCCTGCCTGCCTGCCTGCCTGCCTGCCTGCCTGCCTGCCTGCCTGCCTGCCTGCCTGCCTGCCTGCCTGCCTGCCTGCCTGCCTGCCTGCCTGCCTGCCTGCCTGCCTGCCTGCCTGCCTGCCTGCCTGCCTGCCTGCCTGCCTGCCTGCCTGCCTGCCTGCCTGCCTGCCTGCCTGCCTGCCTGCCTGCCTGCCTGCCTGCCTGCCTGCCTGCCTGCCTGCCTGCCTGCCTGCCTGCCTGCCTGCCTGCCTGCCTGCCTGCCTGCCTGCCTGCCTGCCTGCCTGCCTGCCTGCCTGCCTGCCAATCAGTTGATTGCTCTTAGACTGTTGTTCTGCTTTCTGCAATTCAGAATGTATAACTGTCAATTTACAAATCCCAGAGTGTGCATAAACTGCAGTTGTGTTTTCACGTTGAATCTACTTCGCATGAGTTTTTATTTTATATTTTTATGTTTCGATTAGAAGTGCAAAGGCAGGAGGAGGACAGCAGCCGTCTGCTTCCGGTTCGCTTCCAGCCAAACGGAAGGTGGTTGAGACGGAACCAGAACCAGTTCATTCGGAAGTTCCAAGCTCATCCAGTACAGTCTCGTTGCTTTTGTCAGCGAATGGCGACTTTTGCAAATACAAGTTGGTCGAGGAGAGTCTGCACTTTCGAGATACGCTTATGTTTCAGACGAGAGTGCATCAGTAAGTCTCATATTCTAATATGTTGCCATTTGACTCTCAACTTATTAACAAAATACTCTCTGGTTTATCTGTAAATTGGTTTGTCTGTAGATTAATTGGTTTATCTGTAAATTAATTGGTTTGTCTGTAGATTAATTGGTTTATCTGTAAATTAATTGGTTTGACTGCAAATTAATTGGTTTATCTGCAAATTAATTGGTTTATCTGTAAATTAATTGGTTTGTCTGTAAATTAATTGGTTTGTCTGTAGATTAATTCATGTGGGGATATGGCAGATGTTTTTTTACTTAAATTTATATTCATATTATTAGGGACAATAATTTTAACTATTTCAAAATAACTGAAAACTGTGAAAGAATTTTAATATCTATAGTTGTACAGTGCTGCCATGGTTGAGATACTTCTATAGTGAATCTTTTTGCACTGATTATATTATTAGACTATATTCTTCAACAGCTTTCTGAATCCATCTGTTGAATCTGCACAGGCTTCAGCTGCAAAATACAGGAACAGTTCCACTTGAATACAACTGGATGGTGGTCATGGATGACTTCACACGATCACGCCACAGCGGTATGGATGACCGCTCCACCCTTGCTGGGATCGACACTCCACGTCCTGTTACTGCTGGTCCACTTCTGGTGAATTCCAATGATGTACGACCAATATCTGCTGATTCAGGACTGACCAGCGTCACTCCTTTCATTCCTTTCAGCATTGAACCAGAGACTGGGACTGTGGCACCTGGCAGGGCTGTCAGTCTCTCTGTCAAGTTCTCCCCTCTTGATGTCAGTGACTATGAAGCTCGCCTGATATGCAGGTAGGTTAAATAGTGACAATCACTGATTTAGGAGCATCAGTCTCCCTCTGAATGATGAAGGCAAACCCACCCCCGGTCACAAGTGTCAGAGAGACAAGACATTCCCTCTCTATGACTCAAAAATATCCATCCTACCTGAAATTAGAAGCATTTGCCTACGGACGCCCCATCTGGACACCCTGCACTGATTAATTGTTACTCGCTAATATATGCCAGATTAAATAATTTCTCTCAAATTAAAACATACCATATTGGACATTGTTTTGCAGTAGCCGTAGAAACGGACATTTTGAGGACGCTTTATTGAATGAAACAGCTTTCACCGATTTACTTCAGTTTCTTTATCTAGTGTTTTTAGTTTTAGTTTTAGATATCTTACGAAAAACCCAGGAATATTAAATATATGAGACTTGGTGGTAAACTTTTTTGGTTTAGTTTTAATTTTAAATATCTTACAAAAAACCCAAGAATATTAATTATTATGAGACTTGGTGGTAAACTTATTTTGCTGTTTATTGACTGATGTTTTCCAGCATTCCAAACTTGGACCCTGGAACACACGGTCCAGTGATTGGTCTAAAAGCCCGAAGCCTTATGCCGTATTGCCACTTTGAACTGGAAGACTCCGACTACTTAAGGAGTGCACGCCGCAACCCAGAGCTTCCGGGACCTAGTGGTCTTCCGGCTGGAACCACCCTTGATCCAAACACAAGGGTCATTGAGTTCAAGTGTGTTGGTGTTGGTGTCAGATGCAAAAAGCAGTTCTTCATCATCAACCCAACAAATCAGAATTACACATTTGATTGGACACGCAAGGATTTGGCAAATACTAAGAAGTTATCAGAGTTTACGTGCTTATCTTCACATGGATCGATCAACAGCGGGAAAAAGTCTGAGGTATTTAATTTTTTTCATATCTGTTATGTACATTAATTGATATGCTTATAGTTACCTGTATATTGCAATTTGATCTGATGTCATTTCTTGATTAGCAGATTAGGTGAATTACTTTATCATGTTTATTTGAATAAATAAATGTTATTATTGAGTACAGCATCATTTTGTGCTCCTAGTTTCCTAATTTGTTATTTGTGTTGCTCTACTGTACAGAATTGTGCATGATTGTTGTTATTTTGTCTAGGTCATTTTTGAGTTTGTTTCCTCATCATTGGGTTTGATTGAGTCGTTCTGGCGATTTGAAATTCCGGAGCAGAACATTGTTTTGCCGTTCCTCTTGGTTGGACAGGCACGTGATCCGGATGTAGCATTTGACCGATCTCATATCAACTTTAGGAGCATTCTGATTGGTCAGTAGCAGTTGATGAATTCATTCATTCATTCATTCATTATGAAGATTTTTATAGTGCCCCTTCAAGGCTACTACTCAGGAGCGCTCCCGACCACGGAACGGCTAAAAAGAACAGTTCTAAGGCGAGTATAAAAGGAGTCTGAGTGGACCCTTGGCAACAACCGCAATGCCAATGGGAGTATGTTCCAGAGTGAGGGGCTACCCACTGAGAAGGAAGCATCCCGAGGACGGTTCATGTATCTGCCTATATGCTGAATGTCCTGCGCTGGTTATCTTTCCCCAAACGCATTGCATTCAGGATCTCTGCCCTTGTTTGGCGTTGCCTTTACGGCGCTGCACCAGTTTACCTCTAGGAGTTGTGTCAGTACGTTGAGGCCAATAGTGACGGACGCCAACTTCATTCTGCTGCCCATAGGGACCTGGTTCTCCCTTTCACTCGTACCATGACGATGCAACTTCAGGCCTTTTCAGAGGTTTGCCCGACCATCTGGGATGGGCTCCCTGAGAGTTACGCCTTTGCCAAGAAATTCCTCGCATGTATTTTACAGTTCGTTGAAATCCAATTTTTTCAGCCATAGTCTGATCGGGAGCGCCTCTGAGTAGATACCCTGAAGGGGCGCTATGTCAAACTCACATTGATTGATTGATTGCTTGACTGATTCTGTCTGATAATCATATATAATAATGGGACTATATTTACAATGTAAACTTGAAGAAATAATATAGAACAAAAGCTTCAGAATTGTATAGACTAATTAGTTTTGTTTTACTGCAGGACATGATGCCATTGACACGATAATGATGATTAATGATGAAACTGAGGGATATGACTTTACCTTTGATGACGCGTCTTGTCATTCGACTGCATACACAGCACGGCTTGTTATTGAACCAAAGCAAGGAAACATTCCACCAAAGTCCAGGTTCATGATTTCTTTCGTATTTTCAGCAATTTTTATCTGTAATACAGTGAATTAAGTATCATTTTAAAATGACACTTTAGCAATTAAATATGAATTAATTCATAATACAACATGCTTTTAATTATTCACGACATCAAGCATTTGAACTTGAAATGTTTATTTGTACTTCATTATTGGAATTCAATACATTGAAAGTGTTAATAAAATATTTATTGTGTAAGCTATATTGAGTTAAGTGCCAGTTTTGAGAACTTTTTTTCGTGTAGCTTGTCTTACTTTAGTTATTGGCAAATTTTGTCTGTTATAACAAATCACCTGAACTTCTTTTCCAGGTTGCCCATCTCGATACATTTTTCACCAAAGCTGGAGAAAGAAGTGAACTTCAACATCGTGTGTCATATAAAGAAGAAAACTTTTCCACTGACTTTAAATGTCAAGGCAGAAGGGTTCAGCATGAACTCTATGGTTCTGTGTGAAGACTCGACTGGTGGAAAACTTGAACTCTCTAGCACTTCTCCAAATACGATCAACTTTGGCCGAGTATGAAAGAATTTGTGCTACATTTATGCAAAAGTTTAATACTTAGAAATTAACAAATTAAAATTTAATTTTGGTTTTACATGCTATCTTTTTATTGTTGTCATTATTAGTAGTAACATTATCTTTCTTTCTAGAATTATTTTGTTGCTCTGTTGATGCCAATGTCTGTTAGTTTATAGGCCTACCATTAGCCGTTGTTCAAAGTTAACATTTTATTGTTCCTTATAGGACTGAAGTAAAGTTTTAAATTAATTTTACACAAAATCTTTAACACTGTAATGATGAGCATGCACTAAAAGTGAGTGGGAAACCAATAAAGCTCAAGTGTTAAAGTGGTTGTATTATAAGCACTGACAATATTTCATTGAGTGTTTTGGCCTTTCATTCTAGCCTCTCGCTCGTTTTAGGTTGAGGTCAACGAAAAAGCTGTTCGAAATATCAGCATCCTCAATCTTGGGAAATTCTGTTTTGATTACACCTGGGAACTGAAGGACCAGGTCGCGCCTACCATTCAGGGTCGCCAGGGCACGGTTGCGATCTCGTCCCAGTCGGGTGGAGTTGCCCAGGGGGAAAATGTCACCTGCGTCCTGTCATTCCTACCACCTCAACCAATGTCTCTCAGAAACTGTGAACTGATTCTCAGGGTAACTCTCTCCCGATACACAACACTTTCTAGTTTACCTAATTAAATTATCGTATTATATGCTCCAGATATTTGTAACTTCAGCAACTTAAGCTGCTTCAAAGCTACTCATGACAGAACATTATGCTTTGCATAGCTACCAATCCGAATCAGCCATATGTGTATGTACTCCTGTTTCTTATAAGAATAATTATGATGCTTTCATGCTAATGCTATGGCCGATCACAATGACAATGATAAGAAAACTGATGCTATTGAGATTATCCTAGTTGCGAGAGTTTGATAATTAGCTTTATACTGTGTTTTATTTTTGTTTAAATTCAGATTGCTCATGGTCCAATGTATACAATGCAACTTCAGGGAGTTGGAATTCTTCCTGGCATTCATTTTTCATTCACTTCATACAATTTTGGGGCATCTTTCATCTATCGAGCCGGGTTGCCAACGCGATCAGTCGTGCTCAAACTCACAAACAACGATACCAAAAGTATAAGGCAAGTTCTTTTCTTTTTCATTTTATCCACTATTGAAGCCAAGTTGCAACCTAAGAAGAGGCAAATGTTATAATTAGTTAAAATTGAAGTCTCCCTTATCCCAAAGCAAGCTGTTTAGATGCTATTCTGTTCCTAAGCCCTGACTTAGACATGGATAAAAAGTATGATGTCAAGGATTTGGGGTCTGCACGTTGCAGGAGATGACAGAATGTGTAGGTAATAGGGCCTACCAAGTTATGCAGCATGGTGGCAGCAGCAACTTGGCCTAGATAATACACAGTATCCTTTGAGAAACCATTATCCTGTATTTGCTCCACATCATCCATGATACTGTACATATTCTTTGTACATAAAAAAATGATGAGATTGATTTTGTCTATGATCTGTGTCGTCCACAGTTGCTGATTCCTTCCAATGATACTCGACCTCTTTGTGTCTGCAACTCTCTTAAAAGAGAGACTATTTTTCACACTCAACTATGCTATTATTATTATTTCACATGTTAAAACTTCTCTTCAAGTTTGATTACCATTCTTACTGCTTTCTGTTGCCCAGGCTTCAGTGTTTACTTTGGAACTTCCTAGCAAGGGCATTAATAAGCCGCAGGTGTATTATATTGTGTTTTACCTTAAAAAGATTTCGCCTAAAGACATTTACTTGCTTAATGTCTGTTTTCAGTTATTAAGTCCAGTCTTTTTTGTTTTTAGTGTTGAATGCCTGACAACACCAACTGCCTGGCTGCACCATAACTTTGATGCTGTCCTGATTGCTCCCCAGCAGACGTTCGATGTCATCTTTACTTTCTATCCCCGGGAGGCAATCAAATACAAAGAAACAGTGACGTTCGAAATCAATGGCCTTTCGAAGCAAACGGTTGAGTTCTCTGGACAGGGAACTGAGATGAAGGTAACATCGTTTGCTTTCTGATGAATATCAAAACCAGTGTTGTATGCAAGACTTGAAACTTCAAGATCAAGACAAGACCGAGACAGTGAGGTACCAAGACCGAGATCGAGACACTAGGCTCAAGACAGTACGAGACAGTAAAAGACAAGTGATCCTATATAAAATGCTGTAAAATACTAATGCATCAGTTTTCGGGAATAAGGTTCATTTGTAATTTCAATTTGAAACTTGTAATGTATATAGTACCAATTCCTGAGAATAGTTTTTATATTGCCGCAAGATTTTAAGACAGTTAACGCGAAACTTATCAAGATCTCTTGTTCGAGACAGAACAAGACTTTCACTTCAAGACAGTTTCTAAAAATTAGAGGCACTACCTCGAGACCGAGACCAAGACCGAGACAGCAGGCTTCTGAGACCGAGACAGTAAAAAACTGTCTCAAGACGTCTAGAGACCGAGACACTGTCTCGAGACCATACAACTCTAATCAAAACTTAATTGTGATTGATAAATGTTAAAAAAATTTTAAAATATCAGAAAACATCTATGTGTGCTTACTCTGGAACACCAGTCAAACAATTTCTTACGTTTTTGGCTTATTGAAAATGTTCTAGAATATTTTATACTGATTTCTTGACTTGAGAACTCAGTAATATGTGCATTTGAAGTAACTCTTAAAATTGATTAATTCAAATAATATCTGATGCATTAATTAAATAGTCTGTGTTGACTGATTTGCATATGCTGGAGACCAACACATATACTTCTTGGCACACATACAAAGTAGTCATTATATTCACTTTTTCTTTCAATCTGCTAATGCGTAATCTATTACGCATGGTGGCAGTTATTACAGTGTTAGAGATTCAAATCCATCCATGTTGATATATTTATGCTTCACTAGAATTTTTATCAACCCACTATCAATCTTCCTGTCACGAGATTGAAAGTAGGTACGTTTTGTACTAAACCAGATGTGTGCTTACCTTCTATTTTAATCAAATTTTTCTACAAGCTAGTTGAATTTTTTATTAAATGATGTGCATGCTAACAAATGCACATTTGTTTTCAATTTTTGATTGGTGCACTTGTAGATAGAAGTGGCTGATTCTCGTCAGAAGGTAGTTAAGTTTGGAGCCATGAAGGTGGGTCAGGTGCTAAAGAAGATTATTCCAATAGTGAACAATAGTCCAGCTCCAATAACGTTCCGATTGGCACTGAATCCAACGTCACCTTCGCTCCAGGAACCAGGAGTTGTCAAGTTCATGCCAACTGACGACATCACTCTTCAACCAAAAGGCGGAACGACCAAAGTGGAAGTTGTTCTCTCTCCCAAAACTCGCATCGCACAATTCTCTGAAGAGGTTTGTATGATTAAAAGCAAAGAGGAAACATTAATTTTGTTGAGAGTTATACTTTTATGATGTTGCAAATTTTGTTATGACCGAGCACCTTTGAATAGACTTTTATCTTACAAGCTGTCTTCCTTTGGGTGCTGAAGACATTTCAAGCTTACGATTACGAAATCCTATTGATCAGTTGATATTTATTGTACATAAAGAATGGATCATTGTCCTCTGTACTATAGCAACCCTATTATAATGCTCAAGGCCTTAGAGAATGGTTGCTACTAAGCCAAATCATTGTGCAATCCTAATTCTAAAGTGAGTTCAGTCAAAATTGAAGATCTATGAAGACAAAGAAACAGGAAATGAGTCCAGCAGAAGCTTTTAGTCAGCATCTGATTGAAGATCCGAACAAACTTTAGAGGGTTAATGTTTCCAGAAGAGAATTCCAGAATACATTGCCAGCAACAGAAGACATGTGCTTGCCGAGCAAGGAGTTATATATTGAGAGAGTGAGAAGACCTCATTGAGTAGAAAGAATGTTTTGAAGGCAGCATCAACTGCAGATCATAAGATTGTGTAAATGTAGAGTCTTGAATACAATTAACCATTCGTGAAAGTGATGCATTTTCTATAGGCAGTAAATGCAATGTTTTTAGGATTGATTAAGTTTGTTCAGAATTTGAAGTTTTAATTATAGTACCCAGCCTAAAATTTTGCACTGTTTAATACTACATCAGGTTAGCCTTTTAAATGTAAGCAAAAAGGCATGCAAATATTTGCATACAATGCATAGTAAATACTTTACAATACGGATGTGATATGTTTATATCTGACTGGTTCATGTGGGTATCACTTCTGGCTCTCATATCTGTTGTTTTTGTTTCAGATTCAGCTTGAATGTGCTGGTCTGTACCAGACACTATTTATAATAACTGGGTCATGTCAAGGTCTGGAAATTGGGTTAAATACGGACTCAATTCCATTTGGTGCGGTTGTGTTGAAGAGTTCCAGCAATCGTCAGCTTATTCTGACCAATTCTGGTGATATTGGAGCCAGGTAAAACATTTAAAGAATATTGTTGACAAGTCCTTTAAGTTCAGCATCATACACTTGTGTACAATTCTGTGCAGGAATTCTTCAGTACCATGTCACATCAAAGCATGGTGGGCTGAGTTGGCACCAGGTGGCTTGGCATTCCATGGGTGGCCGACCATGCAGTTACTAACCAAGGTTCATCTTGTACAATTTACTCTTCTTCCAAGTATTGTGTAAAAGGTTGTCAGACTGCGATTTTTCAATTCTTTCATGAAATAACCGGTAGTTATCCGGCGTCTCGGATTTGAGACGCCCCCTAAACTATGAGATTAGCTGCCTCAAGGAAAGACCTGTCACCTTAATGTGTTTCTCTTACAACAATGGCCCTATGCATAGTTAAGAGTCATTTTATACTGGTTAAATTAGCAAATATATTGGTTATAGAATGGCAAAATAGGCTTAAATTTTAGATTTACATATTTGGATATCCGCCACCACTGAATGATCAATTTAACCACTTGAAATAACTTGGAGTCACATAATTCGTGTGGCTATAACATTGATTAGTAGCTATATATACTGCTTTACAACTTAGCTAATCAACCTTTTTGGTGCTGATATAACCACCTAATTATATAGAAAATAATTTGTGCCTGTCTCACTGGGTTGAGTTTTCTTTCAAGTGTTGCATTTTCTGTTAGGTTTAAATGGGACATAAGTCGCTTGGGACCGCATTTCTCAATATCGCCTACAGAGGGCTACATATCGAGCGGACTGGACGTTTCGTTCGATGTCTTGTTTCATCCTCAGGAGATCAGCTCAGACATTCGCAGTGATGTACGCCTACGCTGTCTTCTATTGATTTCTTTTGCTTTCCAGTGGCTGAATACATATTTGCAGAAGGCATCAACATATCAACATATTTGTCTAACAAATGATGCCAGAATTTAATCAGGAGACTCTGGTCTAATTTGAAACTTCTACGGCGTTATTATTGTAATTGTATCAATTAATGTCATCAATTCATGGCATTGATTTTATGGTTGTAAGTAAATGCATTCCAAAGCCACAATCAAAGGTATGCAGTTCGATCTGTGAGGTTTTGGAGACCAGAAGCCAGGGAATAAAAAAAGTATTTAAATAAATATTAGATTTCAATCCTAACTTGAACAATTCCTTAAAGTTTTTTATTTGGCAATGTGATATTGGTTCATTATAGAGCCAACAGCTATAGCCTTCGGTGTAACGAGTGTGGCTTATGAAAACAGAATACTCATATGCAACTGTTATAAATGATGTAAAAATTTTATTGTAGGATACAATGTTTGGCTTAATGCCATCAGAGGTGTAACAAGGTTTTGAAAAGTGGGGGACATAATTTAAAAACTATTGCACGAAGCACAAAAATTTTTTTGCGCCCTCCCACTTTTTGAATTTTGCCCCCCCCCCAGAAATGTGAAAAATGGGGGGCACAAATTATCTTAACAAAAGTATTCTTAAAAATCCATTGGATAAACATAAAAAAACTGATTTGGGGACACATGGGGGCACTGAGCACTAAAACGGGGGGGGGGCAGGTGCCCCACCCCTGCCCCTGCTTGTTACACCCCTGAATGTCATAGCCATTCAACTAAAATGGTCTATATTTGTATTTGTATGTATCTGAAATTCTAAATTAGCTTGTCCTCTGTAACATTTACTCTTGCAACAACTTGTTGTATGGTGGGTGAATGTGACAAGCTTTGTTATCAGATTAGTTGTTTGTAGAATATCAAGTGTCAGATCGAAGGAGGAGCAACCCCACTGAAGCTGACCCTGACTGGGACGTGTGTTGGTGTCCCACCTACCAAGGAAGTCTACCACTTTTCAACCAGTGTTCGCCAGAAGGAGATGAAGAATCTCCAGCTGCCCAACCATACAAATCTGTCCTGGAACTTGCGTCCAATCATTGATGGAGAGCACTGGAGCGGACCGGAAACAATCCACGTTCCACCACAAACGACTAAGATGTACGAGCTGACTTATCATCCACTGGCTATGACGCTGGAAGGAAAGAAGCATACTGTAAGTCCAAGAAATGTTTCTTTTCCAGCATTGCTCTTCTTTAAATGCTTAGAAATCAATTGTTAACACCTAAAAAGTAGAGCAGCAGAATTGATTAGTTAATCGATTAATCATTGGTTAACTTGAATGATTAGATTTATTTTTAGTTCCTCTTGGAAAACATTTGGTTGTAGAAGATCTGTATGCTGATGGAGTTCCGGGAGTCGTTCATCGTCTTTTCGTTGATCCACTTTCTCAATTAATTGAGTCTCTCTTCACATCACCACTGCTAAATGTCCTCCAATTGCCTGTCTATCAATTCATCAAAAACGCAGCTGATTTGTTTGGCACCAGCCAGCAGCAGCTAATTAAACTGGATTTATCATCTACTCTTTGAGTGATATCCTGTGTTTACTTTCTTGACTAGTGTCTGTGACTTGGGTGTTACTCATGACAGCCCTCTCATTTTTTCTTAACAAATCTATAACCTTTCTCGGTTGAGTCTCTGTAACCTAAGATGTCTTTGAGCCGTTAGGTGTTCTCTACTCTTCTCCACTTTTACATCGAGGGTCCATGCTCTACCTGCTCACACATTGATTACTGTGACTCACTACTTGTTGCTCTTCCAAAATCTTTTTTGTCTCAACTTCAATTGGTGCTAAATGCACATGATCATCCACCTTCCTTGGTTTTCACATACCCGGTAATATTATCTTGACTTTCATGACTGACCACTTACACTGGCTTCTGCTCATCGCTCATATCTGCTTAAAGCTTCATTTTGGACCAGGCTATCTTTGTGACCTTTTAATCGACCTCCTTTGGCTGCTTTTCATTATTATTTAGACTGAAATTATCTCTTGGTACATCGAACTCGGACTGCTACTGCCCAGCACCATTGGCTGATCCATTTCTCTGGAATGATCTTCCATGCTTCTGTTGTCGTGATATCTTTGCACTGGGAGTGCTTCTGCTTAGATTGTACTGGGAGAAGCACTTTAAAAATGCGTTAGTTGCATTGCATTACACCAAAGTGTAGTTAGCACTTAGCAGTTGTTTTAGTCAAGGATAGACTTTCTTATTTACTTACACAGTAATTCCTACCACCTCTACTTAATTTAATTTAATTATTAAGGAAAATAATAATAAATGAAGTATAGACCTATTGAGGAGAATTAATGAATGTTTTGGTGATAATACTGTTTAGGGCAGTGTCTTCTTCCCATTACCTGATGGCACTGGACTTATGTTCAACGTATCTGGTTCCGCTGAAGCTCCAAAGCCAACCGACAAGATCACTCGTGAAATTCCATGCAAGACAACCTACACGGAGCTGTTGCGGGTGCAAAATTGGATTAAAAAGCCTCAAAGGTTGGAAAGTGTTTGCTCATTGTCTCATGAGTTGTACCAGACCTAAAATACAGAATTAAGGCCGAAGATGTTTCCACCCACTAAGAAAGTCTTAGAAATGCTAATTTATAGCATTTTTAAAAGCTCAATGAAAAGTAGCACTACTTTTTGCCTTCATTACATGAATACACTATTGAAACCAGCTGACTACTTGAAACACAAATTTTTTTTACTTTATTATTTTTTGAACAATTTGCTACTTGCAGAAGTTAAAAAGATTTCTGTCTATGTGTTTAACTTCTAGGTTCCGAACTAAAATTGAAAACATGCGATCAGATAAGTTTGACCAAAGCCTAACAATTAAAGGATTAGATTACATTGATGTTCCGGGCCTATCAACAAAAGACTACAAACTCACTTTCCACGCACACAAGGAATGCCAACCACAGATCAAGGTAAGTCAACCATATGGCTTTATTAGGACCTTTACAATAGGTGTCAATCAATCATCAAATCAGGAGTATGTTTTCTTGTGTATTGTCGGGTATGCAATTGCCAATTATGCATCGTTTCTCACATGACATCATACTGGAGTGAAGCCCAATGGGAAGGAAATGCTAACAATGATGCCTGTTGGATAGTTCCACCCACTTTTATGGGAAGGGAAACCTGCAGCCACTGACCAGCACGGACAGACGCATCTATCATGAAGCCTGTGGGGCAAACACATACATAAACCCCTACGCATTTAACATGATATTTACAAACTTAAAATTATTGTTCAGCATTGCCTGACAAGTTGTGATTTAAAAACTAAGGCAGTTTCATCACAGCAACACGAGACACTTATTTAAAACTTCGCTGCATTGAAGATGGTCGATGGTGAATCGGTAATTAATATTTGTGTACCTAGAAGTATAAACTGTTAGGGAAAAATGCAGCCAGCAGCATGATATCCCGAGGACGTGGAATAACTGTTTTATGATCGGGAAGGAGCAGTTCTAGAATTCGTCTATACATGCAATTATGAATATGCATTCTTTGCACTTCATTGGCAGGTTGCTTTTACCAATGAACAAACTGGGGAGTACCAGTATTTTGAGCTGTACTTCCGAGCTGTTCGCCCTGGAGTGATATCGTCGATTCAACTGTCGACTCCAGTGAGACAGAGCAAGCAGCACACGCTGCTGCTGGAAAATCCACTTAACAATTCTGTCACTTTCAGCGCTTCATGCAACATACCAGAGATTCAACTCCCTGGTCAGTTGTCTGTGCCAGCATTATCAGAGGTGAATTACTTGTTTGATGATTACGAATTCATTTGATTCTTAAATACTTAGTATGACGACTTATTAGAGAAAATTCATCAGAGGGCGAGTTATGGGCTTTACCTCTGATACGACTGCATCAAAACTACATGGAAACCTGGCTGTGTGTAATATTTTATAAAGCTAAAATAGCAAGTTTTTTCTGAATGAAAACCTTTGCATACTACAGTATGCCCATCTGCTGTTGGCTGTTGTATATCACACAAGATAGATGTAATATACTAATAATATGAACCTGATAGATAGATTCTTGCGTGTTATGTGACAGTGATTCATCATATTTGTTAACACTTTGCAATGACAGTGTAAAGCCTCCTCCTATAGACGTAGCTTGCTACTGACGATGCAATACAAGTTGTCACGCTTACAATTACAAGATGCTGCACCTTAGGAACTTTGTTGGAAAAGGTAAACTTAAGATATGGTATAGTTTATCCACTTCTGATGTTTGCTTTAAATAAATGCACTTTGGTTCTCCTCCATGCCTTAAAAACACCCTATTGAAAACAAGAACACAGCTGATATAGTTGGTGATTCACCCCAGTGCATAATGTTTGGCTCTGCTTGTCAGATCTGAGTCAACTATCAGAAGCAGAAATAAGACAGGATTCTGTTTCAAATCTTACAGGGAGCCTTCACATTCGACTTCTTTCCGCTTAAAGTTGGAACAACTCAAGGAAAACTGGAGTTCACGTCAAACGATCTGGGTTTATACATCTATGACTTGGAAGCAAAGGCCACATCCGCTGGTCCAGAGAGGGCTGTCCACTTCAAAACCTGCCTAGGCACCAGTCAAACGCAGTTTGCCAAATTCCTCAATTACACAAAACACAAGACTGATTATACCTGCAAGGTAAATTACACATACAGTCAGATTAGTGTTTCTTAGAAAGATGTTTGGATAAATATCACAAAACTTGTATACTAAAGAGGACAAAGCAGACAAACACCTCTAGCACACACCCAATGGGTGGCACGCCTTTGGAACAGTCCATTAAACATGTGCCATTTAACCATTTAACAAGCCTATCAGATAGGTATAGCAGTGAATATAATTGTAAAACTCAACATTTCTACAGTGCCCACAAAAGTGAAGTCGCGGGAACCAGTTTATTCACAGGCATAGTAGTTGGCAATTCTCAAACATTGTTATTAGTTAAAGAATTACCTTTGACCCTGAATAATGCAGAAGATAAAAGAACAGAAGCAATAATTATTTTACAAAAAGCGATTATCAAAGGCTTCCATGGGCCTCAAAAGCGAGAAGATCTGTGATGTTTACCCGAGTCATCAAAGATTTCTGACATGGACAATGAGAGAGAGAGAAGAGAGCGGATGCATCTGTTGGGGCATCAAAGACTTAACGCACCTTGGAAGTTGGAAGAGAGAACAGCAGCAATGATTGCTAGCAGCAAATAAAGATTGCCACAGGAGCGAGAGAGAGACACACACAGAGACAGAGAAAGAGACAGAGAGGGGAGAGAGAGTGAGAGAAGAGTAGCCACGTTTGATGAGCAGAACGTCTGTCAAAAGTTTATAATAACTTCGGTTCACATCTATGGGTCGACGGCTTGATGTGAATATCATGATTATTTCAAACCTTAGATATATCAAACCATTGATGTTTCTCTTATGATCAACAATATGATGATTTTTTACAATATGTATAATACACATAAAATTATTTATATACATCTATTAATTGTGTACACATATAATACATTGTTTGAATTATCACTTCCACTTGACACAAGGAAAGCCAGAGCATAGGTCTTTCAATTGACAGACTGCCACATACAGATGGGTCCATGGAGTCTGTGATACTTCATTTTAATAATGATGTATATTCATATACATAGGAGTTAATTTCAATGCTGGGGCCAGATTTTCCTTCTGACCAAAAGAAATAAATCCTGAATAATAAGCCTAACTCTAGTTGAGTTTGCAGATAGCCACTATTGAAGGCATACCTTGTAGCACGTAACTGACATAGATGCTGACTGCAATGATCATATTTTGCTCTGACGATACAGGCGACCTTTCCTTTGTAGCACCCATTCTATTTGTACATACATTTTTACAGCACTCCACATGATACCAAATAACATTAATCAGCCAAGAAATTATAGATGAAAAACATTATCTAGAACTCATCAGGACACAAGGTGCACTCCTACTGTTGCTTAGGATTCAGTTTATGTACACCTGAAACATCAAAGATATTCAAGTATGTGTATAAAAAACTGTACATATATTAGTAAGTAATTACCTATGTATCATATAAGATTTGTATAATAATATCTCTATATATCCTATTTGCACCTCTGAGTAGTCACCTTGAAGAGGCGTTAGGTATAAATTCTCTTAATAATAATAATACTAATATTGTAGATTTATAATATGTAGTGTCATATTTGTTAAATGTTACATGTTTAGATATACATGTAACATTTGTAATTGTAGCACAAACAGTATAAATTTGTAAAGTCACAGAGAAGTTAATATTGTGCATAAATTTTAATGGATATATACGGTTTAATTACAATAATAACTAGACCCTTACACTCTTCTAGATTATCAGTCAGGGATGTGGTAATAATGGGTGCAGATGAGAGAAACAACTTTCCTACTATATTTATTTAACTATACATACTTGATACATGTAGAGAGGTATACATTATAAGCCATGGTATATCAGTACAAGTGGTAGGCTTCTTAGAGGATATTGTTAAGTCCACTAGTATATGCATACATGGATTTATTCAGCTTAAGATACTACGGTTGAAGCAATTGCGTTTCAGCTCTTGGAATCGAACATTACCAATGACGAACCAAATGCTGGACGCCCTTTATGGACTACCCCTTGTGCATGCACTTTAAACAGACACTCATTGCTGTGATTTCTATTCCAGCTTGACCATCCTGATTATCATGTAGACAAGTCAATTGCAGCAACCTCAGCTCCCATTTCTGGCACAGAAGTAGCCATCGAAGTTGCTTATGAGCCATCGTCTATTGGAGAGTCACATGCAACACTGACGATCAGTTCGCCACTAGGAGGCGACTACAGTTTTCCAATATTTGGTGTATGTACTACACCTAAACCACAGGTAACTTAACAATTTAACAGCTTAACAATTCAGAAACTTCCGGTCTTGTTGAATCCATTGTTTAATCTATGACAGATTAAACTGCATAAGAACAAAGATGGATTTTAGATCAAGGCCCTGCAAAGCAAAATCAATTAGACCAATTAATATTAAATTCATAGTTGACAAGGTTAAAAGCTTGATTTACCAGATACAGGAAGGATTGCTTATTACGTATAATATTATGTACTAGAAACTTGGTCATGTTAAAAACTGTTTTAAATTTCAAAATATTGGCTAATTTGTATATGACTACTGTAGTTGGCTTTGAACTACTGACAAGAATACCAACCATTCAATGTTCATATGCTTTTAGGCCACTCGTAAAGTTAAAATCACTTTATGACACGAACACGTTTACACGCAAAACATTGGTTAATGAAAAGTACGATTAGATCCTCCCAGAATCAACGTTTTCAAATGCAAATTAGTTCCTTTGCACGAAAATCAAACCATGAAAATATAGCATAAGATGAAAGAACATTCAGTCCATGCATAAAAAAACCTGCAATCCCAAGCTGTGCACGTCACAGTGATTTATTTTCAACATCTGGCTACACAAACTAAGCTGAACATTTGCATTTTGTTCCACTTTTATGGGCATAAATGTGGCACAATGGTAGAATGAGTTTTGTCAAAATGAATTTCCATCTTGCCCACTGTCAACATCAGTGATGAACTTTGGTTTTGTGGGAAAAATACGTGTAGCATTGCATAATATACTAGCGAATGTGTAGCAACACATGCTAACCTATACACACCGTGGCAGAGATTGCCGCCTTTCGAGGCAGATGTCGATGGAATCTGAACTAGTGTAACAGGAGGATTTGCACCTCTAACCTTTTGAACGACAGCCCAGCATGCCAACCACTAGGCTATCACACGAACATTACATGTGCATCCTTAAATCCTCCACAGCCTATCGAACTCCTTTTGCTTGGCTTCGTTGATCAGATGTTTTGTGCAATTTGGATACCCTGCATGTCATATCAAACAATTTGAACTTTGTTTACAAATTAGTCATGCATTATTGCAGATTTCATATAATTTCTGCTACATTTGTTTGTAGGGTCCATTTACTGTAAAGTCTGGATCAACAGTGAACATTACATTTCGTAATGTATTTCCACAGACAACAGCATTTACTTTTCAAGTCGACAACCCACTGTTTCACGTTGCTAAGCCAGGTGAAAATATTCGTGCACATAAGGAACATCGCATCATTGTTGGATTTGATGGAAATGATGGTCCATCAAAGGCTCCAGTCATGGGAAAACTTACTGTGTCTTGTGCACTTTCTGCAGGATCACTAGGTGCCACACAGTGGGTTTACTATCTTAAAGGTATAACCCCAGAAGGCAAGTAAAATCAACACCAAGCACCAAAACAACTGCAACATTTTAGATATTCAGTTAAACAGTCATTTATATTGTATGGGAAGCAGCTTAAAAATACTAAATTTGAAACTGGAACAGCTGAAACTTTTTCTATATTTACAGATTGCAACGTTGATTTATGCAAACCCATAGACAGTTATTGGAATCAAGAATGAAGCTGTCATTTGACGGACTACCTCGCATAAGAGTCCTTAAGTGAAAATTATTTTGTCTTTCACTTACAATATTTTGATTCATGCAAAAACTATCTGGATAGTCATAAGTTGTCATATATTAGAAATAATTATTTTATTGATGTACGTACCGGCTTTCTATTGTTTCCTATCAAGTGTAATCATATTACATGTACCAACAATTTTAAGAACAATATATCTTACAACATTTTCCCATTTGTTCCATTTTGTGTATGTACATATATGTGTTACAGCCAATTAATTTATTTGGTTATAGTATTAGAAAGTCAAATGCTTAAATATATACATTTGCTTCCCACGCTTGAAAACAATGAATATTCATCAATAATAATATATTCAATATATAGACTCAAGCAGAGAAATTAAGAATAAGTTCTCTCAAAATTCTTTCATCATCATTGTCATGTTCCTGACACAATCCACTTGGTGACAGTGGGTGCAGATCAAATCTCCAATCTCTTTGGTTACTTGTTACATCAGTGTTTATTCAATACTTAGTCTGTGTTGCTAAGTCCTTGTTTGTAGTGTGTATCTGACAGTATACAACTATACTTTAAGCAAGTACACTGTACAGAATGAAGACAGTCAATAATGTATGGTTTGGTACCTCACAGTATTGGTCTTCCTTTGTTTCCCTTAATATAATTTAATGTCACTGGATGATTAGTGTGTCGCCTGCCTCCTTTAGTCCTTTGTGAAAGCTCGATGACTGGCACCACCCAGAAACGAAAACAAAAGTGGTGAAGTTTTGTTTCCTAGTTCTTCCATGCACAGTTTGGGATCCAGTCATCAGGCATTCTTTCAATATGACTAAGAGATTAGATGTTTCATTGCATGACTTACTTGGAAGGCTTCTATCCAAGGGGTGTGTTATGTCTTTGTATAAAACACTATTTAGTCTGATGCATCCTGCAATTCATTAAAGTGTTGCAAGCAACATCATTCTTGTCACAATTTCTCAGAAAAAAACTAATAAATGACTTGGTCTGGCGAGATTGTGGTCAACCAGACTCGTCAAAGCAGGCTGTGATATGTCTCAAAGCAAGCATAGCACGGCAACTTTGACAAACCAATATGACTCACTCTATTCAACACAACTTAAATAATATATAGCATTCTTAAGTTATAAGTTCAGCAATGCCAGAAGATTGCTATCTATATCAAAGCGAACAGCTATGGAGTACAGCCGTTGCCTTTACTTGCACTGACAGTTGCATGTTTGCTACATTTATTTTACAAGCCAGTAAGACAAATTAATTGTTAGTGTTGTTGGAACTTCTGAGAATGCAGTAGACACTTTCCAGACAAAGCAGGCTGTGATGCGCTTTGTCAGTTCTACATATCACAACCACTCTGACTGCCATGTGACCACCAGAATTCAACACACAGATAACAATGATTTAGCAATTTCAGGGTTCTTCAGAGGCACTGTATTTATAAATGTGTTTGTTTATATCTATACAATGAGACACACCCTCAAACAATCGCCTTTAAGTAGTTTTCTGGTGATCTAAAACAATACATAACCATCAAATGAAAAAATGGAGATCATTTAGCCACACCCATTTCCCCAAATAGCATCACGAACTGCTGCTGATGACAATGATGAAACTTATGCATAAGAATCTTGGGACTATAACATTTTATGAAGGTGTATGCCAACATTGATCCTTATCTTAGTATGTACTACTGTCTCCATCTGCTTGCTCTCAAATTCTAGCTAGTGACCTTCCACCTTTGCTTTTCTCAACGTTTAGTCTATTTTTTCTTGCATGGTCTTGCACACACAGAGGTGCCTTATAAATGTTAGAATGCAATACAATATAATTTAAATGCATCATAAAAACTGAAATCTTTGTCAGCAGTTATCAGATGAGCAGAACAATCAAAGCAGGCTGTGATATGAAACAACAAAACCAAATCACAGCCACCTTGACCAGTCTGTTCATGGCATCCGAAACATCGTCAATGGTTCATTCACACATGGCATTTTGGTGACAAAGTGAATTACAAGAGCTCTAGGTTGCTTGTCTATTGCTGCCATAATCCAAGCAGGCTGTGATACGACTTTCCAAGAGAAACGCATCTCAACCACCTGGACTGTCGCATCAACACAACTTTAACCTGCATTTTGTTTCTAATTAATCCATTCTGTTATGTACAGTATTAGATTACCAGATCGCCAGCCAGTAAACTGCTTTGAAAGATAATTAGATTACCTTTAAAAACAGTTCATCACTCACACAAATGCTAAAACATCTCAAATCTTACAGACCTGTGCAGTACTTATATACATGCACAATTGTTGAAACTGCTTTTTTCATCACATTTCTGGACTTTGGCGAACTTATGTTTACAATTCAAATTTGAAAAGAATAAAATTTTCAATTTTCCAATTTCTTAATAAAGTAAACTTATAAAATAATTGTTGAAGATTAATGTTACTTAGTGTCACTTATGAAGTTGCTTTTTGAAGATTGAAATCAAAAATTTTTAAACAAGGTTTTTATTTAAACAAGATGCAACAAAATCAAATTATTTTCTTTGCATTTCTATTTATTTGAAATAAGACTATGTATACATGTATTACTAAAGAGGTCATTGTTCAGCTTAGATGACTCATTACAAGCAGCTGAATTTCACTCCTGAAATATAACTTCTTAGATCTAAATGTCCAGCCAAACAAAGGAGTAATTTAGTTTCCTGTGACTTCATTTGATTCAGGTTCCACAACACCATTCTCATAAGACACCGTTGAGCAGAACTTCTGGAAGGACAAGGTAGTAAGATGGTATTCAGTAACAGAACATCTCACTACCCATGTCTTTCAAAAAGGCCAGCCATTGATTGCATCAACTAATGGAATTTCAGACAAGATAGTTTTGAAGTGTTCATTGTGCCTGAAACATTCAAATCAATTCATGTCCTAGAGTGCATCAAAAAATTACATATGACCATATTATTCCTAATAATCATATCTAAATTTTTAAATGTGCATTTCTGTACTTAGATCAATTATAAAGTTCTGTGCAGTTCTTCTTAAATAATGTTTCAAGATCACACCCAACATCCAAAAATAATCATATATCATGTGCTGCATAAGTGGAACAAGTCCAACAATGAAATCCAGTGAATATTAACAATTCTTTGTAGAAAGTCGTGGAACTCTTTGTAACATGTCATATTAGAGGATTGCATCATGCCAGTCTTCTATGGCACAACAATGCTGTTAATGTGTGCAATCATAGTTGTGATAATCCAGACAACCTAAGCCATTTCATCTTACAGATTGTTTGGTTACTTAAATACTATTGCTGTATTTCAAAAGGCAAGACAATAGTTGAACAGAAATTTGAGGAAGCATTGTTGACACACACCAGGACTTGAACCTAACACCTATATCAGCCAATTCGCCATACGCTAGATTGATCATTGTGTGATTAAGTTTGAAAGTGTAAAAAATATAGATGTTATTGTAAATAATGTATAATTAGAGCTGTACCGATATCGCTTTTTGCCGATTATGCCCAGACTTGTATGGTCTCGAGACAGTTTTTTAGTGTCTCGGTAGCCTGCTGTCTTGGTCTCAAGGTAGTGTTTCGAATTTTTAGAAACGGTCTTGAAGTGAAAGTCTTGTTCTGTCTCGAACAAGAGATCTCAATAAGTTTCGCGTTAACTGTCTTAAAATCTTGCGCAATATAAAAACTATTTTCAGGAATTGGTACTATATACATTACAAGTTTCAAATTGAAAATACAAATGAACCTTATTCCCAAAAACTGATACATTAGTATACATTAGTATATATTAGATCCAAGATGCAGGTCCTTTGTGAATGCTTTCAAGATTATGATAAAAATAGTCCAACCTAAGTATGTTTACTCTTTAGCATTTTATATAGGATCACTTGTCTTTTACTGTCTCGTACTGTCTTGAGCCTAGTGTCTCGGTCTCTCCCTGTCTCGGTCTCGTCTTGGTCTTGAAGTTTCAGCTCTTGCATACAACACTGATTATGCCGATACTGATTATTCGTTTGCCGATACCAGATTATTTAGCCGATTATTTTATCGATTATTTCATTGTGTTTCCCAAGATGTCCGGTTGTAAAAGATAGACCTACTACTACTGCCTATTGTTGTGATACAAGCAAAACACTTGCTCCGTAGGAGACGTACACATGTAGTTGGGGACTAATCCTAGGCAGCCAATACAGATTAGGCACACTGCCCGCTGTCGACCTTGCATGACGGAGAGGAAAGATGTAACTGGACGCCTTCTTCTGAAATGCCAATGATGTCATTCCCTCCCCAGACAGGCCACTTTTATGACCTACCAATTTGGCCTGAAATGACATGATTGTGCCCAGGGTAATTAAGCAAGCACTTATGACTCACTCAGCACAACAGCTGTAGATACTTTCCCAAGGTACTAGCAGTCTAGCACAAAATGCTTAGTGGGTGGTCTGAAGTAGAAGCCCGAGTTCCCCACGCTATGGGAAGGGAACGGAATGCTGACCTTCACAGCCCCAATGATGTTGCTGTGGTCATTTTGTTCTTAAAGACTGAAAATAATACTATAAAATTAAAACAATAATTTTTAATATTGGTGCCTATTATCTTACCGATATCGCCAACATATCTATAATCGGCCTGATTAATCGGCCTGGTTGATTAATCGGTACAGCTCTATGTATAATGCCATCTACATTACTATTTCTAGGCCAAGGTTGGGCTAATTATATTCCATCCAGGGGATTGATTTGTGTCCTAGCCTGGAGGATTAAGTCTGTGGGATTATGTCCAGCAAGATCAAGTACATCCACCAAAAAATTAGCACTTACCTGAATCCCACGGTGGATCATAAGATCTTGCCTTGCTTACATACTTACACTTAAACACGTCAAAGTGTTGCATTGTACCAACCAGTGCACAAAAACATACTAGACCACAATTCAACATGTTATATTTCAGTCTAGTAGACTGTATTTTTTCCAGAACCATTGCTTATAAATAATTACTGTAGAAAATGGTTTTAAAAAAACTGTAAACATCTTCACTTACACAACTCAGCACAAAGTAACACTTCAATTGATAAGTTTTTAAAAAAGAAAAACATGAAACAGGAGACTGATTGGGCACATGGGCCAAATTCATTTAATTAATGCAATCATAGCCACAGCTACAGATTGTGTATCTTAACATACTTCTCATTAATATAAGGGCTTATATATATATATATATATACATATATATATATATACATACATATGAGCATTTGGAGTTATATATATACATAATATATATTTAGGCCCTCACATTATTAACCTGAGAATGAATAATCTAAACTTGCTAGGTAGCATGATTAAATCAAAAATTCAATTACAGATGCTAGCTACATTCTAAAACTTGCTTGCCATAAACTTCAGCAGGTGCAAACAATTTCCAAAAGACTACCTGCTCTCACAACAGACTCTTGAAGATAGTCAATTCCCAGCAAGACAGACCAAAGAGCACAATCATCTTACAATATAATCTCATTCCATAATGACAGGTTGTCAGCGTTTGTCCAAGGCATGTCTGAGTGACCCATAAACAACCAAACATAACAATAAACTTGCCAGTCATCACCTATTCACAAGAGGTAAACCGATATTGATTAGTTCTCACGATTCAACAGGTTAACCTGCAGTAAACTAGATCCATCAAATATAATTCTGAATGACTCAAAATGAATATGCAGGAAATGTCAGCACTGGAGCATGAAACAGCAATTATGACTAGTTGACTGAATACAACTATTCAGTATGCATAGTTGATGATAAACAGTACAATAAGTAGGCCTACATGTATATCTGACCTAGCCTAGCTTCTTTTTGCAGGATTTTTCTCAAACATGTACACCAAAAGTTAATTACGAAAATCTAATGTCTTTGTAGTCTCTAAAAAGGTTAGCAACAAATATTAGAAAGAACACACAGAACTAGATAAATATATGAAACATCCATCAAGTACAAGATTCACATCCTGTTCCTTGTATTTTTTCCCAAACAGGTAATGTAAACATTGATATAATGCATTAAATACTAACTTTAGGAAGCTGTAGTAAAATACAAACTATTCAGTACACAATTTCTAACGCAAGCGAATCAAGTATTAAATATCTTAAGTATACCTCTGCAAAAATGACTGATTTCAATGATATCCATTATCCACAGAAATAGAACCTTGATGAACTCATATGTAATATTTTGTACAGTGGCGGAAATAATTATTGCATCACTATGTGATCAAAGCTAGAGGCGGTAAAACAAAATATTAGGACACAGTGCGAAATATTAGGGCATAATGCGTAGAAACAAATTTTTCTCATTTTTATTCTTGTATCGACCAACAGACATTCTTAAAAATATGTAAATCTTAAGCTTGCTTACAAAATTATTTGAGTGACATTAATAAAGAAACTGACTTTAAATGTATTAAACGAATTTTTAGCTTTTTGCAGGGTGATGTAATAATTGTTTTCCACCACTGTTATAACCAAAATCGAAAATATTTCTTAACCTAAGTAGTTCTTGAAGGGGTGCAATATAAATGCTCAGAATGAATGAATGAATGAATGAATGGCCAATTAAACGTGTTCTGCAAAAATAAACGAACTATGTTCTTTAAAATTTGTTTTGTTGATAAGCTTACATACACAAACTATCCATAAATAATACAACATAAATAATTCCTATTGAGCAGTTACACTTATAAGTCCAGCAGGCACACAAAGTTGTTACTACTACATTAAACAGCCCTCATTCACAACAAGTCATAGCTTCAGATGCATTGATGAACTTGTAATTACAATTAAAAGCAATTCAATTAATTAAAATGTAACATTAAAGATAAATTTTGTGAACATGTATTTATATTATATTGAAAAATTGAGAAAAAGGCCATTTTATATCAAGATGCTTATATAACTAATTACACCTACATGTATACATAACAAGGGTATCATAAAGATTTCATCAACCTCTCATACTGAAAGAGAAAAATGGAAAGCACTTGCAAAGGTAACCAAGCCTAATTCGCTATCAAGATGTGTGAGTCAGCCCATGGCTGTTGAGTCACATGGCAATCAGAAAAGTGCTGAATCCACATGGCCCAGCACTGAACACACTGGACCAGTCATCCTGACAACAATGGTAATAAATCAATTACAGCTTTTCCATGGCATAAAACTATCCAATTGCTACTTATTACAATTTAATTGCCACCTTTATCTCCCAGGAGGAGAGATCAGCAGGATAGAACTCTCTAAATGGCCGTATAATGTCTCTTAAAGGGCAGCTCAGCTAATCAGATTGTACAGGACTATTCCAGCACCAGAACTGGGGTTTATTTCTTAATAAACAGTCTTGCAGAACAGTCAAACTGTTTCTCTGATATAGCACATCAAGCAAGTTCTTTGCATGAGTTTTCAATATTAAATAAACAGCATTAACACTTTCTAAAACCTAGCTAACTAATAAACTTGAAAGATAAGCAACATATATGCATTATACTTAACCAAAATTTCAAAAAACATTTTGGAATTTGAAGTCCAAAACAAGAATAAACAATTAAACATCCTTAAAATGTATCAAACTGGGAGTCATTTTCATAGCATCTTGTTCAATTCATATTTTAATAAAGCAGTTTGTAAATTATATCATTATCAATACCACCTCATATTTTTTCTGATAATTATAATTTAAAGTTTGCATTATATGAATATAATATACAGAAACTATCTGATAGAACACCTTAAACACAGATTGAAAAAATACATTGATGTATTATTTACATTAAGTATTCCCATCGTCATAAAAAATATTTTATTCATAAAAGTAAGCAACGAAAAATGCGAGCAAAGGATGATCCACAGGGAAGGAATCTACACGAAGCAATTATGTATAATCTAAAATACCTGTCATAAGTAGGTCATAAGTGATTTTAACTGCAACTACAAATTTATATAGTACCTCTTCAAGAGAGACTCATCAGATGCACTCCAGACCCCAACTGACAGAAATGAAGAACGAACTCAGAGGTAAAAGGCAGCAAAGTCATAAGCTAGGCAACCCAACCAAACATTTTGGACACAGCACAGTGAAGATAGGCAACCCAACCAAAAACTTTGGACAAAACACAGTGTAGTTTATTTGTTGCATTGTGGATATTTTGGCTAAGATGATCATCCAAGTCATGCAGCAGAGCAAATAAATTGACATTTGACATCCCCGGAATTGATAACAGCAAGACTTAAAATGAGATGAAGCACAGCCAAAAAGGCAATTACACATAAGCATTGAGATCTCACACTCAAATGCAATCACACATCTGCAATCAGTGCAATTCCTCCTGCATGAAGAAAGATATAATTCTATTGCGTGCATACTTCCAATCAGATCAGCTGTAGCATTTACACAATACAACAGCCATGCTTTGCAAAAACATGCCCAAAACTCAAACTATATTTTGTATTGCACTGGATAAGACTGCAATTGCTGAATAAACAGGTAAAATCTGAGTACTTATATAACAGAAAATCGTTAAAAGTAACAGTCCATTTCCAAGGTGCAGGTCCTTTGTGAATGCTTTCAAGAGTATGATAAAAATGGCCCATCCTAAGTATGTTTACTCTTTGTTTCATTACTGCATTTTGGAGTATATTCATAAGTCTCTCAGTTTGCCAATAGTGAAATCTCCATAACTCCACAACTGGTTAAAACAATATTTACTTGACTTAGTCATTTGCATACCAGTCAACATACAAGACTTCAAATTAGAGTGTCAATGAAATTAAATTTTGTTATAGGACACCTTAATATATTCAAAGCTAAAAATTCTTGGAGAGCAAAAGTCTATAAAGGATTTGCAGTTTAATAACTATTATATAAAAAAAGTTTCAGAATATATTTGAGATGTCTATATGCCAATTTAAAAGTTAATAAAATTGTTTATGTGTATTCTGGTGTAACAGCATTTGGTCATGTACTCTCCTCTTCTCCTGTTGGAGAATATGGCTGCATTTTAATTATTCATGATGTATTTTATATCTAACTGTAGGTTTGATTACAAAGTCACTCTAAGAACATGTTTAACAACTTAATTTTTCAGATAATTGAGGGCGCAATTCAGAACAAGTGATATTTTACTAATGTTTCAGCTTTGAATAGACTCCATATAATAAATAACGACACGTAGTCAAATAAAAAGAAGTAAATCATAATGTTCTGCAAAGGCAGACATGCACCTGGAGGCTATATCACAAAGTCACTCGAAAGTGATTCTCGCTTCAAATGCTGATCGTGTATTCTATCGATTGGAAGTACTAATCGCAAATATTGCAGCTGACTGTGTTAGATGTAAATCTGAAAAAATATCAATTTCGGCAGATACAATATTTGTTCAAAGGCGCAAAACGCCTAAAGCCATAATTCATAATGGTGCCTTGGGTATATTCCCACCGCCCATGGATGCTGCCTTCTATTCTCCAGATGTCTATGGTAAACAGTGACAACACTCACAAATGGAACAACTAAACGACATTTGGTGTGGCAAGAATCCCAACACTTAACAAAGCAAACACCAACATCAACTCCAGTTCTGATCACAAGTATAATCCATTACCGTCGTTATCAGCAGCAGCAGCAGTTGCAGAGCAGATCACGAGACACATCAAAGTAACTTAAACCGACCAACTCTGAAATGCAATAACCACAAACACAAAAGCTGCGCAAATAAAATGCTTCTAACAACACCCTATCTAGTGCATGTATCCCTTTTCTATTCGAATCTAGGTCATGCATGACTCAGCTTCTGGCGCCGCGGACATCACGTGACCATCCATTGTGTATATCGACCACAACATGAACGCACTTTACAGCTCACATTCCCCGCCATTACTACTATCTAGCCATGTGCAGGTCGTCAACTACAACGCTATCAAATACTACGGCGGATGAAGGAAGTTTTCCGGCGTTTTTCGTCAAGTTTCGAAGCGTATATGGTCGAGACGAAGGGACGCCAGTTTTCAGTGAAATAGGTTGTAAAGCAGACTGGGCACTGTGCCAGCACAAATAGATTGCGTCTTCCACTGAAACAAAGCGTCTTACCGTTTCAAGTTTAGTTGATCCGATTCCCTGAAAATCATAGTTAATTTTTCTACGAATAAGTAATACAGATATTGTTAGAATTAGTTAAAAATGTCGAAAAAACCGCTCAAAGCGCACAACCTGCTGCTTGCCATGTTGAAAAATAATGGCGTATTTGAAGGCACGAATCTCATTGGTCGAGGCTCTTGGATGCTGTGTTTGGATTGGCTAGCTGCCTGCCGCTCATCATAAATAATGAATAATTAATATCCACCGCGTAATAAGTGCCATGAAAAGGGTCATTTGGATTGGTGCAGTGTATGGATGCTGCAATCTGATTAGTCACTTTTCAACCACCGTGGTGAATAATGAATACATTATAAGTCGATACTCCCCATGTAAATGACGTGATGGTGGTCAAGACTTCCCGTGAAAAACTATAATTTCAATTAATAGAGCAGGCTCAAAGGCGCTGGTTAATCATTGCCGCTTAGGCCTATAGGCTATGTAATATGTAGGACTACTCTTTATGACTACTACCAGCGCTGTGGTGGATTCCCGAAGCACGTGCGAGGGACTTCAACGCCGGTGAGTAAGCTGGTATCCCTGACGTTTCTTATGTGGACTGATTAATTCTCTCCAAGCGTTCACCAATAACAACCTACAGAGCACACAACCACATTCTGTCAACCAAAAGACAGCTCCCAATATTTACCCCCAAATTCATATATTTTAAAAAATAAGTACAATTTTATTTTGACAGTTCTTATTTCATTTAAATATCATTTTTAAGCTTTTAAGGGCTTCTAACAGACAGATAGGACTACATTATAATTAAGTCTGCGTGTTCTATAAATTTTTGTAATAACATTTTTTCTGCATGAACTGGTATGCGGTATGCAATATAGGGTAGAAGGTTGACCCTCTCCTCCCACAGCGAATTAACGATGTAACCTATAGTTGTCATCAGATTCTAGGCCAATTAAGCGCATTCACAAAAGAGCAAAGATTCGAAAGGAAGGCAATGGATATTGTAGCCTACAATATGTTATATTTATAAGGGACACGGTATCCAAATAGTTTGAGTGTCCGTTAATTTTGTACCTCGAAATGAGTACAAACCGGTTCGATTCTCCAATGTAAACAGTAGACCTATAGTCACCCATCTAGGTAGGTACTTCAAGCAATTAAAACAAGTCACCTCGTGGACATCTGCTTATGCAAAAATTTCCTGTCCTTTCCTATGAGCAAGCTCGTGGATAACTGAGTCGAGGAACTGAGTTCTATTCTCCGTATTTACAGCTGGTGCTTCTTTCGGTAGGCGGCGGTTTTGGGGTAAATTAGATGTATAGGCCTACGTAATGATCGAACACCTTGCACTAGTCCTACTCCCAACAGCCAACTTCTGACTTAGCATTCCATGCAGTTGAATTGGATAGCCTGCAGTGGCGTCGCCAGAGCTTCGAGGTTGGGGGGGGGGAGTAACTAACGACTAGGGGATCTGAGGAGCATAGGTAGTAGGCTCCCCAGCGGGGTCCGGAATCTTCGAACTTTTTGAGCATTTTCCTGTCAAATGGTTGAAATGGAACCAGTCCCGGATTACCCATTAGGCTGAGTAGGCAACTGCCTATGGGCCCCGCGACTTTTAGGGGCCCCATGAGACCGTGACGAAAGAATTTTTTTAACTTACTTACTTACTTATTCTTAAGAATTTCAGTTTCATATTATTTCTTTCTGGATAAATAGTTAAATACGTAAATATACAGACTACAGTGATTGTTTTCTTAAATTCTTAATCTAATAATTATAATGTCGTATTGGCATTACGGTATTATAATGACATTTTATACCTATAAAAGGACATTGTCACATTTTATGTCTTACCAGCCTTGGCACTGGTAGGCTAATATAAACGAGTGAAATCGACTAGGTACTGGCGTTCTAGTAGGCACTAGGCCGACTAGGGGCCTGGGGCGTGGGCCCCAAAAGTTTCACTGCCTATGGGCCTCCACGGTGCTTAATCCAGCACTGAATGGAACACATTTGAGCTCTCGTTTACCCCATAATTTATTTGTAAACCATTATTTCGAAATAAAAGTACGTAAATCATCTCAATGCGTGAAAAATTTCTTCCTTAGTTTTCGGCCCTTTATATAGGCAGCTAGGTTCTTTTTATGTCCAATGTCGACACTACTCTCTATCCTGGGCCTCCTGTTTCATCTTATTGTATCCCCTTTTCCGTCGTCCAGTCCAGGATCATTGTCCTCGGTCTTCCTCTGGTCTATTTCTTGCCATTCATCCTTTTTGATCGGTAATTAAGGTCTTTCCCAAGTCGGTCCTGCATGGTGGGGGACAGTAGGGAAACTGGTTTTCTCAATATTTTGGCGATGATCAACCAGTCATCATGCACTAGCAGTAGCAACTTGAAATAGAAGAAATTCAGTTCAATTTTATACGCGCTATGGAAGATGTAGCGCAACTTAATTAGTTTACTAACTTACTTGACCTGATCCGCTCGTCAAAAATTTCACAAGTTGAACAATTTTTTTGCTTTTTACATCTGAAGATCAATCACCAAATGCATGCAGCAGACGTCAGAAGCGCATAAGACGAAAATTAATTTGATGAAATCGTAACCAGAATGTATAACACGAATTATTAGTCCATTAGGCCTATATACATGGGCTATTTCAGTTAATGAGTAGGTATAATGAAAATAAGATTTTTTGGATTAGTAGGTAATTAAATGCTGTTGATACTAAAGTACGTAGAGGAATTGCACTGTTGCATGGACGCTGTTGGACGGTGTCCAGGCTCTGCTGGCCAAATAAGTGGCAGGACGGCGAAATTAGGGGTTTGATTAATTTATTAATATTTGAAAGATTTGGAAAAACTCAACCCGAGATTTAGATCTCTGAAATAAGACAACATCGGAAAGCAAACCGCGATTCTCAATCCTCATGCTCTCTTTCGCAGAGGCGCATGCATGACTGCATGAGGTGCGGCCTATAGGCCTACGCTCTTACCGATGTAGGCCTATAGCTAACTGGATCAGACCACAGAATAGATAAGAGGCTTTATCTATTCTGTGGTCAGACTCAGATGTAGGCCTAGTGCCTAATTTAATGATTTTTTAGAGATGGGCTCAATTGCTTTTAGGCCTAAGTAGGCCTATCCATTCCCAAGAGTTTACGACAATCGTTGGACTTGGATCTGCAGTCAATTTGCATTTGCCATATTGTTTAACCCCTAATTTGAAACCTATATTGGAATTGAATTTCACCTGGGATCGTATAGGCCTAAATCTAATTAGATTTACCATATGAGACTTGCGATCCTAGGCCTAGTCTATATAAGCATAGGCCGACCTGTGATCGCATTGTTCTAGAGTCGAGTTAGGCCTAAAGTTTAACGCTGAGGGCGCATATATGGACTCTGATAATTATGGCACAAGCGAGACTTGATATTCTGACCGCACTTCTGGTAATTATAATCCACTTCTAATTTAGATAATGTACATAATATCATATAGGCCTATGTATGCATAAGGTTACATTTTTCATGAGGCGTACATATAGGCCTACACATTGCCTTCATCGGACTCCCCTCTCGCAGCATTTCTAAGCTTCAGTCCATCCTCAATGCGGCTGCCCGACTAATCGGTGGAATTAAAAAATTTGGTCACATCTCTTCATTCTTTCGTGAATTCCTTCACTGGCTCCCAGCATCTCAACGCATTCGTTTCTAGACCCTTGCGCTGATACGTAACTGTCTCCCTTGGTCTGCTCGTCCTACCTTGTGGCCCTCTGCCCTAGGTTCTCCTCTATATTCCGCACCGCGCGTCCCTTCGTTCGATCCTATGCCTGCGGACTGCTAGTGGTTCCCCGCATGCGCTCTGCCATGGCGCAAACATTTAACATTTGGACAATTTTGTCTAAAATTATGGCTAACATAATTATTTTCATATGCATAGACTATAATGGGGTACGTTGTTGGAGTAGGCTAAGAGGGGTACGTGATTAGGCCTACAGTCCTACTGAGTAGATCGTGACGTTTATTGGTCTGTTAATCCTGTAATAATCAATTATTGAGGTCGATCATCGTTGAGTCAAATAATCCGATATTTTCATTGATTATATTAAATCTGCTTTTCATATAAAAGCTAAAACGTGATAGGTCAAAACAAAGACTGGGTTTAAAGAAACTGTTTGAAAGCAGCAGTCTATCTGCTTCGCTGTCTAGGGTACGTAGTGGGCGAAGTTCAAGTTCAACTGAGGCGAAGCCATAAGATTCGAACCATCCGTTCTTCTGCCAGCTGCGTGGCACGTGCAATTAGGGCCTACCTGGACGGACTCTGTTATAGGGGCGGCAGCCAATCCTAATCAAAAGCTGTCAACAAAATGTATATTGGCATGTCAACCCGGGCTAATTTAAACGAAACTCTGACCTGCGCTGGCGATTAGTGGCGAGTCCATGGAATGTATATAAATAGACGATCATTTGATCGGTCATTTGCTAGTTCTGTGCCTTTGACGACTTGGGAAATCGGTAGATCGACGAAATGGAGGTTGTTGGACGTGTGACGAGTGTGACCTTTAGGGACATACGCTTTCCAACACGACTGGAAAAGGATGGCTCCGATTCAATTGTAAGTATAGACATGGCAGTGTTTTCATCCGTCAGTGCACGGTCAATGCACACAGATTACGTTAGGAATAACCCGTTCCAAGTTTATAGCCTACAGTTTAACTTGGGTGCACCTTTTCCAAGTTTTACAACAATGATTATTTCCTAGAGATGAGTGCATTTTACACATTTGTAACTGTGTCAACTAACTGAACTATAGCATACGTTCGCCTTCGTTTTAGCGTAATTAATTTGCTTATAAATAATAAAAAGCGTTTTTATTTTCAATCACACGTGTTTGTTCCCCTTGTACGAAAGAAGCTGGATTGATGAAAAGGACCATGCTAAAGTAGAAGCCGGATTGTTGACAAGAATTATGCCTTAATGCAGCGTTTCCAAATCTTTTTTGGTCGTGTAACCCTTTTGATCTTAAAAGTGTCGTAAATTATTATGGCTTATGAGCTGTTGGATTTTAGCGTTGTAAGTTGTTGCTGTTGTTTGAAATGTGTAGACCTATTTAATAGAAAATCATGCAAAAATGGGAGTTGGATTGAAAATAAGAATTACGTTTAAGTGGGAGCTGGATTGATGAAAAGATTTCTGTATAACAAGAACTTGGATTAATGATGAGATTTCTGCTTAATTGGAAGTGAAAATGATGAAAGGATTTCCATGGAAATGGAAGCGGGAGTTGTGAAAAAGGTTCCATGTTAAGTAGTATTCTCATTTATATCCATTTTCCATTTGCGCATGATTCTTTTCATCATTGCAAAATGAGGACATCTTTTCATTAATCCAGCTTTCCAGCTCCCAGTAAAACAGAAATATTTTCATCAACCCAGCTCACAGTTAAACGGACTTCTTTTCTCCAATCCCACTTCCACTACCGATACTATCGAGGCTTAGCCTGATTTGCCATGGAGAATAATTTATGATACTAATTATTAACATGGTAATCTACGACACTAAAATAAGATTTTGCCTCTCTTTATAGCTGTAGAGGCCTACGCAGATGTTAAGCAAAAAGTCTCCTCAGGAAAATTCGTGTAATTATGAAAACTTATTTTAATTTGTTTGAAGTCTATTCGTAAATGAACTTATGAAGTAAAATAGGCAAAATTATGTGCCAAGTTTTAAAATGTTTAATGTGTAGGCCTACTATATATGCCTTTGTTTCTTCTCCTGGCAAACTTGGCTGATGGTTAACTTTAACAAGTAGAAGCTCGATTGTTGACAAGAATTATGCTTAAAGCTTTATTGATATTTAAAGAGAATCATGCTTAAGTTGAATCTGGATTGATGAAAAGAATCATGCTGAAGTATCAGCTGGATCGAGGAAAGGAATCATGTTTAAGTAGAAGTTGGAATGATGAGAGAATGCTGCTTAAATGGTAGTGACTACAAATATGAATAGCCATTGGATATGTTAATTAATTATGCAATTTATATTGAAAAAATATTTTTGAATTAATTATGCAGAAGCAAGTGATTACCCACATGTGTAAGTATTGTCCATATAATTTGCAGTTGTAGTTATAATCAGAAATTAATATTGCCATCTCCAAAGAAAAACCCTATATGCTTGTCTGTTAACGATGTTAAAGTTCATTGGCGAGAAAGAGTTCGTCAATAGGCAGGTAACTAGCGAGATTCTGAGCACCCTTGTGAGTTCATGAAAATTGAAATTAAAATGACCAGGAACAGCTAGTAACATCATTCGTGGTCAGCTGCTGCATTTGAAGTCCAATCTGTGAATTATGTAATTTACACGAAACTTGGAAGCACTGAGAACTAGCAACATTCCTTCTAACCCTGTGATCAAGCCTCTTTTAACCTTTTACTTTTACACCAATGACGCTAAACTGAAAACTGTAGTTTGGAAATTTGATCCTGATTACTCTATTATTTAAGTGGTGGGTAGAGACTGAATGGTAACGCGCTGGCGTGATGGGTAGAGACTGAATGGTAACGCGCTGGCACGAAGATCAGAATGACGCGAGTTAAATACCCGCCAGCACCATGAGGTTCACTATTCCTTCCATTTGCTAGGTGGTGGAAAAATGAGCATTGAGCAGTTGTACTAATATCGCCTTGCTGACTACCATGCAGTTAAATTCAACTCCTGTTGCCACTATACTGTGACTATTATATTATTATATCATAAAATACTGCAGTTTGTCAATGTTAATTGAATAAATAAAATATATTATTATTAATATGGTTTTATCTATTTTTCTTGTATTTCATTGTGTTCTTACAGTTTAGAACAGTAGAACAAATTACAATGTTTTTTAATTTTAGAATGATCCAGATTACTCGTGTGTCTATGTCACTGTTGCGGCCAGTTCCGGATTACAAGGACACGGCTTGACATTCACCATTGGTCGAGGAAATGAGATCGGTAATGATGCATTGTACAAAGCAAAAGTTCATGTCGTTCAATGCTGTTAATAACTGATTTTCGCCGGAAAAAATACTAGAAAATTCTCGATGAGACGTGTTTGACCTTCGATCTGGAGCAGATCGAGGGTTTTCTTCTTTTTTGTTTCCTTTTTATTGTGAAATAGGTGTTCATCGTTGTTATGTTGTGAGATCAATAAATATTATGGTTATGCAAATATTTTAACAGCTATGGATGCGAATGTGACAAACACCAGCCTGCTGAAACTGTTTTCTTCACACTGATTATGTCATTTGTTTATCCATATAATTTGTAATCGGTTGTAAATTTAAGATTATTACATCACATCACTGACACTGCTTAGCCTGTTTTAACTGCTTCATTTTGGCACATTATAGCAACTGGCTTAACTTATGCATGCAATTTATCTTTGAAGTTTAGCTGAAAAGAGAGTTCTGTCATTCTGTTGCAGTTTGTGCGGCTGTTAAAGCCTATGGTCGCTTGGTAGTTGGTAGACAGCTATGTGATATTTTTAAGAACTTTGGTGCCTTCTGGCAAGAACTTGTGCATGAACCCCAACTAAGATGGGTAAGTACACGTGCATTTGCACTGAACTTTCACTGAGTTTGAACAAAATTGTTGTTTGAATTTTTTAACAGAAACTGGCTTGTAGATATCTAGTATTACTGTCGTTTTGTACTGTAATTTTGGATCTGAATCTCATTGCAAGACTTGTCCATTAGAGACTAACGCTGTGGATGTTGCTAGTTACAATTTAAAACATATATTTAATAGTTGCAATGTTATTTCAGATTGAAAATGCACCTGTTTAGGATGTGACCTGCTTGTAAATGAGTTAGAGCATATAATAAGAAACTGATGGATGAAGAAATAGAAATACCTTGGAGGAACATTCTCAAGTCTGCTGCCTTAAAATTTTGATTTTTCCAGTGTAATTAGTCTGTTATTTGAACATTTCTAGTATTGGCTTTCTTGTAATTGTAGGATAACACTGATTGCAATTTTTTTACATGCTTAGATACTAGGATTCTGTGTTTGCAAAATAAATCAAGTTTCTGATCCACAGCATTTAGATTTAGTCTTCATGTTAGTTTTATTGTTTTGGAGATGAACATGCTCAAGAGCTAAGATTACTTATTTATATACCTGTAAACACCTTAATTGCTTTTGTGAATGTGTCATCAGCTTGGACCTGAGAAAGGAGTTACTCACCTGGCTTTAGCTGCCATCATAAATGCACTCTGGGATTTGTGGGCACGACTGGAGAACAAGGTAAACTTTATCTGTTTCTATAGCGCACCTGTGCTTAGGCTAATTGCGTTTCCAACTCACGGATGACTGCATTGCCAAGTTTCCTGAGCTGCTAATAGATCTTCGTTTGATTTTGTCATAAATGTAGAAAATACTGAGACTAAACATTTAGTACAGACAGGTACAAACTGGCTAATAAGACACAATCTCATCTACGATGTTATATAAATGTATCATTACCGTAATCTTTACAGAGTGATATAGGTTCAACTATGTAACAAAGTCCTTTATCACAGGATCAAAGGATGCTTCTCATAATTGTCAACCACAATCAACTGAATTGTGCTGAAAATGGGATATTTCGCTGAGATAAATGTCCAAGGCGATTTTTGGATGTTCCCTATTCTGAGGCATTTACTGGTATAGATTGACAAAATATAAAACTGGTTGATAAGGTTTAATTGCAACAAAAACATCAATGTGAACTTTTTAGGGTAGGTATAGTATTATCTAAAGCATTTCAATTCCTCGACCCACTTAATAGATGCTGTGACATCAAATAAATGATACTTTAAATCACTGACCCAACCCTTTGCAATAGATTCTGATATAAATAATGATCAACTCTGATGACTATTTTCAAAATCGTTAGGTTTAAAAGAACAGTCTGCTTTCCAGTGTAATATGACAAGCTTGTATTTACATGCATTGAAAACCAATGCAGCTTGTTGCTAAAGGGTTATTGAACTAAATTTGGTCCAACATTCGGCATTGCCTGAAATTGTTAAGCTGTCAGGTGATTCATTATTGAATTACAAATACTGTGGTAGGTAACATTTTTTCCTTTTATTATGATTTTGACATTTTTATGTTGAAGTTTAAGGGAAAATTAATTTGTCTGTTTTAATTTTAGCCTCTTTGGAAACTTCTTGTTGATATGGTAAGTTATGCAAATGTGAATATCAATGGCAATTAAATGCTTATGTATCATATGAATTTTTTAATATGATGTGTTGTACATATTACAATGCATTATGATTATTTTAAAAAATTGTGTGGGACTAGCATATTAAATTTTTCTGTGACTTCAGTGTACAAATGTTCGAATATGTTTTTGGCATGCACTCGATGAGAGATATTGCTCCACACCCACCATCGTATTTTGACCTTGCATGGGCTGTCTATAGTCAGGATTCATGATGTGGTCTGGGCCGTTAATTGCATGCTATGCTGATCTGAAGAATGGTGGGGCTTTGCCAGCAAGCCGGAACTCAACTCTCTAAGTGCTGTGGTTCATAAGGTTCTACACCTTGGCCTCCTGTTTAAATAGTTCCCTACTTTTGTGATTTAAAAAAAAAAGTCCATTGTAGCTATAAGGGTGGAGAATCAGTAGTATATTATAGTAATGACTGTTTTTCATATATCACCTGAAGCCACAGATGTGTCATGGATATGTGCAAAATTATAGTTCATACAAAGTGCTTAATCAGTAAGTTACTATAATTTTTTAGTTAAAATTGCCTTGCATGGCAAATATCACAGCCAACTTACCTGGATTTAAAAATGGTTGATGCTTTTTCCAGGACCCTGAACAACTCATATCTGTGATAGACTTTCGTTACATGTAAGTTTTACCATATATGAATATATATATATATATATATTTATTTATATATATATATATTACTGTTTACTAATCAGTTTATGTACTGAAGAGATACGCAAAAAATACACAAGATGTCTTTGAATAAAGAACATGATTTCTATATGATCATTTATCTTCTATAAAATTTGACACAGCTGTTACTGTAAATCATTGCATGATTAATTTACGACACATTGAAGAAAGATGGAACTGTGCTGGTTAGGTAGACTCCTGTTTATTTAAAATCAAATTCAAATTTATACAAAGAAGAAGAGGAAGCCATGGATATAAACAGTTAGCGACTTCACTTTTCTAGTCTCCGTCATTTGTCATATGAGTGTGGATGGCCATCACTCAACCACAATGACTGCTGAATAATCTGGTCACTGTGCTAATAACAGTGTACTAAATATGATGCAACTGATTTAAAAGTGTGGGTGGTCCAACCATACATGCAGTATGTACATTGTGCATATGGCATGTATGTATATTGGGCATACAGTATCTGCATACATGCAGTATGTACATTGTGCATGCAGTGCATACATACATACATACATACATACATACATACATACATACATGACTGAGTTGGCTGTGTGCTGAGAATTTGAACCCAGACCTACAGATTGATAATGTAGCATGCTAACCACTACACTATTGTGCATGTTAAATAAATATCAATTGTGATAATCTTTAAATTGAGCATTTTCCTGTATTGTTTTTAGCACTGATGCTCTTACAAAAGAAGAGGCAATTGGTGAGGAAACGATGATATTTAGTGTTTGGTTTTTACTTGTGAAGTATTGTTTAGCGGTGTATGAATGGTTTGTTAGTGTTAAAGAAGAAATTGTTCTGAAATATTTAGCTAGCATTTGTGCAAAATATCTTACATTATTGCTAAAGTTAATAAAATTGTTCTGCAATTGTTATCAGTATTTATGTTAGGAAAACTTGTAATTATGAAATACTTGACTCAGGATAGCCAGCAGTGTTTTTGCCTCTTCTATCTATTGTTAAGTTATGTGCTGTAGTAACCCATTTCTCTTTGGCATAAACATTAAACAGTTAAGACTGTGCTGGAGAAATTTGCCATTGTGTGTTCTATTTCTTTCAGAAATTCTTAAGAAAGGCCAGGAAGGCAAAGAAGAACGAGGTGAGAAAGTATAAATGAATTCAGCAGAAAAACAAATTTCTGAGTTCAAGGCAGTTTGTTCAATCAGGACTTTTTAAAGGAGCTAGCAGGATTTTTAAAGGAACCACAACCTTTGAGAATTACAATTTTTGTGGTTTGTGGGTCTGTTTTAATTTTGTTGAGGGACAGTGTAATGACTTGTGCATAGAAAGCTGTTGCCAAAATCAAATTTTTTGCTACTCTATAATATATATATATAAATGGACCTCAATGACGTGTAAGTTATTTGATTATGATCTGAAGCATGAATTGTTGTGCAGTATCGTGTGTCAAACTGGCTGATTATTGTAAACTGCAGAGGCTGCCATTAGAAAAAGTGGTTTTCCTGCGTATACTACGTCTGCTGGGTGGCTTGGATACAGCGACGAGAAAATAGAGAAGGTCTGTCTAGATTATCATTTACGTTCTGAATGCATTTTTGACTTGATCCTAATGAACTTAGATCCGTAGCTGTGTTTGTAGAAATTTGGGAAATGGCCATTGTCTATTGCAGTACTACTGTGTTTTGAAGGCCATGATATTTATTTTAATTCTTGTAAATATTTTTGTGTATCTGCTGATTTTTAAATCATTTTGAAATTTGTAATGGCATCTTTTAATTGTCTAACTATACTTTGTGTTGATATGAGGGTGGTTCACTGTATAGTCTCAAGTGGTTAAGAGCTCAGGTTTTAATTAGATTTAAAATGCTGTTTACTCTAAATTTATAATTTCATATTGTGTTTCTTGTAGATGTGTAAGCAAGCAATGGCAGAAGGATTTACAAGGTCTGAGTATATGTTACTGTGCTGAATATTTCGTGTTACATTGTCTGCTCTACTCTATGCCAGAATTCAGAATAAAATGTAATTATGTATATATATATATATATATATATATATATATTTATATATATATATATATATATATATATATGTGCTATACATTATTTTGATGAAGTATTCATTAGTTTGTGTTTATGACTGTTTGTAGTTATTTATGCAGGGATAATTAGGTTTGGATATTCTGATTTTAGATTCAAGGTGAAGGTTGGTCTTGACAGAGAAGAGGATGAACATCGTGTGGGATTTGTGCGCAAAGTGATCGGTGATGATAAAATGCTGGTAAAGCTCGATTATGCTTGTCCTCATTTTAGAATATTGAGATACTTTTACTCAATGATGCAAACTTTCTGTAATTGATTAGTGAAGTTTAACCATGATTTTTTATGCTTTTTTTTATTGGGAATTCATTTTGTTTTACTTACACATTTTGTCGAGACCTCCCCTTGCCATGCGCACCCGTACGGAAAACCTCGTAGATCCGATCACTCCCTCATCGCATACATAATATATGGATGGGCCCTAGTTAACATGTGCTCGACTATTAATTTAATTGCATTTAATGAATTGACATAGTGGCAATTATTTGGATTTTTTGCTCGTACACTACAGTGCAGGAAAGAAGATGTTAAACCAAAATTAGTGTTCCAGAACATATCTAATATGTTTGTTGCTGTTGAAAATTGTTTTCAGATGGTTGATGCCAATCAGCGATGGGGTGTTGCAGAGGCAGTGGAATGGATGAAACCTCTGGCAAAGTACAATCTCGCCTGGATTGAAGAGCCAACATCTCCTGATGATATTCTTGGTCATGCAAAAATTTCAGAGGTACGTTAACACCACCGCCGTGTTTGTTGGCAGCATCACTACCAATGGTAGTGATCAGGTTCAAATTCAACCCATCTTGACTACTTTAACTGCCTAAAGCAATTTAAACCAATGCAACTGTTATTTACTATTGCCCTTCATGCAATGATTCTGAAGTGCACTTATATTGCACACAATTGTGTGCGATGGACTTGCTCAAGGTTCGTACAGTGACTTCTTGTATGAGGTTCGAACCCGCACTCTCTGCGTTACAGGCCGACCCCTCTAGCCAATCGTCCTTCTGTAATGTTTTTGAGACCACATTACAAGAAGTTATATGCCACAAACCAAAAGGAAGGTTTATCCTGGCTCACAACAAATCTCCTCAATTCTGAAGCTCAATTTTGGCTCATGACTAGATAAACTCCAAAGTCACATGAGCTCACTTATATTAAATACAAATCATTAGAAGTGAAAATTTTTAAAGAAAGGAAATTACAACAATTCAGGTGTGCATGCCATTTTGATTATATGAATTTTGAAGCTTCACAAGTCTGATTGATTGATTGATGGATTGCCTTTTTATACAACTGTTAAAAATGCTATCAATCTCTTTCAGCTAGATTTTCTCTTCAACTGTGTCTCAATATTGTTGTTCACTGAATGAAGGCAACATTAACATTTGATTCCAAATGTCAAATCACCTCAGTGAATTAATTATCCACTGATTTCTTCAACTCACTTTGCAACTTTTAGTGTACATCGTCATGAAGTGGTTGCTTTTGAGTGCTTTTGAATTTCCATAGCGATTGCTTTTTCTTTAGTTTTAGTAATAAACTGTTACTGTGCCTGCCTGTACATTTATTCACAATATTTGCTGATTATTTTTAAATGGGCCATCTTAATTAAATTATTTATTTTAATCATAGAAGGAAATACTTAAATATAAAAGTTAAATGAACTGAGTAAAATTGCTAGAAACCTTTAGGCAAATGAAGCAGAATATTCATGTCGTGTTTAAATGTAATTTAATTTTATGTTGAATTCTCTGTTTTTGATTTTTATCTAATGACTGTTGCTGTTATTTCCCATCTTGTCTCTGAATTTTCATTGTTTTGATTTGTTCACTTTTGATTGAAATTTATCTTAAGATTTCTTTGGGAATGGATTTTGGCACTTAAAAGCCACTGTATTAAATGTACAGATAACTAATTAACTAACAACTCTAATTGATAATGTTCAACAAACAGGATTACATGTTCGTGTGAATTATTTTCTTTAGGAACTCAGTAAATATTCGATTGGAGTGGCAACCGGCGAGAACTGTGCCAACCGGGTGATCTTTAAGCAACTGCTGCAAGCCAAAGCAATTCAGTTCTGCCAGATTGACAGCTGTCGAATGGCCGGCCCAAATGAAATCCTGTCCGTCTACCTCATGGCTGCAAAATTTGGAGGTAGTACTCAAATCTATCTATTTGCTTTGCAACTGTGAACCTTGAAGATAACATAGACAGCATAGTAAGTAAGGAGGACTGCCTGGCTATAGAACTGACTCAGGTACATGACATAGGAAGCTGATTGCTAAAAACTTTAGAAACTATGTCAAATGAAGATTTGTTGTTTATTGAGATTATTAAAATTCACAAGTTGGAGTGCTTGGATATTGAAATTGATGAACAAGCAAAGTGTACTTTAGCAAGTTGTACCTTTCTAGAATAAGATTTCTGTTTTTCATGTGTTTTTAATGTTTAACAGTTCCCGTTTGTCCACATGCGGGTGGTGTCGGTCTGTGTGAACTCGTCCAACATCTATCCATCTTCGACTACATCTGCATTGCTAGGAGTTTTGACAAAAGGTGAAGTACCTGTCACGAGTTTTCTTTAGCTAAATCGTTGATTGAAAAGTTTCTCTTTGTTAGGCAAATTATCTGGACAACAGAGAAACTTATCACATGTCACTATTGCTAGCATGAGCAAGGACGTCATAAGTTCGTTAATTAATACCTGACTATATCTACTTCTTTTAGATGGGCATCATTGTGGTAATTACTTGTACAATATCTATGGTCTCATACACCTTTACATTGTGACGTTAGCAATGGCTGGAAAGTTGCCAATGAGCTCTATAGTTACGTATGCTTGAGAATAAGAATTCAATTGAATTGTTTCATTTCATAAAATTATTATTTGCATTTAATGATAAAAATTCTGTTTTTGAAATATTTTCAGGGTGATTGAATATGTTGATCACCTACATTCACACTTTGTGGACCCTGTCATCATAAAGAATGGCTCGTACCAGGTTCCTCTGGTAATATTTGAATTTGCTATAAACAGTGTTGTGTTAATTTGCGTCAATTTGGTTTGTGTTAATGTTAGCCATTAATTGAAAGTAAATGAAGTCTCAGGTGCATCTTCTATTTCTAGTCTGTGCAGTTGTATGACATTTCATTGCCATTTTAACATATTTTATTAGGACTATGCAAAAGATAAGTAAAGATATTCAATTATCCATTCTCCATTGAACATTTTTGTATGAATGTTCTAAATTAGCTGTTAAGCCTTCTATGATGTTACCAAAGTTGGTATTTTCAATTCATGATTGTTTCAGCTGTGTATAGAATCTGTTATGAGCTTACTTTGTTGTTTGATACAAGAACAGAGAATAACATTAAAATTTTTGAATGTAACGAACCAGTTTATATTAGCAACTCTCAAAGGGAAGATTTTAACCTAAAGCAAACGTTTCTTGTTTACAGAAACCTGGTTACAGTGCAGAAATGAAATCTGAGTCACTGGATGCCTACGAATATCCCAATGGCTCGGAGTGGAAGAAGCTGTTTGCGGAAGGGACCCTCTATAAACACCCCGACACTGAACAGAATTAGCAGCAGTATTATATGATATTACTGTTCTCTAATCTGGTCATGTTGTATGAAAGACATGTCTATCTTTCATTTCGTTTTTCATCCAACAGTTCATCAAATGTTGAGAAATCCAGGCAAATATTCTGATATGAATTTCATGACTGCAGAAGGCACTAAACACAAGACTTGTGTTTGTGTTTATAAGTACTCGATTGTTAAGAGAACTTTTAACAAGTCGTTAAATGTTACAAAAGTTGGTTAATGTGTATGTTAGATTTTAGAATTGAAAACATCAGTTGAATGATTTCAAGTGATTATTTATGATCTGCATAATTCAGGTCAGAACATTCAAATTTTGCTAAACTTTGCATGTGCTCATATAATCAGTCATATGTAAATGTAAACACTGCCAGTATTAACTAACTAGTGTATTGTAGCCTTAAACTATACAGAAAATCTATTTTTTGATCTGTGTATTATTGTATTAGCAATATGCTTTGGAAACTATGTCAAATGAAGATTTGCTCTTTATTGAGATTATTAAAATGTATTTTGTGCTTGAGTGTATGTTAATATAAATTTATACATATATTTATTTACTTTTAGATTATTTTCCATATGTTTTTGTATAGTTCGGTTTCGTTATTGAAGTGTTTGTGAGGTCCTGCTGGGTTGTAGTTGTAGAGCACATGTGAGGCTGTGCAGAAGAAGTCTTTTATGAACTCTAAGTTAAATTTACACTGTTGTATGAAACCACAAGAACATGCTGTACTGTGTTGAGACAAGTGATGACATTCATCTGGACTGGAAGACGAACAGTGTTTAATTTCCGTGGAATTTAGGAAGTTCGGGTGGAATTCATCGGACTATTCTATGCGACATTGTTAGGAGTGCATTGGCGAAGTTGGCATAGGTCTGTTCCGGTTCAGCAGTGCAATCGTCAACCAGTAGTGGCGGCGGACACTTCGGAGGTTCAATGACCGGATGGCAGACGATCTTCTGGCATGGTCCACTGATGTAGAGGGGAAACCGGGTTCGACCAAGCAGCGGTTGTTGCTTTGGCCTCTGAGGCGGCAGTGGAATTGGTTGGCAGCCGTCGACCAACGACATGTCGAACTTGCGTCCGTGTCGCAGGAGCAGTTCCTCATTGATACGAGCCTCGGCACTGCCCCACGGATAGTAGCGGGCTCCTGGAAACTCCAGTGGCCATGAACGGTACTTGCGACAGAGGGGTGACGGTTTGAAAGTGACACGATTGGTCCTGTTCTCAAACTTACTTACTGCATCCACACACAGCATCTTGAAGGTCTTCTGAATTGAAAAAAGAATAGACATATTGACAACCGCTGCTATGTCGGTATTACAACTTAACAATATAAGATTGACACTTGACTTTGTCAGCATTGTTATCTCCAGAAATCTCTATAGATTTATTCTCAATCTTCATAAAAGTAAGTTCTGACCGCAACTATATGACATTACAATTAACTCACACAGGTCTGTGGTCTTTTAATACAGGACTACTGGGCCCAGAGGAGCTCGTGTTGTGTTGCAGTTTGAAACTGGTGGCCCGTTATGGAGAAAATGAAGGTCCAACGAAAGTGGCTACTGGGTAGGACACAATGGAGGTATGCAAAAGTCTAGTGGTCCCCATTCTGCTAACCCAGACGTTGGGAGTTCACATTTTAGCAAGCAAAGAAACATTAATATTTCAGCACTTTAACCACTAGCAAAAAATTTGGGAACGCTGCAAATCGTGGCACACTGTCTGTGGAAAGACTAGGAAATTAGTCATTAGAACTTTATCCAAAAGATGTCTCTCAGTATTTGTTCAAGGAAGCTTTATTACTGTGAGCTAGCTAATTGCACCTAGTGTGTGTGGTTAATTGTTAATACTTGCCTCATTTTGATAAGGCATTGAAGCTGACGTTGCATCTCCTTTATAGTTGGCAGGAGGAGGATAGACCCTAAAAGAAAATTCAATCAAATCCACTTGTATGCCTAATTGAAGAATCTTTCTCAACATTTACTTGACTAATATAGGCCTATATAGTTTGGGAATTTACACACATGTTGTCCACGAGGGCTGCCGCTAACGAGTAGTTTTGGACTCTGTCGAGTAGCTTAGCGAGTACTCGTTAATACCGGAAGTGCCTAATACAAGCTGCATGGCTTCTACTATGCACCATGTTAATGATAATTATGGACTATAGATAGACTAAGTAGACTATAGTATGGGTTCTAACGATAGCTCTGGCACACCAATAAAGTTAAATCTCCAATGTAACAACTAAACAGCTACTGAACAGCCCAAGAAACAGAAAATTCCTAGTTTTGTTTCGCAAAAACCATAGGTTTCAGAAAGCCCTCTGAAACCGAAAATTGTAATTCTCAGGCCGGAAGTGGAAGCATGTGAGTACTCGAGTAATCTTTGGAGTCGATACTCGCGAGTGCTCGGGTACTCGCGGCAGCCCTATTGTCCACATCGTGGGCCTTGTCGCGAACAATACATATCGCACCGTTACCTGCTTACATAGGCCTACAATTAAAGCTGGTGCTCTGCTTATACCCATCAATTAATTGCGTCTCTGGTGTCTCTAGTATCACGACTCGAATCTTGATTTTCGTATATTTGGGCAACCTCAACGCAGCGCTCGTGAATAAGCTGTCCTGCACGCATGTAGCCTATACAAGAAATATTCCTACTCTAAGCTGCCACAAAGACTGAGGACATCTGCAAATAATAAAGGACGTCCGCCTATGCGCCTCTTGGCATTTGACGGTATACGCTCCCACCCCATTGCCATCGTCCTCACTAGGCTACAACGGCTTGTTATGTACATACAGCCTGCATCAGGCTTTCCTCGTGATGGTGCAGGGCTGACAGCTTTAATGAGCGGTGTAGGCCTACTCAGACTACATAGATGGAGAGATTAATGCAGAGGAGGTAGAAGACGACGAGGGGAGTGCAGTGGTGGCGTGAGCGAATAGGAGAGCATAGACTGTATAATACGTGTGACTGGCTGCACGTAGCTCTATGTGCGAATAGCTTATAAGACTCGCTGTCCAGTTATTAGTCCAGATGGAGAATCGTAGTGGCAACCGAGCACGTAGTTTAAGAAACACTAATCCAGAAGACAGCGCTGTCGCTGGTAAAGTAATGAGCCCTATTTTTTTAGGGAAGGCCACCTCCGGATGGTGCCCACCTAGCGACCGCGGAAGTGGTGCGTTCAATCCAGGAATAGAGTTCCATAGTGCATACGGTGTTTCCTCTTTTAGGGAAGCTGCCTATTCTGAAAAGCATCCTTGTGCGCCCTCTAGGGAATGGTTGGTTACCATGAGCAGAGACAGACTCAGGTAGTATAAATAGGCCTATGGAACAGTCATTTTAATTACGTCAGGTAGAATGGACCATAAAAATTATGGTCCATTCTAGCTGACGTAAAATGACTGTACCGTGTTATTAGACGGAATAATGGGGATGGCTTCGCCCATCCGCGTCCGGAATGCAATTGCCACAATCCTGTCCTTGGCTAAGTTCATTATTGATAATTTATGTATATGAGCCCTATAAAACGAAAAGGTTAGGCCTACCACGAGATGTCTTGAGGAAGCTTCAGCCTCTCCATTTTGGTGTTAATTCAACTGCTGACAACAGTCCCATAATCCCATTCTGTCGTTTAAATTGGACTCGTTATCGCAGAAACCGGAAACTCCTCTACTGCTTGCACTCCGACAGTACCAGTCCCAAACCTGGATAAAGGAGGAGGGCAATGCTTGTTAAATGATCTTCGTTATCACACACTGTCGTTATACCGAAGCTTGGCCCTACTACAAAAGATGGAATTTTATACATGTAGACCTAGCCCATAAAGTAGAACTTCATTAAACACGGGTTAAATTAAACGCAGGTTTCGGGTGAGCATGAAATGCCTACCAATATGCACTGGCCTATGATAAACGCAGCGTCTTGTTTAGGCTATGGTAGTCCTATGCTGGTGGTATCAGCATGAATGCTATTACATTACAAATGATTACACGTACATATTTTAACTGCACGAGAAAGACGTGCTGCAGTTTTATTATCGGAGCAGTTAGGGACTTAGAGGTCGAAATGAAAGACGAAGGACTCAGAGCTATTTTAATGCAGGCCTAGTGAAAACTATGTGAAGTCACACGCCGCCGGTCTTTGTCAGATAACGAAATAATTTTAGCCATACAAATTAACACTGGGACTTTATAGAAAGTCTTACGTTAGGCCTAAGCCACGTCCTAATAGCAATAAATTGATTTCTATGATATTGCTATGGGTTATTATATCGCTAGAGATCGCCTATAGTTATTGACCCAGGCTGCAACAATCGACTACACGTATAGGCTATAATTACGTCAGAACTCAGAAGTTATCCCAATGTTGTAGCTGCTGTGCTGTGCTGTGAATAGACGGACTCACATGATAATGCCACACAACAATAGGCCTAACTAGAATGAGTCGAGTAGGCATAGACCCTATTACATGTCTACCCGTCTAATTCTATTTAGTTGATCATTACGACGACATCATTGACATCACTAGCATAGACTAAAATGGCAAACTGATGGCTTACTCAAATTCATATAATAAATAATAATTGTATGAGTTAGAGTAAGTTGGTGCTTCACATCAACATGAAAAAGCAATGAATTTTGAATGAGGAAGGAAACACCCACACAGGCAGCAGACAAACATTTTTGTTCTTTCGATTTCTATCATACCGATTTTTCATGATCGACCATAATATTATAGGCCTACATATCGATACATTATACTGATACATGCGTTCATACAATACACTAATAGGCCCACATGTACAGACATGCGTACATACGTACATGCATATTACATACACATATACATACATACAACATACATACATACATACATACATACATACATACATACATACATACATACATACATACATACATACATACATACATACATACAGACAGACAGACAGACACACGCACATACATACATGCATATTGCATTTTCTTCATGGATTTCTGCAGGTGCATCATAATTAAATTGATCCAGATAACAACAGTTGATGGTCTGTTTTCTGCCTATAATTCTTCTTGTCTACTTGCCACAAAATCATTCAACCGATCGAGCTTATGTCAGTTGTTATCGGAGGGTCTTGACTCCTCAAAGGTAGTTATTGATCTTTATTTACCATAACAAAAGGTAACGTTGCCGACATCTGTGTTTACCAACCAAGTAGCTCATTCCAGAGGGATATATATATATATATGTTATATATATATATATATATATATATATATATATATATATGGTCAGGCGTTATATGCGCTCGTTTTTCAATCAATTCACGGAGACGCATTTTACTGCATCTGGACTGCGACTCAGATCGCTGCAAAGGACCGACCTATAGACGCATACGGAGGATGAAGATGCGCTTCGGCGACCGTGATTTCTCAGCCGGCCTACGTCTTTTAGACCTACTTTGTAAAAGTGACAAAGGTAAATAAGTAAGCTGGGGTGTTTTCTAAGCTACGAAGGCGAAGCTCGACTATGTAAGTATAATGCAACTCTGGTCCACTTATTATTATTATTATTATTATTATTATTATTATTATTATTATTATTATTGCAGTGTAGTCCAACGACAGCTAGCGGAGAAAGAGGTCATACAACGACAAAAGTTATTATCAATGTTACTATTATTATTATTATTATTATTATTATTATTATTATTATTATTATTATTATTATTATTATTATTATTATTATTATTATTATTATTATTATTATTATTATTATTATTATTATTATTATTATTAAACGGACGATTTCTAAAGAGCCGTAACGCAGCCATGCCGCTACACGGGCGCTTTACAATGACACGATCAGCAAACTAACAAGAAAAAATCGTACTGTAACAATTACTACATCAGTTCAACAGGGATATGCCTTCCTGAACAGGTGGGATTTTAGTTGTGCCCTAAAGATCTCAATCGAAGCTGCAGAACGCACTTCAGGCGGGAGGCTATATTCCAGCAGCGCGGGCCGGCAACAGAGAAGGCGCAATATATGTTTTATAATTAGGGCTGCCGCTAACGAGTAGTTTTGAAATCGAGTACTTGGTCGAGTAGCTATTAGTGAGTACTCGAGTACTAGTTAATACCGGAACTGCTTAGTACAAGCTGCATGGCTTCTACTATAGACTATAATTATAGATAGACTAAATAGACCATAGGATAGGTTCCAACTAAAGCTCTAGAGCACCAATTGACGTTAAATCTCCAATGTGGCAACCATAACAAGCTACTGAATCCTTATGGATGCTCATTGTTCAGTGCTCAATGACTGGCCAGTGCTCACTATAATTTGGAAAACTGGAACCGGAAATTGCAATTTTTCTACCGGAAGTGAAAGCATGCGAGTACTCGAGTACAAAAATTTAGGGGCCAGTACTCGCGGTACTCGGGTACTCGCGCAACCCTAATTATAATTACAACTGGATTGATAAAAGCTTCGGTTATTGGGTTATGGCTGACGGTGAATCAGACGAGACTTCGGGTTAGGAAAATTACAACATTGAAATCAGTCAGAAGACCAAAATGTCTATTCGTCGCTGTCGTCATTTGTAGGCTTGGGCGATTTAGTGACTTCTACTAATCGCGATTAGTTAGCGCCAATTAATCGATTAGTTCGATTAATTGATGAGTAGGCGATTAATCGACTAAACGATTAATCGATTGTTCGATTAGCCCGATTGTTCGATTACTTCGATTAGCTCAAATGTTCGATTAGTACGATTGACTCGATTAGTAATATCACAGCTCGTGATATTGACTCAGTCAGTTCCTCAGTGAATGCTCTTTTACAGTTACTGTAGTCTGCGCAGACTAATCGTAGAAGTAGCATTGCATCTTATTTGTGACGCGGATGGCATATGGTATATGGCATATGGTAATTATTTGATCCTCAATTAATCGATTAATAAATTAGTAAGACTCGAATAATCGATTAATTTGTTCAAGCATACTCATTTTCCTCCAAGAATCCTTGAATCGCCCTATCTGAGCGATAATCCAAACTTTCATAGGCAATTAGCAATCCAGTACCTATTAATACATATCAGTGCTCTGGCCTATTAATAATTTAATATCAGATTCAGTGATCTTGTACTTGGGCAGTCAGATCAATTGAGTTATTTCGTGTTTTGACACTGCTTGACAAGCATATGCGCGGGCAGTCATTGTAAATTTTAGTCAAACAAGTAAAGCTCTACATAAATTTGTCTTCGCTATCAGCGCTATCACTTTAGTTAATAAAAATCGTTGAGATTTTGGGATCGGCTGGGGATGTGGAGATTTTTCATAGCAATATGAGGATTATAATTATGTAGGGTCTATAGCTAATATTTTAATCTGACTTCCCAGCAGTGACATCGAATCAGTCTCAGATAATAATTATCAGAAAAAGTGCATCTGACTCAGATTGGCTGAAAGATGCTCATTATTATTTGTATGCCTAATTTGTGAGCACTGTAATTTGTTGATTCAATGTGGTGCACCGGTTTTTTCTTTGCCTGTTCTCAGCTCAGCATTTTCTTGAATGATTGAGTTTGTTAAAATACATTTAACATTTTCATCACGACGTTTTCCTTTTCAACTTCTTGGATTTTTAGCACATTCTAGGCAGTTTGTGGCAAGAAACCTTGGGATTTAATAAAAAAAAATGGAGAGTGGTACCACTGTCGTGCACTAGAATAAATCCAAAACTTCCTCTTTTCTATTATCTCAAACAGGTTGGCGTAGCGTTCGGAACGAGTATATTGAACGAACGAACTCAAGTTCAGACTAATAAAAATCACGCTGGATATGTCACATTTTTGAATTAAATAGTAGAATTAAATCCTCAGTGTCATTAATGTGCTGCTTTGGTGCTATAATTGTCGGGCCTTGCAATGTATTATGACAGCGGGATAGCTAATGCGAGAGTTCATGCCATCCGATATGAGTTTGGTTTGGGGGCGGGGCAGTTGATCGGATTCTGTTTAACATGATATAAAAGTGTCGGATGTATGAATATGCCATTTTTAACTCATAGTAATCTCTATTGAGACCAGTGAGATCAGAGATCAGACATCTGCTGACTGCGTTTGAAAATCTGATTGGTATATTTATTTGTTCGAAATCAGGATGGGCAGCTGGCAACGAATTGTGCTAAAATGCTTTCTGCTGCTGGTCGTCGTGGCAGTAATGGTATTCATGTATAGTGCTGCTACTTTGCGTCTGACAGATCTGGGATTAGTAACTTTCACAAATACAACGTCTAGATCTTGGGATCACCTGAAAGAGACTGTTTCACACAAATTGACATCAAACTTAAGTCATCGATTTTCTGACAGTGAGTCGTCAAAGAAATTGCTATCAGAAGTAATTGAACGTGAGAGAGAAAGGGAATCTGAGAAACTGGCTTTTATACAATCAAAGTTTAAAGCGACAACACGGCATAGCATCAAAATACCTACCATTATCCCAAGCATTCAAGCAAGCATACCTGCAACTGCATTTAATAACATTAAAACTGTAACTGGTTCTTCAATCATAAAAGAGCATCATTCGAATTCAGATAAACTTCAGCATAATCTGACGATTGATGACATTCCAAAAGTTAAAATTGAGTCTGTGAATTGTGAAAGGTTAATTGAAGGTGATCATAAAGAACAGAAATGGGCTGATGTCTATCAGATAAAACATCCAAAAGTTATAGTTCCTGATGAACAGATTCATGAAGAGGCTACGAATTGCACAAAGTTTATTTCAGATCGTCGATACATCCACCGGCCGGTTTCTGATGAAGAAGCTGACTTTCCTCTTGCATTTAGTATTCTTTTATTTAAAGACGTGGAACAGTTTGAAAGGCTGCTTCGAGCAGTATACCGCCCCCAGAATTTTTACTGTATTCATGTTGACAAGAAATCAAAAAAGACTGTTCATGATGCAGTTCTGGCTATTGTTAAGTGTTTTGAAAATGTCTTCATGGCTCCAGAGCAGTTTGATGTTCAGTGGGGAAGTTTCTCTGTGTTGGAACCAGAACTGAGCTGCATGAGGGAGCTGCTGAAATATGGGAAATGGAGGTACTTTATCAATCTCACTGGGCAGGAATTTCCTCTGAAGACAAATTGGCAAATTGTTCAGATACTGAAAATTTTCAATGGAGCTAATAATTTGGAGGGAACTGTGAAACGGTAAGTGCAGTTGATTCAAGAGGTCTGTGATTATTTTGTACTTTGCATTTCCATTTCTATTTATGAGCTGTTATCAAACTTTCAGAACACTTCTGTTATTGAATCCGTTATTTAGAGTTATTATTCAACATAGTCGTTGCGTTAGTGTAGCTTTTGTGTGTATGAATGAATGAATGAAAACGGTCTGTGGTGTCACATATGACTATCATCATTCAGCCCTGCTGTGGAAATTGTACCAGGACTTTTAGTCAGAACATAAGAGGTTGACCATGAACAAGTGGTGTTTGCTTGTTTCTACACATGTATAGGGTTTGGTCGATAGCACATAAGTTATTTAAGTGTCATCTGCCTCTAGATGAACTTCATGACATTCTTAACAACTCTCATTTGGGTTAGCAAGAAGCATCTCCAAAGATAGATGAACTTAGAAAGTGTTACTTAAGCATCTAAAATATTTTCTCCATGCAGTGATCATATATATTTGTAAATGGTGCAACAGGTTTATAGGATTGAACCTGACTTCATGTAATGACTGATTAAGTACAAACAGAAAGTAAAATTTCCAGTATAAGGTAGGTAATAAAAAAATTCAACTAAGGATTCAGTGATGACCTTTTAAAAGAATGGCAGTTGTTAAGAAGAACCAGTGTGTACTAGTTTGTACATTTTGGTCATCTTATCACATAAGCATATTATAACTGAATATTAAAAAAACAGTACTAGTACTTGCTAAAACAAGTAATTTGTGTATTTATTTGTTTTCGTTTTCTGTAACAGATGTTCTGAGTTGTTTAATACCTAATCTTCGAATCATGATGTCCGGTTGAAACATATAGGAATATTTATACAAATTACAATGTTGAGAATTTTTATTTTCAGACGTAATACTGAAAGGACGGCCACTAAACCACCGACGCCGTCTAATATCACTCTGACAAAGGGATCAGTACACATTGTCGCTACAAGAAAATTTATTGAATATGTCATCTACAACGAAACATCCTTAAAGTTTCGTGAATGGGTCAAGGATACTTATGTTCCAGATGAAACCTACTTTACATCCCTGAACTTCAATCCACATCTACATGTTCCTGGTTCTTATCTAGGTAAGTTTCAGAATAGAATTGTTGTTGGAGTGATGAAACTTTAATCCACATTTACAAGTTCCTGGTTCTTATCTAGGTAAGTTTCAGAATAGAATTGTTGTTGGAGTGATGAAACTTTAATCCACATTTACAAGTTCCTGGTTCTTATCTAGGTAAGTTTCAGAATAGAATTGTTGTTGGAGTGATGAAACTTTAATCCACATTTACAAGTTCCTGGTTCTTATCTAGGTAAGTTTCAGAATAGAATTGTTGTTGGAGTGATGAAACTTTAATCCACATTTACAAGTTCCTGGTTCTTATTGTAATTGTAATTGAAAACTTATATAGCGCCACTCGTAATCAGAGGCGCTCACGACTCAACACAAAGCTAGGCGGAGAACAGGAAAGTCTTAGGGCGTTTGCAACAGGTGGCCGAGGTAGGAGAGACCAGCTTTTCCCAAAGAGAATTGGTGAGTCTGTTCCAGCTGGTAGGACTCACATGGGCGAGGCTCCTGGATTGGGCTGTGGCAGAGTGCATGTGGGGGACCACCAGAAGTCCGCTGTTTTAAAAACCACCACCCTCTAGTGGAGCACTTGGACCAAACCCTGGCCTAGTGATGTATTATAGAATAAATTCAGGAACGGGAGATGATCGTCCTGAAAGTCAGGAGGAAAGGTGGGAGCAGATTCTACTTGCAGGATTTAGAGGGCACCTCCATAACGAGCCGATGGATGGTGTCCTCATGGATGGGAGCCCAAGATGTGATGGCACGACGAGTGGTGTAGATCTTTTGAAGAGTGTGATTCAGAAAGTCTTCTGCAGAGAAGGCAGCCTGGTCAGGCAGGCTGGAGATCGTAGAGCGGCCTGGCACGGCAGAGAGCGCCTTCCAGAGGCGACTGAAGCTTCCCCCACCCAAAATAATACGTCACCTCTGAGACACCAAACCTAGTAAAAAAACTTGTTCTGCTACTTTACACTCATCGTGTCTGCTTTGTTTGCATCTGCCATGTGCTTTGTAAATGTCTAAAACAACAGTATGACAATTATTCAATAGTTTCAGTAAAGATCAAGAGAATACATGGATTTTTACATGGCAGCTACAACATATTCCAAAGATTTGTTCTACATTTATGTCTGTATGTATGTATATAATTATGCATATATGTAATTACTATGTATGTATATTTATGTGTTTGCCTGTGAAGCATATATGAAGAATCTCTCATGTGCAGGTGTGGCTCTACAGGGGTGCAGGAGAGGCCAGTGCCCATCCAATTGTTTGTGTCCCCCGGTTGCCCCTCCAAATTTGAGTCCACTTTCAGTTTGACAAAACTATACATCTAACTGACCCGACCTCTTCGTAGACCCCGCTGTTGGTAGAGTCCAACGCCAACTTATGATGTCCAGATGGAGTTATATTGCAGGACAATTGTGTGCGAAGGACTTGCTCTAGGTCCCTACACCGTGACTCCTCAGACGAGGATCGAACCCAGTCTCTCTGTGTTGCAGGTCAACCGCTCTAACCAATCGGTCGCCATACCACATGAGATGCATTTTATGGTTATTTGAAAATGTACCTTTTTGTCCCGGGCTGCAGTTGGGGTCGCTTCTAAGTTTTACATAGTAGGGTGCTATATAAATTTCGGAATGAATGAATGCCAAAATTTGAATGACAGCTTTGGGAAGTAGATCTTTGTACATTGGTTCAGTAAGCATTGAATAGGCCCATAGGGCATTCTTCTCTTTGATCCTTTAATGTTACGAAGTTTTTTCACAGTAGCTTTTAGTGCCTCCTTACCTGTGAAAGGGTTTTCTGGTGCATGCAGCATGGCTGGACTTTGATAATAGGCTATTAGGTTTCTTTTCTAAGAACACCACAAATGAAGAGTAGTGCTTCAATACTAACAGCACTTCAGTGCAGTTTTATTTGAAGGACCCTTGAATTTAGGTGCCTTATGGGTCATCTCTGCTCTTCCAATGTCACCACAAGTGATGTCATGGTACGAAGTGATCTGTTCAGATGTATTAACTCCTTAACCATGCATCCTGAGATATCTCGTTCAAGAAATATCTGGCAGATTCCTGAGTTATCTCGTCCTTGGGTATAAATGTGGTTTATGGACCGCAGAGCCCGAATTAATGTTTCTTACTGTTGGTAAGCGTTGCTAGTCGATAAGGTCATATATTATTCTGTGTAGGGAGGCTAAAGTGATATATGATGTATATATTATATATATATAAGTATAGTTTATACATGAAGAATGATGATGCATCCAGATCAAGTGAATCATGTACAATTGTTGATCAAGTTGACAGAGCGACTGTTGGAAAGGTATCATTTTCCGAAAAACCTCAGCGCCGAGACAGACCTTCACTTGAATGACTTGATATAATGTAATGTAATGGAAAAATTTATATAGTGCTACTCAATATCAGAGACGCTCATGACTTAACACATAGCTAAACGGAGAACAGGAAAGTCATCAGAACCCTCCAGCAGGCAGTAGAGTGAATAAAGAGCAGCTCCTCCAGAAGAAGAAGTGGGAGGCTGTTCCAGCCAGTAGAACCCACGTAGGCGAAGCTCCTGGATTGAGCCGTTGCTGAGCGCATGCGGGGAACTGCCAGCAGTCCGCGGACAGAGGAACAAAGGTAAGTCTGTGCATAATAGAGGAAGTCCTAGTGCAGGGAGCCAGAAAGTAGGCGGGACAGACGCAAGGAGACAGTTACACATCAACGACGCAAGTGTCTTGAAATGAATGCGTTGATGTGCAGGGGACCAGTGAAGGGATTCATGAATGAAGGAAGAGATGTAGCCCACTATGTCTCACTGGCAGACATTTTCTGATGTAGATACCAGCAAATCCAGTGAAACCTGAACCTACTCGAAGATGCAGTTTGTTGCAGCCAACCTTATCCGGGTGGTAAAATGTTTCATTAAAAAAACCAGATACTATTTGACAGAGTACGATATGAGGCTTTGTGCCCCCCTTTGTTTTGGTGTTTGCCACACCAAGTACAATTACTAACTCTATTGATCTGCCACGATGATCAGGTAATACAAAGATTGAGCTTATTAGTTAGCACAAAACAATAAACATGAGAAATGCGAAGTTTCATTTTTCTTCATAACTTCTATATTACACATTAGTATCACCCTATATATCTTTTTTTATCACAACAACATACCTTATTAAATAAAAACTTAAAAAAATACATTGTTTTGGAAAAAATTTTCTCAGACTTTTACCCATGGTATAAGGGTTAAGAATATCATGAACGCCAAAATTATAAGCGTTATTGCACATACAAAACAGAAGGGTCATTGTTAAGCCTTGTAATATTTTTGATTGTTGGAAACTAATTTTGGGAAAGGAGCTCTGATACAGTTGACTGGAACATTAAATTTAGGGACCTTAATAACACGTGATGAGAATAATAAAATAAAGCTAGCAAGACATGTTGCTGGATTTAAAAAAACTGTAATTTCAAGGAACTTATGTTTGGCCGTTTCAGTGTTATATGTTTGCATTGTAATGACAATGACTAGTGTTTTGACATTTAGGCATTCCTGAAACCGACACGAATCAAAATCTGTTCATTACACGCTTCAAGAACTGGGGAGATGGTCCGTTCAACTGGCCGTGCAAAGGTAAACGGGTTCGTATGGTCTGCATATTTGCTGTGCGTGATTTGCCTCTTCTTGCCAGCCGTGCGGAGTTGTTTGCTAACAAGTTTTATATTGATTATGAGCCACTTACGCTCGATTGCATGGAAGAACTACATTACAATCACACTCGCAACGAAATCCTTAATGGTCCACACATCAACAGAAACTTCTATGAACAGCTCGACTTCGTTCAAAACCATTTGTGATACCAGTAATAAAATTTTTTGTATTTTCGTAGATGGATCCTTGTGCATATTGTGAATTCTTTGAAGTTTTTTAAAACTTCAAGTTGTTGTCATCCATTTGAAATGTACATAAGGAAGGGGATGAGTTAACCAAAGCACATGTTCTTGCATATGAGTGAGACTTAGATCAATATGCATCAATTGGCCATCAAATGAGCCACTAATTCCAAGCCGAGTAGTACTATGAGAGCGGGAAACGAATTCATGAATTATTCTGAATTTTAAAACTGAATACTAGAATACTACTATACTATGAATTCTAGAACCATGGACAGAATGTTGAATGTGTAATGTGTTGTGCATTTGTTTAACATGAATCCGGTGATCTGTGGTGATCTTCTTTCCAAAATTTCGTCACATCTCTTCCTTCATTCACGAATCTCTTCACTGGCTCCCAGCACCTCAACGCATTCGTTTCAAGACCCTAGCGTTGATGTATAACTGTTTCCTTGGGTCTGCCTCGTCTACCTTCTGGCTCTCTGCACTAGGGTCTCCTCTATTCTGCACCAGGTTTCCTTTCGTTCCTCCGCCTGCAAACTTCTGGTGGTTCCCCGCCATAGCCCAATCCAAGAGCTTTGCCTACGTGAGTCTGACCAGCTGGAACAGCCTCCCCGTCCCCTTCCTCTTCAGAAGGAGCTGCTCTCTCTCTCGCTCTCCTGCTGCCTTTCGGATGCGCTTGAAGACTTTCCTTTTTTCTGTTTAGCTTTGTGTTGAGTCGTGAGCACCTCTGATTTGAGTGGTGCTATGTAAGTGCTCCATTACATTACATTGTATTACATTTAGTGTTCTACTTCAATCCTGTAAGTCGATATTAGTGCTAATTGATGCGCTAATTATGTTGCAAATGTTGCAAGCATTACAGGTATTTATACTAAACATCAATCAGCAATTATTTTTCGCATTGATTTTTAAGGGATTTTGTATTAACACTTATTCTTTGTATTGACTAATTGTATATCACAGCAGTATAATTTTTCAGTAAATTCGGAATCAACTGACAGTTGACTGTAATTATTTATTGTAATTATTGATGTTAGCATAATATGAAGGTTCAGTATGTCCAAAGTCACTTTTTCAGTACTGTTTGATGAGAAAGCGTGTGTAGTACAGAGCATCTTGTAATCCATTTTAGTTAATCTTGTTTACTGTTCAGTTGCGAAATCTAATGTGCTAAATGATGTGCAAACTCTTATCTTATGTAACGTGCAGTATAGTCTGATGTGAACTTATCAGTATTTTATATAGTAGTAATTGTTTCAGTTTGATAACACTATATGATAACATGGCTCATAGACATCACCCTCCTCCTTTATTCATGCTTGAGACTTGCACTGCCAGAGTGTGAGCAGTGGCAGAGTTTGTTTTACATATGTAAACCAAATGTGATATGTTTGATATTAAACTGCATGACATGCTGTAAAGTAGTCGCTTTCGTTTTCTGGTAAGTTATCTGCGTAGATGTAGTTATTGTGGTAATGAAGCAAACAAGAAAGAAATCTTTCGTATCTTGCAAAATTACGTTGATATCCGTTGAAAGTTTCTGTGCATCTGCTGTTTGGTCCCTACTAAGTTTTTTGTTGTTGTAATACATCACGTTTGAGTCGATGGTATGAATGCTAAAAGGTGAAATCATGTGACATCAACAGAATTTGGTTTATTTATTTATCTATTGTATAAATAGTGATTGTTCCTCCCACTGAGATCTGAGATGAAACCCTCTGAACCTGGCAGCATTTAATGCTTCCAAACTATGAATTTTTTTCTGAATCACTTCATCTGTATATGACCACAGTAGTTGGAGATAAAACAGTCAATTTATTGAAAGCGAATCAAATGTTGTTTCTGTTAAGGTTTTTCATTGTGGTTCAGATTGCATCAGAAACGTTTTAGGTACTTGATAAATGCAAGGACAATATGACATGTTGACGAGGATTTGCAGTTTGGCTTCCAGTCAAAGGAGAGTGTAACTTGACTTGACTGCCTAGAGGGATCAATGGCAAATTGGTTAGATCTGTCGGCGTGTAATGCAGAGCACGAGGTTCGATCCCCATCTGAAGTGGTTACTGTGTGGGGACCATGGGCAAGTTCTCTGTGTGGCGCAATTGCTCTCCAAACTGACTGCATCTGCATCATCTGTGAGTGTGTGCACTTCTGAACTTTGTACGAAGGGCGATTTCAGAATGCAGTTGTATTTTTTTTATATTTGCCCTAAATGTGACTACTGTGTCTACGCAATGTGTTATTGTGTATACTGCTCTACTTGCAGCAACGTTTGACAGCGTGAACCATTGCATGTTTAAATAGATACATAGTCTAAATAAATACATTGTCTAAATAAATACATTGTCTAAATAAATACATTGTCTAAATAAATACATTGTCTAAATAAATACATTGTCTAAATAAATACATTGTCTAAATAAATACATTGTCTAAATAAATACATTGTCTAAATAGATACATTGTCTAAATAGATACATTGTCTAAATAAATACATTGTCTAAATAAATACATTGTCTAAATAAATACATTGTCTAAATAAATACATTGTCTAAATAAATACATTGTCTAAATAAATACATTGTCTAAATAAATACATTGTCTAAATAGATACATCGTCTAAATAAATACATCGTCTAAATAAATACATTGTCTAAATAAATACATTGTCTAAATAGATACATTGTCTAAATAGATACATTGTCTAAATAAATACATTGTCTAAATAAATACATTGTCTAAATAGATACATTGTCTAAATAAATACATTGTCTAAATAAATACATTGTCTAAATAAATACATTATCTAAATAAATACATTGTCTAAATAGATACATTGTCTAAATAGAGACATTGTCTAAATAAATACATTGTCTAAATAAATACATTGTCTAAATAGATACATTGTATAAATTGATACATTGTATAAATAGATACATTGTTTAAATAGATACATTGTTTAAATTGATATACATGTATTGTTTAAATAGATACATTTTTAAAATAGATGTGTAATTATCGTGTGTGAGTAACAATTGTTGATTTTATCTGTAATTAGTATGCTTAGCTATTTGTAGCAATTTGATGGAACAGTTGCTTGTCTTCTCAGCCAGAGTATAAGCACCTGTTAAGCAGATTAGCACATAGATGGGCTTTGCTTAAATAGGTCTCGGCTGTGTTGTTTGTTGGTTTAAGGCATACATGATGTGGGAAGTCACAAGAAATATTTATGTGGATGCGTGTTGCACACCAATGACATTGTTATACTCCCCCATTGATATACTTTGGTCCACATGTCTTGTAGAATGTGTACAACACAACCAGCAGTGCACTTTCTCTTCAATGTATTGAATGTAATTGTGTTATGCCTCATTGGTTTTCGCATGTGGTTTCTCAGTTGAGCCTGTTACTGGGTGTAACCTGTAACCTCCTTTAAATGGGCTGCCTCCTTCTTTAAGTATTTATCAGGGTGTATGTGTAATGTGTATGGTGTGGGTGTCTGACTGCCATGTTTAGCTAACTTTTGTGGTGGATCCCTTGCCTTCAACCCTGCCTGTCATCTGACTTCACTGATGCATCTCAAACAACAGTTCAGCTACTCGCCAGCCAAGCCCAAATGTTGCCTTGCCTGGCATTTTGGCCCCTACTGAATGCATGTGCTTTGTGTTTTGACTGGTTTTTCAGTCAGATAATTGAATCAATTGGAGATAAACTTTTAAGAATTCCTTTTTGACCGGCCCTGGGTCAGGAGCACCTCTGAATAGTTATCTTGAAGAGGCGCTATATAAGTTGCATTGATTGATTGATTGATAATATTCTGGCTGTCTATAGTATGTCATCTTGCATTTGGTTTAAATGTAAAAGTTTTAATTACATAATTATTGATTGGGCAGGATATATTTTTAATTACTGTTGAAGTACACAACTGTAAATTTTATTCACATTTTCACATTTTCTCAAGTATACAGATTACATTGTCTTTGTAAATATACTTAATTGATATTACCATGGTAATCATTGCATTAAATCAGTATTTAAATAACCGTCAGCCAGTTGTATAGTTTAACGAGTTGTGCAATGTAATCTCAACTGCCAATGACTTCTTAAATTGGCAGATGTTGATTTATTTTGCTTTGTTTGAATTTAAATTTTGAATTTCGGTTGATTTTTTTTAATTTTCTGTTGTTATTTGCTTCTTTTGCTCAGTAAAGCTTGTTGATAATTAGAGTTGTAATATTACATAAATTTCTTTAATTTGCTTATGATTGTAAGGTTGGTGATGTGATTATCGCACACTTGTGCAGTTTGTGCACTGATGTAGACAATATCTCTACTCATATAATTCATTCATTCATTCATTACAGAGATTTATATAGCGCCCCTTCAAGGCTATTAATAATGGAGTCAAGCATTGTGTTGTTCTACCGACTACTTTTTGATAGCGACAACGAATAGTTCGGTTCATATGAAAGTTAGTGCTATACGGTTTACACTTTACCACCTTATGGTTGCTATTTATTGTGTCGTTTCAATTTTTATGTACCAATAGCTGTTGCAATATAATTCCTGTACAAGACGTTTAATAAATATATTATGCTGTAGTTCACAGTAAATATTATAATGATGATTGCCAATTATCTACTTTGTCTGATGTATGTGAATATTCAAAGACCACTGTAAATCTGACTTAAGTACTTGTTACAGTCTGTGGAGCTGAAATCAACATTTTGCAATTAAATAGGCTGAAGGGAGGTTTTATGCAACCATGGAGGAGTGTCTGTTTGCAGTCGACCTCAGCTGCTTCTTGTATGTCTGCTCGCTGTGAACATTCGCATGATTTCGTCTGCAGTTTTGAGTAAGGGGTAGTCAACGAAGGACGTCTGCAGAAAACCTACTTATTTTATGTAAAAAAAGCTTAAATTTAATAAATGCTTCTTTCTCTCAAGTATGAAGTATAATCTAAAGCTACTAATAATACCAAGATTGATACTCTGTTTTTTTTTTTTTATAAACAATTAAATTCGTTAAGATACTAAAACGGAATAACACGCTTAAAACATTAATTTTATTGCTGAAGAATACTGATCTTAATGATGGTCCAGAAAACAGTTTTACCGGCCAGTCTGTACTTTTGAGGGTTTAACTCTTTGATTCGGCCGGAGAAAATCACACTATAAATTATGTACAGTATACAATAGGTAAATACTTTAAGACGTCTGAACAAGCAGATTAAGTAGATGAATGTTCCGTTTGAATGGTGTAGGCCTACACATACTCGGAATTATAGGTCAACAGTGTCAATAAGTAGTCGACCACATAATTATTAGATTGTTTTAAAAACTTTAAATTTGTGAAAGCAAGACCCAGTGGCGCGTTTACCTATAGGCGCAATAGGCGCGCGCCTAGGGCCCCAAATCTCAGGGGGCCACGAAATGATGAAAAGATTAAATACAAAATAACATCTCAGGGGCCCCCAATTGAATGAAATATTTCATACATAATAACATCTCAGTGAGCCCTAAATGATTGAAAACATTTCATACAAAATAACGTTTCAGAGGTCTCCCAATGAATGAAAACTTTTCATTCAAAATAGCATGTCTCACGTTTTAATTATAATAAATATACTCTCTATTTTTGCAGCTAAGCCTTCACATGACAAGTGTATTGGGGTAATTCGTAATTGCTTTATTAATGTCAACATCATTAATCAGCTCGGTCAGCTGTGTTGGTAAGAGTGAAGGCTGCGTGTTATGAGCCTCTTCGCTTCCAGAAGTTGTTTAGTTGAGTAATTTTTTAAAATAAAGTTGCCTATTTTGATATTTGATGTGATGACGTTACGTCACATGTCTCAGACTCTCCTCTTCTTCGTTACAAATCGTCATAGGTGCGTGAACGGCCGTGACGTTATTCATGGACGGCCCCTTAGATCAGTGTACAAATCCAGAAGGGCCCCAAAATGTGTGCGCCTAGGGCTTCGTTTTCTGTAAACGCGCCGCTGCCAAGACCGATGCATTCAAGACCAAGACCGCAGTTTTCCGATCTCGAGACAGTCTCTAGACCAAGGCCACATCCCTGGATATTGCCTAATTGTTACCGTGAAACAAGTGTAAGTAAAAACGTGGGTTTTTCGGGACCCTTTTTTATTGACTTGCTAGTATGGTAGACGGCGCAATCGATAGGCTATATTTCCTTAAGAGATAATTTCTGATGCAAATTTTATGGAGTGGAGCTCATCAAGGAGAACTCGCTCGAGTGGTTAAACGATTTTAATTTTTTTTATATTTTTGTCAGTTTTTTCTCAATTTATGAGTTATGCCCGTAAAAATTCTATACATTGCATTGTCACGCAAGTGTGAAATGTGCGCAAAATTTCACACCTCTGCAGGTCGATGGGAACATACCTAAAAAGAGTTGAAAGAACTCCGACGATCCGTCCATGACAAACTACGCAAGCCAAGTTAAATAAAAGAGGGTAAAAAGGAGATACTGTTGTGTCTTTAAATTTTTGACTCGTTCATCTGTCATTACCCTCGAACAAATCTTATCCGCCCTAAATATATATGGTCACTTCGAAACAAATCCCGATTCCAAAACATTCGACTTATCAATTTATCATATCATGCAAGCAGGTTGTCCAACAAAACATTCTCAACATTCGGTCGAGGCTAACCCCCTCCCCCACCAAAAGTTTCATCAACCTTGATCTTGCCCCCTCCTCTCGTCAACCTGACCTCGTTGCGTAGGCTTACTGTGTGAAATGTATTTGTATGTTCCGTCTGAAAAGCGTTAGGTTTAATTTCTCACCAACTGATAATAGGATACCACCTGTTTCTGACGGCTGATAAACTGAGTAGGCCTAGGCCTAAATATAGTTTTTCGGACGGAGATAACTGCCAGATGTCACGTGTAGTAGGCCGCTACTGTGGGGAAATAATTGAGTGGCAAACGTAAAGGACATATATTGGTCTTGTACATGTAGGCACGCATTGCAATTGTGTTTATTAAGTTGCCAAAGACAAGAGCAACTGATAAGAATTTGTATGACTTCATTGATACATGCGTAATGTAGGCTAGCCTTCATACTAGCATACATAGGCCTCTTACGTATGTTCATGCAAAATACATAGGCCTACACGCATGCATATTTAGGCCGCCCTATATGCACTGTGAAGCGGTAACAAGAGACCAATGTATATATAAACGCTTCCTTAAAGAATCATGCTGTGCCGCTAGATTGTCTTACATAGGCTTAATCATATTTATATGGTTTCAGGACTGTTTTTTTCGCTGATTGTTGTACACGATTTAGCCATAAATTAAGGCTGTCTTTTCATGCTTGAGTAATTCATCCGACAACTTCAGTTACTGCATTGTCGTAGATTGATACATGTTGGTGCAGCGATGCATATCGTCAGTTCATACTCATTGTACCATTTGTACGTAGGCCAACTGGGGAGGAGTAGGTCTACAGCTGCAGAGAGCAGCTGTAGGTCTACGCTAGCTGAGTGTCCTACTTCGGGTGGGACAATTGAAAGTAACAATATGATGGTGACATGGGAGCAGTTTGTGATACTAGTGTATTACATTTAGAACAGGTTCAGCAGTGCATACGGAATGAACCGATTTAAGTGCTTTTTCCTTCTGATTATGCTCTCGATAGCTGGAGTCTTTTATTTTCCCGCCTTCAAACATGTGAAGCAGCAATTTGCGAATGGAACGTCTGTGTTGAACCGCGTAATGTATGACAGAGTTAAATCACAGTTAAATCTCAATATTAGTCATGATTTTTTTATTTTCAAATTATTGGAGCAGAAGTCTCTTTCCGTCCTTGGAAGACTTCGGGAAAGGAATGAATCAGACGAGGCCAATGTCGTCAATTCAGGGAAGGTGCAGCCAAACAGCGCAATCGCCTTAACCAACAATACAGCTATGACTACAACGATTCACATGCCAATTTCTCCAGTAATTGGAATCAGAGAGGGCACGCTACCAGATAATGCATCTACGTTTACGACCAAGCAAGTTCATGACAGGGTCAAAGATCAGCCGGTTGGTAAGCTAACCTTTGACGACATTCCACAAGTTAAAGTAGAGGCTGTGAATTGTGCTAAGTTAATTGAAAATGACAAAGAGGAACTAACTAAAGCTGACATTTACCAGAAGGAACATCCAAAAATCAACAGTTCGGACGAATTGCTGGGCAGACAAGCGCTGAATTGTTCCAGATTTCTGTCCGATCGTCGATACATTCTAAAACCAGCTTCGAATGAAGAGAGAAATTTTCCACTTGCTTATAGTATTCTTATTTTTAAAGACGTAGAACAATTTGAGAGGCTACTCCGAGCTATCTATCGTCCACAGAATTTCTACTGTATTCACGTCGACAAGAAATCTTCGAAATCTGTTCAAAATTCTGTTGGTGCAATTGCAAAATGTTTAGGGAATGTTTTTATGGCTCCAGAACAGTTTGATGTTCAGTGGGGAAGTTTTTCAGTTTTGGAGCCAGAACTAAGCTGTATGACTGAGTTACTAAAGCACAAGAAATGGAGGTACTTCATCAATTTAACTGGACAGGAATTTCCACTGAAAACCAACTGGGAAATCGTTGAGATTCTTAGGATTTTCAATGGATCCAATAATATGGAAGGTACTATTAAGAGGTCAGTCTTGTTATTGGATGAACGCCATTAATATTTGAAAGTCAATTTGCGAACTAGGCCTATGCTGCAAAATGCTTCGATCTCTAGACTCTTGGAGCTTTTGTCTAAATATAGTTTTTCTAATTCATTCATTGCAAGAATTTATATAGCGCCCCTTCAAGGTTACTACTCAGGAGCGCTCCCGACTCAACCCCGGCTGAAAAGAAACTTCTTATGGCTACTGTAAAATGCATCTGAATGAACCTTAGGCATAAGACGCAACGATAATGGTAGCGAATTCCATGCCATTGGGCCAACAACAGAGAAAGCGCGATGCTGTCTAATTGCAATTCGCGTGCGGGGAACAAGGAGTTCAACCTGCGTAGAAGAGCGGAGAGCACGTCGTCCCTGCACGCCCATGGTAGAGCAACAGAGCTCTTGTAAATACGTGGGAGCTGCGCCTAATAGGCGCCGCCACACCAAAGCAGAAATGCGGTACACAATCCGCTGTAGATAGGTAGCCAATGCAGGACACCCAGCATATAATCAGTGACATGACCAAACTTCGGGATACGGCCAATGAGGCGCAGGACCTGCTCCAAGCACTCCACAAACGCAAGTGACACGCTTTACAATTGAAGAAGCTAACTTTCCGGTTCGTGAGTCCTCAGCCTTTGGCAGTTGACTTATATGACCGAAGCATCGCGTGTAGCAAATGTAGGTCTAAACTCTAAACTTACCTGTAGGTATAAGGTTACCTGTTGGATCTCGAGAACGTATAGAGTTGCCAACAATTGGGCGAGAGTGAGTCATCTAGCTACAGGGTCAAACGCTGCCAGGGCTCGTACTCGTAGAGAGATAGGCCTAACGCATGGCTTGAAATCTTGCAAAACAGGCAGAAAGTATTTTACTGTTTACTTTTCCACTGTTAAATATTATCACAAATATCAATCAATCAAACAAATAAGCAAGTAACATATTAAAAATATATTTTAATAATTGCATTGGCTGAGGCATATTTCAGCAAAGAATCTCTTTCACATCAATGGCTCATGGTTTATAAAATAATTCGCTCTTCTTACTGCTTTATGGACCTGAAATACAGGCCTCATCTGGCATGTTAAACACAAATGGAGAGGTTGAAAACTATTGCATGTAGGCCTAGTATTGTAGTTAAGGCCATGTAGGCCTAGTACTTGTAGGCGCTAGATAGTGTGCTAGAAATGCAATCTTAGACATGCAACCTCTCATTAAATCCTAACTAAAATTCTACTATTCGTTGAATAATTAATGGTTGATTAATATATTAATCAATGTAAATGCCCATGATTTACTGCCAGGCCTACTCTTCGATAACTTTGAATTCTCACTATATGTATTGGCCTACGATTGATTAGTTACAAAGTACGGCTTTGTTTTCTTGCGAGCTGTGGTCCTGCTTGAGTGCTGCAGCAAGTATAGTCTTCTCGATAAGCATTTGGTGAGGATTGAAGTTAAGTGATCAAATGACCATATCTTAATCCGTGTAGCTGCAGATGCTCAAGAAGCTGTAAAATGCTAATGCGTTTGAAGATGTTTAGAAACCAGCTTTGAAGATGGTTAGGCTATAAACTAGCTTTTCAGGCTGTCCAGGTCAGGTTACTTTAGCGAAGTTGTGACTTTGTAATATATTAAGCGTAATGGAAAACATTCTCGGTCAATGGACAAGTAAGTAAGTAAGTAAGAGAGTAGCCTTCATTTGCGCCTGACGAGTGTAGGTCCTACATGCATTACTTTGTATGCGATAACATACTGTTTAAAATTGAACTGCATGTATAACAAAATATCACTGAAAATGCATCGATTAATAACACTACTACCAAGCCGTTAGATATAACCATCTCTCTCTCTTTCTCTCTGCCTCTGCCTCACTCTCTCTTCTCTTCTCTGTCTCTGTCTGTCTGTCTGTCTCTGTCTGTCTCTGTCTGTCTCTGTCTGTCTCTGTCTGTCTCTGTCTGTCTCTGTCTGTCTCTGTCTGTCTCTGTCTGTCTCTGTCTGTCTCTGTCTGTCTCTGTCTGTCTCTGTCTGTCTCTGTCTGTCTCTGTCTCTCTCTGTCTCTCTCTGTCTCTCTCTGTCTCTCTCTGTCTCTGTCTGTCTGTCTGTCTGTCTGTCTGTCTGTCTCTCTCTGGCAATAGCTGACGAATGCTGTAGCCAAAGGACATATTTTCTGGACGATCTTCCTGTCTGCTCAATCAGTCAGCTCGTCTGCAATATGAAAAAAAAAAACATTTTTGCCATCTGCCCAGAGGCGGCGATCTTGTTTGACGGGACACCCGAACAGTCATTAGAGGGGTAAGAAATTGGGGGAGGGGGCAAACGTATAGCGTGTCCCATCTCTGTAAAAGGTGAGGGGGACTTGTCCCCCTCGATTCCACGGGATCGCCTCTGCATCTGCCTGTTCAGAGCAGCATTAATGTGCGCAATATCATGCGAGTTGGGAATTACACAATTGGCAAGCATAGTGATACTTGAATCTTGAAGTAACAATCTCTTGAAAGACGTCAAGCAGAGGTATAATTAAGACTAAGTAGGTAAGTTAGTAAGTAGGTAGGGGCCTACTTTACTGAAACGCCAGGTTGATATTGTATTTGACCATTTATAAAGCGCCTCTAGTAAGGTGAACTGTATGGAAGCGCTCCCAGTGCGAAAGGCCCCGCGAGAAAAAGTAGGTTTTGAGAAAAGCAAACGAGGGCGAGAGACTGCCAGATAGAATTTTAGAGCGATCAGTTGGCGAAAGTGAATTCCACAGCGAGGGACCAATTGTAGCAAAAGATCGATGATAAGAAGGTAAGCCTACATTAGGTCTATCGTTGTGCAATAATATGGGAGAAAATTTGAGGCGTAGCCAGAGCAGAGCAGAGCGGTAGGAATTAAGCGGAAGGTAAAGAGATATGGTATATACAATTTCTTGTTATCTGCCACAAAAGATCGCGCGTCAAACGGTCGCGCGCGCACAAAAGGTCGCAACGCATAAGACCGCAGACTAATAAGCAGCACGTACAGTTGTTCGCCAAAAGATTTTAATAATTGACTTTAATATTAAACAGTTTGCAGTACGTTATAATAAAAGTTCCAAGTTATAGTGTTTGTGGTTGACTTTGCAAACTCACGTTGTGAGTAATAATCGGTTATTGGTCGAAGCCATAATATTTCTTATTCTGTTCTGTCGGCGGTGTCTTTGTACACCCGTTTGACTGGTGCACGGCGTTTATTGCCCGGCAACGTAGGCCTATAATTGTTCTAGTCTCATAGGCCTATCGTTCAAGTTCTGTTCTCTCACGATTCCGTCAAAAACTGCTATAGTTAGTAGGATGATGGGCACATACAGGGTGGGCCATTAAAAAGTAACCCCTCAGGTTTTTTGCCAATATTTGGGCCAAAAGCAGGGATTAATAAATGAAATGTTACAGCGCAATTCATATCTACATATATTGGCCAAATTTTAAGAAAGTATTTTAAGCACAGCAAAAGTTATGTCACTTTTAATGAGTCCAACCGCGGTTTTTGATGGTCAAAAAAACATTCAACGCAGGAAACGGTGACAAAAACGATTTTATGAAGTCACTTCTCAAGTTATTGTTGTAAAGAAAACTTCAGAATTATCATTATTATTGAGAGGAGAAACGAGGAACCAGCGTATATGGACGTCACCTTAGCGTCATTTAGCGAGCAATCGATCAAATTGATAAATAAATATTGCTTTCCGTCGTGTCGCTGGGTAGACTATCATCACCGAGACTTAAACGCTCATCAGCACTGCTTTGCTAGCTGAATATTCTCGAGACGAAGCGTGTGTTCCTCACGGATGAGAAGAACTTCACCCTCGATCCACCAAAATAATCAGCAACCGAAACAATCGTATTTGGTCCAGCGGCAAGAAATCAGATGTCAAATCTGGTCGACTGATTGCAGAACGCAAGAATTTCGCTCCACATATTATGGTATCAGCTGGTATTTGTTTTGTTGGCAAAAGTTGACTTCATTTTGTTGATTAGAAAGACATAGTGAATGCTGTATATTACGTTGGTAGCTGCTTCCACAATCAATATCCGATTGCAAGTATCACCTGCCAGCTGGATTCTTCTTTCATCGACCAGCGCATACTGCTCGCCTCAGGCAAGATTGGCTCAAGGTCAATTGCCCTGGTTTGAAAGTGGTTTCAGTGAGAAGGGCTAAAGGCCCCAAGAGCACCGGACTTGAACTCATTGGATTATCACGTGTGGGGAGCTATGCTCGAGAAATACCGCAATCTGTGACTAAAGCCAAAAACGACGAGAGAACTAAAGTTACTTCCTAAAATCGTTTCTTTTTTAATATTTCCTGCGTTGAATGTTTTTTGACCGTCAAAAAACCGTGGTTTGACTCATTAAAAGTAATATAACTTTTGTTCTGTAAGAAATATTTATTTCAAATTAGGCTTGTGTATGCAGGTTTGAATTGTTTTTACGCCTGTAAAATTTCATTTACTAAACGCTACTTTTGGCCGAAATATTAGCAAAAAACCGTAGGGTTACTTTTTAATGGCCAACCCTGTAGAAGTTGACTGAATCCTCGATGTCAGTCCTCGAGGTCTATTTATAAAGCCTAAGCCTACTGATGAGTTGTTTGTTTTGAAAGATCATCCAGGGAGCATCGTAGCATTTCCAAAGCGGGTGTGGATACAATACAACATTGGTGCGCTGGCTCCTCTCCATAATCACAATCAAGACGCGAGATTGTTTGACTTCAAGCGTAATTGCGAGATTGTCTTTGACATCAATCGTAATTGTGAGATTGTTTGACTTCAAGCATGATCAATGGATATATGATCAATGGATATATGATCAATGGATATATGATCAATGGATATATGATCAATGGATATATGATCAATGGATATATGATCAATGGATATATGATCAATGGATATATGATCAATGGATATATGATCAATGGATATATGATCAATGGATATATGATCAATGGATATATGATCAATGGATCAAGTGTGCCGTGATCTTATTAGCCTGCGGTCTTTTGTGTTGCGACCTTAATATTGGCCTAAAGTACCATGAGAAATGTGGGACCTTAACAGAGTAATGTAATGCAATGTAGTGAACATTTCAGTTGATTGAATTATTCATCTAGGCTTATGTTTCTCAGCGCTCGTGAATAAGCTGGTGCCCTGCGCTTGGCTTTCAAGTGGCGCTTTAGAAGTTTGGAGATTACGATTACGATTTTGATATTCTAAAAAAGAATGAAGTAAAGGCAAACCGGTTTCTGGTTTCTCTCTCGTTTGCACCATGGTCAATTACGATAATTTGCAGTTTTAACTTAGACACTTAGGCCTATTCGTATTCACTCTTCAAAAATTTTGCCAAACAGCTTGAACATTTGCACATTTCATCCTCCTCTAACGCTGAGACCGTCGTGCCTCAGTATTTGATCGCCCACGTTTTTTATCAACATGAATATCAACGCATTCTCATTAATTTCTCAATGTCTGTTATTTTGTTGCAGAACAGCCATAGGCCTATATATGATTTTTTTATTGCTGTAAATAAGTGTACACTGGCTACATCATAACATTCACAAGCTTCTTTAGTTTTATAATTTATGGGATATAAATAGCAAGTGATGATATACGACTACATATATTATTATATTATTTTTGAATGATTTCCTAAAATCTTGATGACGTGTTAATATTTGACTTACAGGGCGAACCCTGAGCGAACGGCCCACAAACCCCCTCCACCAGGAAACATAACACTCACAAAGGGATCGGTTCACATCTTGGCTTCTAGAAAGTTTGTGAAATACCTCATCTACAATAATATTTCCATCAAATTTCGCGAATGGGTCAAAGACACAAGCTATCCAGACGAAACCTACTTCAGCACTTTGAACTTCAATCCACGTCTGAAAATCCCTGGATCCTACATCGGTTAGTTTCGTTAACAGGTATTGATCGACATGCTCTGCCATCGGATAGGTGTGCACTACTGGATTTTTGAAGAAGCGCTATATCATTGGACCGCCGTGACCCAACACCATGCCCTTACCCTCGTGGGCCTTCCATGTGGAACTGCTTGCCACCACCCCACAATCCGTAGATTAGATTTTAGTCGAGGTCCCACCATCAATTTTGTGTTGCCTGAAGACTTTGTTATATCCGCGGGGCTGTCACGCTGAGAGCGCCTTTGAATTGCTAGTGCTGTTGATTGTTTTTTTTCTCTGACATCTTTATTTGTTTAATGAAATGCTTTCTGATTCAGTGGGCAGCACTGGGCACTAAGCATAGGCCCTACGATTTTACATAGACCGACTTTGTTGGTCGAATAAATTGCACTGCATGAAAGCATAGCCACGAATAGGCCTATAATATAGGCCATACTTGTAAACGGCACACCATTGGGCATAGTATTATTGGCATAATTTTTAATAAGAGGATCATTTTCCATTACTACACTTCTCATATTTTTTCTTGACGACAAATTGTTTATAAAATGCTGTTCTAACTTTCAGGCGTTCCTGAAACCGACACGAAAAAAAATCTGTTCATTACGCGTTTCAAGAACTGGGGAAATGGGCCGTTCAACTGGCCATGTGGAGGTAAACGTGTCCGTATGGTCTGCGTATTTGCTGTGCGTGATTTGCCTCTACTTGCCAGTCGTGTGGAGTTGTTTGCTAACAAGTTTCACATCGATTATGAACCACTCGCACTCGATTGTATGGAAGAACTACATTACAACCGCACTCGGTTGGAAATCCTTAATGCTCCGGACATCAACAGGGCATTCTACGAAGATCTCGACTTCGTTCGAAACCATGTATAGCTCATTTATTTGTTCATGTTAGATTCTGTTGTGACGTTGTACGTCATAGGTTACGTAAATATGTGGCAAAATTATACGTTATTCTATTCTGTGTCCTGGGTCAAGAAATGTTGAAATCACGACCCGGGTATCCGTCGATCCGTTCGGTCGGGTACTCGGGTACCGGACGGCGCGGATATTTTGTTAGGAAATGTAGGGAGTTGCGCATGGAATGTCGGGCACCCGAGAATCGATTTCATTGCCCGTGCAGTCAGCCAATATGACCAACGGAATATTTCTGACATGTGTTCAGGTAAAATCGCGCATTTTTGCGGAATTTCGGGTACCCGAAAACCGATTTCATTACCCGGGTAGTCAGCCTCGGGCGGGTACCCGGGTACCCGTTGACCGCCTTAGACCTGGGCTTATACGTTACATCGAAAACGACCACTCGTGCCGATTTAGTTTGGTTACCATCTGTCTTTAGGTGGCCCATCTGAGGTGACATTGATTTGACGCTGAAACTTTCCGAGACTTGTACAGATGCATTGAGTGAGGCGAGAGATGAATAGTAACATCACTGGTTGAAAAACCGAAAGTCCAGTGGAAGGATGATCGATAGCTTCCACTCTCCCAAAGGTTGACTCAACCTGCAATTTGAGAGGTGGCGATAGTAAAATGAGCAACAGAACTACATGTATGGATGACTGCCATACTGTTAGTTTCAACTCCTTTAATAACTTGCTATCATTCGCTCTTACTATGTTTGCAATCATACTGCACAATTGTCTGTTTGAAACATTACTTAAGATTATCATTAATATTGTTGTTGTTGCTGTTGTAAGTGTTGTTGTTGTTGCTGCCATTATTGTTATTTTTATTGTTGTGGTAGTTGTCGTCGTTGTCATTGTTAATGTGTTATTATTTACATTGCATATGCAGTAGTAGGCCTATGTCTACTTCTTCATCTCCGTCCAAGCGTTCAAGAGACTGTTTTTGAAAGTGTTCAGCCTTTGTTTATAATTCTGTTTATAATTATGTTTATAGTTATGTTTATAGTTATGTTTATAATTATGTTTATAATTATGTTTATAATTATGTTTATAATTATGTTTATAATTATGTTGGAGGTTAGTTTTATTTATGTGACTCTTCAACGTTAGCACCAACTTCGGACATAAACGTAAGAAACGTTCTTTGTCGTGTAATGTAGACCTAATGGTAACCCATTGTCAACTGGCATGGATGTTAGCGTCTGCTATTCGAAATGTATCCAACACTGAGACAGGCTTAGCTCTGAAATACGTGTAAGCGTCTTTCAATAGGTAAACTGACTATAGTTTTTTGTTCTCGCAGTTGTATTGGAGATTACTGCTTTAACATCTAGCGCAACAACGTAAGGGGAGCTAAGGTGATGGTACGAATCCCTGCTCAAAAATTAAAGTCGAAATGCTTTTAAAACAATAACGCACCCATTCGGAAACTGTGATTGTAATGATGCTAAGGCTGAACAACAGCGCGGTGAACTCGCACGACAATTCCAGAAATGGAGCACTTTGAAAACCGAATCGTCGATGATAAATATCATACCACGACAAAAGCATTTATTCAATTGATTGGTTTTCAAATAGTGACTGATGACAGCGGACAGCCAGAGTATAAGAACAAATGACCATTTCTTTGTAGGCTATGTGTAGGCCCCTACGCGTGATTAAATGTTGTTGTCATTGTTCAAAAGTGAATCATGCATGATCACCGCCTCTATATCTACAAGTATAGGTCTTAATAAAATTCGTTTAGGTTATTAAATGATAGTCATGCAATTTTGCAAAGGCTTAAACCAAAGCGGGTTCAATGATTAGGCTATATGATACGAAATTACTTAAAATGTCTTGATGATCGTGACATCTATGAAAAGTTGGCCTTAGCTTACTCTAGTTTTAACCTCATCCTTGCCTAATAGCAATCTATTCGTCATCTAACTCATGATCTGATAGAGGCCGTTAGTTACACTTGGCCCATCTGACTTAGCAGAGCTTCTGCATTAACTGATTGTTTTCAAGGGGTCGTTTAACTAACCATGCCTATATGTATGTCTACGTTAATTATCGTTAATGGTCTTGGAAGTGACTAGGAGCAATTAAATTCGGCGTCTGTTTGTCGATGTAGGCCAATTGCTAAATTAGGCCTATAATTGGTCTCCTATAAAGACTAACATGTCAGCTGCGAGCAAAACGTATATCGTTGCAAGAAAACAGCTGTGCACTAATATATAGGCATCTACATAATCTTTTTCTGTTCTGCATCTGAATTTGTAGGCCCCTACTGACATTTCTTGTTTCTCTTCATATATATTTTCTGCTTTTTGCCTGTTTGCCTGATTTATTAGCTGCTTACACCGACATAAAAGTTTATTTAACGACGCATCCATGACATCGCTCTGGGTAGGCCTATTTGTATACCTGACTGACTGACATAAGTTTATTTAACGACGCATCCATAACAACGATGATATGCGTCAAACAAGTACAAGTATACAAGGTACATATTTACGTTGATGATAAGTGTCTTTAAGTGTCTCTCTTCTAGTTTTAATGTTTTTAGGCAATGATATGTAATATATTATAATATTGTATAGTAATGTTCACACTAGGTTGTTCATTGTCTATTTACAGCAGTCCTACATCTTCCGGCCAGAAACTGCCAGCCACTTGTAGATGGTGTCCAAGCAGCTGGTTTGACTGAGTGCGGTGCTCAGTTCGTATGGCCATTTTTTCCGTGCGCACATCCGGATGAGTTCGTCCTGGAGGCCCAGCTGGGCCGGGCACTCCAGCAGGAAGTGGCGCACGGTTTCCTGGACGTCACCGCACTCGTCGCAGTTCCCGGTCGGGTGGCGGCCCCACAGTATTTGTATACCTGTTTGTGGGGCCTATATATAGGCAAGTGAGCGCTGAAGTTGATTGAAATTGAAATTCTTGAAATTTGATATCACCCTTCTTCCAACATCTTTTGCTCAGAAATGCGCAAGCCTCTATGGCGCAATTGCAGTTGTAAGGCAGAGCATTTATTGTGCGCGAAGAACTTGCCTTAAGGTCCCTACACAGTGACTGACACCTCGGACGAGGGTCGAACCCTCAGAGCACACTGAAAGTTACGGACCGACCGCTCTAACCAATCAGCGACCCTGACACACAATGGATAGACCGACGAGTCTACTCAATTAAATGGAAGAAATAGAATGATTAATGCATAGTTCTCATGAAGATGTCACGCCAATGTACTTGAAGCGAGAATTCAAATAAATATATGTTAAAGTAATATACTTTACTTAAGACGTTCTTTTGAGTAAGCTTATTTCCATTGTCAGGAAATTGTTTAAGCAATCGTCGCTGCAGAGGGAGCGCGAATGCAAAGCCTGTTAGTCTACTAAGTCGGAGTCTCAGTGCCGCCAAAAGCGACTGAAAAGATAATTTCCTATAGCACAAAAACAGAAAAATTATTAACATAACGCATTAATTCTGGTTAGTTGCTGGCGGCAACGTGTGAAAGCAGATTGTATTGAATTCAGAACTTTTTCTAAGAATTCTCAAACCGAAGAATCGCTAAACAAGTTATATATATGAATGTTGAGAATTTGCGAATATAAAAACAACTGCGTACACTAGCCTAAATCACAATGCTAAAGTGGAAGCAAATTTTCTTGGCATGCGGTGTCTGTCTGGTATTGCTTCTGATGGCGGATATGATAACTTCATATTCCTCAATGATATTAAAGAATGCTGTAGTATATGTAGGTTTCACATTTCCTGGCGCTCATCCGAAGAAAAGTATTTCAGGACTTCAAGTATCAGAGATCAAGAGGAAGACTCATGAACTATAGTTGAGGCGACTTACCTATAGCCGCCAGTCGCCTCAAATTGCAGCAACACAAATGTCAAATGTCGAAACTACAACCAGAAGATACATCCTGACGAGTGAAATAAATGACGAAAGTAGGTATTCGACACGCCATCAGATAGGTAATCTGATACATGACGACATTCCTCAACTTCAAGTACGCGATGTTAATTGCGTGAATTTAATCAGAGGACATCAAATTGAACAAGTGAATGCAGACCTCTACCAAAAACAACATCCAAAGATCGTCAGATCCGATGTGGAAATATTTTCAGAGGCGCTGAATTGTTCTAGATTTCTGTCCGATCGTCGATACATTCTTAAACCAGCTTCGGATGAAGAAAACAATTTTCCACTTGCTTTTAGTATTCTTATTTTTAAAGGACGTAGAACAGTTTCAGAGGCCACTCCGAGCTATCTATCGTCCACAGAATTTCTACTGTATTCACGTCGACAAGAAATCTTCGAAATCTGTTCACGATGCTGTTGTTGCAATTGCAAAATGTTTAGAGAATGTTTTTATGGCTCCCGAACAGTTTGACGTTCAGTGGGGAACTTTCTCCGTTTTGGAGCCAGAACTAAGCTGTATGACTGAGTTGCTAAAGCACAAGTAATGGAGGTACTTCATCAATTTAACTGGACAGGAATTTCCACTGAAAACCAACTGGAAAATCGTTGAGATTCTGAAAATTTTTAATGGATCGAATAATCTTGAGGGAACTGAAAAGAGGTTAGTTGGGCCTAATTGGTTTAGGGCCATCTAGTCAATTATTATTTTGCCTAAAAGTTCTCTCTCAAAATTGTAAGGGACCTAAAAGTAATGGGTTACACGTTTAACTTTAATTATGGTAACACGTGTAACCACTGCTATGGTGTAAATAAATATACATAGAACCTGGACACGATTGGAGCTACGTGGTTTTCTTTTTCAGGTGATGGGAGAAAATATGATCAGCTTGTTGAGTTTGAATTTCGTCTGAAATGTGCAAAACCAACGCTGCAATAGGTGTCCATATTGCCACATTATATTATGCAATATGACACAGTGTGCGCTGTTAGGGCCTTCTCGTGAATAACAAGTCAAGAGCATTATGAAATGTTATAAACTGTGTATAAATTATAAATTCGTACATGCACACCAATGATATCAGGAGTCGTATGACATTATAATGAACGCTCTAATGTACGTTGTGAGCTGGAGATTGTCTCATCTCATTCGTTGCTTACTATGCTGATTAAGCCCACTACTGTGATGAATAAAGATAATATTATTTAATAAAATGCACCAACATTGACATTACGAGGAGTCTGTCTCCGAAACTCTCAAGTCTCTGGTCAATCAGATCATTGTTAGTAATATGATACCACTTGTATTTGGTTCAAAAGTATTGCTTACCTCGTTTCGAAGCGCTGTATTCCAACTACTTTGACATCCTGTTACGAGACAAGTTTACTCATGAATTTAAATTCATCTTGTTGGATGCTTAAATAGTATACAACAACCCATGTAATGGGTTTATCATATGCATATACACGTACGTTCCTAATATATATATATATATATATATATATATATATATATATATATATATATATATATATATATATATATATAGGCCTATGAATAATTACGCTCCATGTAGCCAACCTGATAGATCTCCTTTCAAATGTTACATGTGCGTGAATATCTTATTGCACAACCACCTGTGTGCAGATTTGACTTTTTCAATTAACTTTGTTTGCTAGGTGCCTTATATCTATACCTATAACAATTAAACCTACCCAGCTACTGTAAATTGTCCAATGAAAGGATGACCCTGACTGCGGTGTACTTACGTCCGTTCTAGATTTTTTCTTTCCTCATTGCTCACTATTGCTTGTTAGCAATGTAGACTACCTCAATTGCTTTATTGTGTCACGAGGGACTATTAAACATAATTAAGCTAATCGCTATGTATGTTATGCAGTAGCGTCGCCACGGGGGAAACAGAGGGCCAGCTGACCCTCATCCCGGTACAGGCTGGACCTTGGGATTCGTGATTTATTTTAACGGAGGGGGGGGGGTTCCCCGAGTCATTTAGTAGTTGACATTCCACAATTATGGTCCTCTGCGTATAATGTAGTAAAATTTTGTCCCAAATCGAGATTATTTAGGTACTTTTATCTCGAAATTATGGTTGAAAAATTTGTGACAAACAAGAGCCCAAAATGTACTTCATTTCGCATCAAATGCTAAAAACTGCGCAGACTTCTGGGCCTCCGCCCCATACTCCGATAGCGAAGCTCCTAATCTTTAGAGCTTCTTGCTCCTCCAACCCCCAAATTCTGGCGAAACCACTGTATACACCACCTATTTTGCAAACAACCCTATATACACAATTAAATACTTTTTCAGATGAACCTGAGTTGCACGGTTCGTTTTACTTTTGTAAACCTGTGGCGCACACACGTCTAAACGCCTTTTGACGTCTAAATTGTCAGCTGTTTACCCCTATACATAGGCACATTTTCCATATCGAGATGATTTAGGTACTTTTATTTCGAAAGAATGGTTTAAAAATATGAGGTAAACAAGAACCCAAAATGCACTCCATTTGGCATCAAATGCTCAGAATTTCGCAGCCTACGACGCTCCCCAGTCACATGGTCGCTAGGAACCTTTATAAATGCCCCCCAACCTCGAAGCTCTGGCGACGCCACTGATGTTAAGTATATATGACTACTTGTATTATGTATGAATGTATGTATGCAAGTCCAAGGGTAGATCGCATTGTCTTTACCAATGTCTCGGACTCTTTTAGCCTTTTCATATATATATATATATATATATATCCGTTGTTTCCCTATTGGTCTCCATTTCTCGTGGAACACGCACCTAATGAAACTTATTCTGAGCTTTCTCTTGATTGATTGTAGTTATTACATTACAATGATTACATCTGCCACTTGCGTAATAGATGACACTGCTAGCGGGACCACGGTTCCTTTATGACTTGACCTTTTTCCCTATTGATATCTGTCAATCGCTTGTTCAGATTCAACGTTGTATACAACGTGTTTACTTTCCTGTTGGATTGTCAGTGACCAATAAACATATTTGGCTATTATTATGGTTTATAATGTAGCTATGTTAGTTGAGACACTGCATTTTATGACGCCAGTCATTTCAAATTTAAATCTCTTGAACTGAAAAGATTGCGTTTTTTATTTGAGATTCTTTGCTTTAGAGGTAATCCAGAAAGAACTGCTCACAAACCACCGGCTCCGTCTAAAATAAGGATCACAAAGGGTTCAGTTCATATCCTCGCTTCCAGAGGATTTGTTGACTACATCATCAACAATGAAACTGCCATTGAATTCCTCGCTTGGGTGAAAGATATACTGGTTCCAGATGAAATTTTCTTCTCAACACTAAATCCCAATCCTCATCTAAAAGTGTCTGGATCCTACTTAGATGAAATCACTTTGAATTCGCTACAATTTATGTAGAATAGTTAATTGATGACTCTTGTAAAACAATGTGATCTTGACTCTGCATCTGTCTGGCTTCTCAGAACTCAATCTTCTCTATTTGCACATATGTTGACTATGCACTTATTGATGTCTCGCTATCGCAGTCCACTCTCCGTGGTAAGCATAAACAGAAAACCACTCGTCCCTTATCAATAAGACTGAGCTTGACCATTCAGACCTTCAGTGTCATCGTTCAATTAAACAGATATCATTATTTTATACACTTCGTAAGCCCTCAAACTCTATTGAAACACACAACCTGCAACCTGTTCTCTTAGGGTCCCTATGACACTATCTGGCTTTATTTTGACCGTTCCATTCCAGAGAAACACCTTGCTTCCAAAAGATCCAAACTTGGTGTACGTGTAACGTGTAGGCCTATGCGCCTTAGTTAATATCTCCCTGATTGCAACTATAGAAACGCTGCTCTATATGGCCTTCTATCGTGGTTCGTTGTACGCTCTCTGTCTAACGACTCTGTGTGATAACAAAGATCATTATCGTCGCCCTCCTCCTTTATCCAGGCTTGGGACTGGCATTGTCAGAGAGCAAACAGTGGAAGAGTTTTTCTGTGGTTCACGATCCCCGAGTTCATGTTTACAGCAAACTTTCCACGTCTAATGGTAGACCTATTGACTCTATGACTATGGGCGTGGTTAAGTGACATTAATAAATAGATTGTGACAGAGGATGTTGACAGGGCTGCATCGATCGCTATTTGGCGAACTGCGGGATCCGCACGCTTTTGCGCGTCCGATATCATGCTTCCCATCCCGAAGGTGGCTTTTATCACGAGTTTACGTCTCGGGTTTTCTCGGTCCGTGCATGGTGACTTTATAATTATGTGGCGCCCATTCAAAAGAGCAGCAGTGGTGAAGCTCTCATCCGATCAACGGATTGAAAATGAACAGGGTGGAGACTATATAATTATACGGTTGCTATATGAAAAAAGAGTAGACTGGCATCTATCGCCATATATAGGCCTATAGTCATTATCTAAATTGTAGCATGAAAATGTAACATTTTGGTAATCATTAATAAAGTTTCTAGATAAAACCAAAGTTACCGTTCCTTCAATAAACGTTTAGCTCAAACGCTGGGATTGATGATGATCCATGTTTGACATTGATGATGAATGTACCTGACCCAGTTAGCCATGCGTTGCTCAATGCGTAGGCTTAGGTTGCGTCCCGTGCTTCTTTGTGTATGCAAGAGAGGGTGCTGATCGGGCCTCCCCTCCCGAAGGTGACTTATTTAATTGATTTAGGGAATCCTGAAACCGACACCAAGAAAAGCGTCTTCCTCATACGCTTCAAGAACTGGGAAATGGTCCATTCAACTGGCCGTGTCGTGGTAAAAGAGTTCGTGGTGTCTGCATCTTTTCCGTCCGTGATTTACCTCTTCTTGCCAGCCGCGAGGAGATGTTTGCTAATAAGCTTCACGTTGATTTTCAACCACTGACACTCGATTGCTTGGAGGAACTACATTACAATCGCACACGGAACGAAATCTCAAATGTTCCAGACATCGACAGAAGATTCTACGAAAATATGGACTTCGTTCGAAATCATGTATAGAAAATTATGTAGATATTTAAACAAACAATGATCTGAGTTTCAGATTAACGCCCATGTTTATTGAGACTCTGTGTTTATTTGATTGACGATTGAATAACTAGCTTAGTAGGAGACAGTTTTGTATTGGATTGCTCTTGCATACAGGGAAACATGGCTAACCATTTCCTGATGAGACTAAGCTTATTGTATCTAGACAGAACTGCTAGACAACTTCTTTCAGTGGCTTCTACATGCATGTCAAAGGAAACAGACTGCTTCCAATTCAACCTTGGGAGGGATAATATTCAGTGACCTTGGGAGGAATTATTATAATTGATTAATCAATTCAGTTAATATTTTAATTTAAATATTTAATGCAATTAATTGACGTTTTAGTCCTGATTCTACAGAACTGTTAGAAAAGCATTCTATCGAGGTGATTATTGCTTGAGAGAATCGATCGTGTGCATGACACCGGTCGGTTAGAAGATGACAATGATTTTCTGTAGGCCAAACTGTCCTATCATATGTACAGCAACTCCTGTCGACCATGAAGGTCTTGATAATAGATCAAATTTTCAGTCACATGAGGCAGCAGAATAAGTGTTCTAATAATTATTGCTGCTGCCGATATAACAACGGCAAGAAGGAAGCAATGGTGTTGCTAGGTCACTATGTAGAAATGGACGGTTAAGGGCACTATACTCTCTGAGATGAAGACCGGCGATTGTCGAACTGGTGGCAGGGTTTTCTAAGGAAACAAGCGATGTTCTGTTCTGGAGACAGTTCATGATTGCGACTTTGTGAAATGATTCTTGATTCATTGAGGCAGCAACCATAGACATTGACCTGCTTGTGGGACAAGGCTATGATGGAGCCTGAAATGTTCGGGGAAATATAAAGGTTTTAAGACGAAGATCTAGGCAATAAATTCTTGAGCATTATACATTTTGGTGCCAATGCGGCAATTCCATGGTCATTCTTTCAACCTTGTCATGTAAGCAACAGTTTCGAGTTGTCCTAAAATAAAGAAAGCTCTCGGGTTGTTGGAAGAATTCTTATGTGTTTCCTTCGGGAACAAGAGAAGTGCTTTATCTTTATGGACGCCCATAACAATGGAGTGCAAAAACGTAAACTGAAGCGAGTTGTCTGTACAAGATGGAATAGTAGATAGACTGCAGTTGATACGACAATCCAATGTTTCAGTACAATACTATCTATCCTCGAAACCCTCTCTCCCATGGGTGAAGACTTAGCGCAACAGTACAATGACTTCTCGCAATGTCTCAGAATTTTCAGATTCATCATTAGGCCTACTCTTGTTTTCTACAATTGCGAGGCATCTGTAGATTTGTGTAGATCTGGCAATGGCAGCAACGTTTATGTCAAACTGTAGAGCAAAATTTGAAGCTGTGCTGCCTATGCAATGTATGCATCACGTAACTTGGCAGCTTTTACTGCAGAAATCAACTTCATTTGCGAAAAACTCTTTGACGTTAACACTGACGAAGAAAGAGGAAGCTCGTGATGCATAGAGAGGTTTGCAGCGATGAGGCTCTAATTGGAGAGGGGATAATTCAGCTACGTGCGTTCCTGGCCAGTACTGAATCAGATACGCATACAGATGCGAGACAGATTCGACGATGACAAGACGGCATTGTTGACAGTTCATTTTTTCTACCAGCAGCCTCAAAAGATTATCATGTCTCACAACTTACTATGATCTACAGTCTCAATCTCTATGTTGTGGCACTTGAGTAGTTGAGTATGGTGATGTTAGCGAAACATTATGTACGTCGAAGGCCGCGGAAACCCTTGACAGGGTCGAATCAACATAGACACATAATCGAATTTATGCTCTCAGTCATCTTAATATCTTCCTAACATTCTGCAATTGTACTGGATCTAAGTCACTTTACCAGTAACTATGATTATGTTCCGTGGAGCATGCACTAAGAAGGCTACACATTATCAAAATTCGCCAGCGGTCAACCAGATGCTATGATTGGATGAATGCCCTATACTGAACTATTTCAGCCGAAAAAGAATAACATCTTCATAGCTAGGTCTATGTTTGCGAGATGAGTAACCAATTTAAACGAACTAGTATCACTGTCTAGATTCCAGAATTTTTTTTGGCCCCCCACTTTTTGAATCCCCCTCCGAAATTTGAAAAATGGGGGGCACAAATTATCTTAACAAAAGTCATCTTAAAAAGCCAATTGGAGAAACATAAAAAAGAACCGATTTGGGGTCACATAGGGGTCACTGAGCATTAAAACTGGGGAATTTGCCTCCACAGTTTTGAAACTGGGGCCGGTGCCCCCCTGCACCCCGCTTGTTACACCCCTGGTTAGCTATCATAACGAGAGGCCTATACCAAGACGTTTCAGATATTAAAGTTCAACGTGTTTACGTTGTCGCTGAGCAAATCTGAGAATGATCACTCCATTCATCCATGAATTTTAGTTAAGCAACATTGCTATTTCTGTTAAGAAACTTTATTAGTGCAACAATGTTACTTAGTATCTAAAATAGCAATGTTACTTAGGGTCTACTATTGTAGTTGGTTAAGCAACATGAGCGATATAATTTTTAGACAATGCAGCGTCTGAAATTCTGCATAGTCGTAAACTGTTACAACAGTTACTCGTCATTTCTGAAACAATTTGCGTTTAATCAATACTCCGTCATCGACTCAAAGGCGTGGTGGGGGGATTTTTATTCCATCACCCTGGGGTGATAGAAGCCTCTGACTCCTTTCAACCTTAAAATGCTGAATCTTTATAAGTACAAACCTATGTATGATAGATCCATGTAAATAATATAAATATAATATATTATATATAAAGATTGCAACGTTTGCCACAGTTGACATCTTCTGAAAACATGCCATATGTTAAATAACGATTGGTGAGCGTGGGCTGTCGTATCGACGACTTACTGCACCTCCCATCTCACAACGCGTGATGATGCATCGGCCTATGGCTAGATCTACAGAGCCCACAGATATATTGAGCCCACAGAAGGTTATTGAGTCAAATACGATTTGTTGGACTGCAGGCTCAATCCAGACTCATTTGTGGAAGTGAATTGAAGACCAGCTATAGAATACTTATTTGCAAGCGTCTGAGCTTAGCAGCACTATTGTAATTTTTATTGTACTTAGAATCGAGTGCCATTCAAGGCTTAAGTACAGGCTTATTTGGATATTTGTAGAGGCGCTTGGCTGGTAGGCCTGCGCACATATAACCCACTTCATTTGAGTCTAAACAACTCGTCACTATTTTGAAGATGTCTAGACTGAAGAGACAAGTGGTGTTAATGTGCTTTCTATCGTTAATTCTGTTGAAATTATTCATAATTGTCAATCCTCCTTTTCCAAAACACATGAAGTTGGAGGCAGTTGCTTCGTCCAGCGCAATGGATTGCATAAAGAACGCAGTATTTCGTTTTCATTTAAATTTCAGTCACTGTCTTAGTGCCTATCCGGTAAATACACAGTTCGAGAATCTAGTAGCGGAGAGTTTGGAGTCAGAAATACGAAGAACATTAGGACGAACGATTGACAGACAACCGAAACAAGCGTCTACAGTACCAGCGAAACGTTTTAACTTCACAATTGAATCCGATGTCAGCATTGTTGTAAGGCCTACAACTTCTATGATTACAGAAGCAAGTGTTCAACTCTTACGCAAGTCTAAGACTTACCTCACTTACGACGACATTCCTCAACTTCAAGTGCGTGATGTTAACTGTGCGAATTTAATCCAAGGAGATCAAAGTGAACAAATGAAAGCAGACCTCTACCAAAAACAACATCCAAAGATCGTCAGATCCGATGAGGAAATATTTTCAGAGGCACTGAATTGTTCTAGATTTCTGTCCGATCGTCGATACATTCTTAAACCAGCTTCGGAAGAAGAAAACAATTTTCCACTTGCTTTTAGTATTCTTATGTTCAAAGACGTCGAACAGTTTGAGAGGCTACTCCGAGCTATCTATCGTCCACAGAATTTTTACTGTATTCACGTCGACAAGAAATCTTCGAAATCTGTTCACGATGCTGTTGTTGCAATTGCAAAATGTTTAGAGAATGTTTTTATGGCTCCCGAACAGTTTGACGTTCAGTGGGGAACTTTCTCCGTTTTGGAGCCAGAACTAAGCTGTATGACTGAGTTGCTAAAGCACAAGAAATGGAGGTACTTCATCAATTTAACTGGACAGGAATTTCCACTGAAAACCAACTGGGAAATCGTTGAGATTCTTAGGACTTTCAATGGAGCCAACAATTTGGAAGGAACTATCAAGAGGTCAGTAAATGGCTCTCAGTTGAACACTGTCTCAATTAACGAGTCACTGAAGAAAAACCGGTGTCCGTTCCATATACTTTCCCATTAAAGGTTCCAGTGTATGGCTTAGCACCACCCGTTCCCACAATATCTATCGGTGCCTTTGAGTTCATGTCACATTACCAACAGTGCTCTGTCCATCCTTCCATTTAATCGATATAAATATAAATTGTCTTCAAAATATTCTTCATAACTTCGTTGTAATTTTGAAGATGCTCGTGTTAATTTGCACGTTTGTATAAAATCACAGTCATGCAATCGATCAGGTGTAAATGTTTTCATTAAAATAGTCTCCCCAGTCGTAGTTAGTCTTCCCACGCGGAGTCGCGTTTTCCCTATACTATAATATTATAGGATTCGACCAGGTGACCATGTAGTCGTAGTGTCATCGATGGCATCGATTGTTCTCTGCGTCGCTATCGATTTGACTTAAAACATCAGCGTAGAATATTATGCGGTCGCATGTTACCAAGAGAGATAATAATTATGATTTGACGCCTGTCTGGGCAACGTGTTGGATAACAAAGTAGCTGTCATTTTAAATCAATGATTATGTCAAGACCAACAGTTTCTATGAAAGCAGCAATTTAACATCTGTCGTCATGCGCGCTTTGCAATAAAAGATTATTCAGCGTCATTCAAAACATCAATCATCAACCACTTGAAGAGACTTTGAGGCCTTCGTGGATGGGAATATTACAGACTAGCGACAATCGAGGTCTAGTTCATAACCGTCTTCAATCGGTAAAAATAACACAACCTCTTTATACGTATAGACACTGTTTTAATAAATTTATTCTTTGGAAGGTACATACATACATACATACATACATACATACATACATACATGCATACATACATACATACATATATACATACATGCATACATGCATACATGCATACATGCATACATGTATACATGCATACATGCATACATGCCTACATGCGCACATGCGCACATGCGCACATGCGCACATGCATACATGCAAACATGCATACATGCAAACATGCATACATGCATACATGCATACATACATACATACATACATAGCCTACATACATACATACATACATACATATAATGAAATATGCGAAGAGAGACTACAGGTCAGCTCATATTGAGAGATCATCATTGTAGGTATATTACACCAATTAGAGTGCACATAAGATTAAAATAATTTTAAATAGAGGCCTAAATGAAAAGTTATATAAAGTGCTGCTTTGTTAGTGAACCATCTATAAAATCATTGAGCTAAGATATCTCTCGCTGCCGCTGGAAGGTGTTGTGGTAATAGTTGGTCCAGTTATTCGCATTCGGTCGAATAGTGAAAATCACCCATTCGGTACAGCCGTGGTTGTGATACGATCACGCTTAGAAATGCTTGAAAGCTGAGTCAGATGTTTCCATAATCGACCAAAGTCGTTCGTCTCATTTTACCTGTAGGCCTACCTGTAGCTATATGCAGGATCTTCACGTTGACAATTATACCATAAAGGCAATTTAATAATTCCTTACTACATTTTAATTATGCGAATACATAAGTCGCAGAAGCCCCGATTTCTAATCTTCGTTTTCAAATGAGAGATATTAATGCATTCTTGCATAGCAAATGAAATAAAGTTTGCACTCATCTGAGATTATTCTACAATAACTGCTTGCATGTGGCTGATTAAAATTGGTCTACTGATCCTTTCCGAACGCCTTCCTTACACTACTTAACGTTGCCGCAAGCCACTAGCCTATTTTCACAGGGAATTAAATTGAACCTTATATATAAGTTGCAGTTCCAGCACCTCAGCCAGTAAGCCAGGCGGAACGCCATTCAAGGCAGTTTCACTACCTTTTCATTTTTGCTCCGAAGTTATGACAGTACTGAGGAATGCGAGCGAGAATATACATGTAGTCATATGAATCTAGTCGCTTCGCCAATAAGTCGGTTGTGGGCCCAACTGCTTGGAACAGACTTCAATTGGATCTTCGACTCTTGCATAAGAATTCTGTATCCTGTTTTTTTTCATTCCACTCTGAAGTCTGGCCGAGGTTGGACGGGGAGCGCCTCTGAGTATACTTCATGAAGAGGCGCTATATTAAGTTTCATTTATTGATTGATTGATTGATTGAAGCAGTAGATTAAGCATTTTGACATTATCTGCATCACTGTTTGTGAAGCTAGTCGACCAACCTTTACTCGATAGAGTGAAGCTGCCCCATCGCTGCCCAAGCTGTTTCTAAATTTCTTTGCATATTACGTTATTATCAAATTTATGATGTAGGTTCTTTATTTCTAAATAATTATAGTCGCAAAATTTGAGGTAAACAAGATCCAAAAATGCACTCCGTTTGGCATAAAATGCTAAAAATTGTGCAGGCTCCTGGGCTCCGCCCCAGACCTCGATACATAGGGTCTGGTGGAGCGCCGTAAGTTCATAGTGACTAGTCCCATTGACCCCAACCTCGAACCTCTGGCGATGCCACTGATAGAGTGTCTTTCCAAGCTTTTCTGAGATTCATAGATTCGTTATGGATTGTGTGCAATTTTCTTATCTTATGTTTTAGTTCGATACACATGTCAAATGTGACTTAAGTGTTTTTGCAATTTCAGCCAAGTTTGGTATAGGCTACGTAACGTATTTAGGTGCTATTTTATTCACGTTCAATTGTAGTATACAAATATTAAATAAGACGGAAAGCTACATAACGCTTTTTGCTATTAGGTTAGATAAGGCTATATTTGTTAAATGCGACTGTAGCGTTTTCTGTGCAATTTGATGTCAGGTTAGTACTTAGATAGAGTCGTTTAGTTTTATGCTTCATTTATCTATAACATTGCCATTTTTACGGGTACAGGCCCTTGAAGCTGCAAATTGTAGGCTTAATGTTGGCAAGGGGAGAGGTGGCAAAAACGTTTAACCGAGGAGGACTCAAAAAACTGGGTGGGTAGGAGAAGTTACAGTTACAAATTGACCACTGAATAAGAGGAGCGTGTGAGGTTAGAAATGTGCTTTACAAAAGTAAATGAAGGTAACACACACAGTTCACAAACACTTGAAGAGAGAGAGAAGAATTGGAACGTTTCAGAGAGGAGAACGAAATCAAGTTTCTGAATTTGCTGAGGAGTTCCGTACCAGAGAAATCGAGTTATGGATCCATTAATCGTTAAGGGGGAGACAAATAGATGTTGACATTATCCAGGACCGTGCTCTTTGGCTGCCAACGTCTATCGGCCTTGTTAGTTGTTATCTGTGTGCGAGGAATCATTACTTTAATTGGTCTTTTCCGGTCTGCTTAGCCTTCGTAGTACGTCTGACCAGAAAACAGTATAATGTTACAGGCAATGTGTGAAACAAGGATTATGTTAAATCCCTGATTTGCAACGATTTCTTCGATTTTAGGCGATATGTAAAATCAAACATTTACGGCTACAATTAGAGTTAGGGTTACGGTTAGGGTCAGGGTCAAGGTGAGTGTAGGGTTAGTGCAGGGTTAGGGCTAGTGTAGAGTTAGGGTTTTACAAATTGCATAGGCGTTTTATAAAATCCCTAGTTTCTGTAACATATATACATATATTATACGGCATATACAAATTATACATAATGTATAATACAATGATACAATATCGGTAATACATAAAACAATAAAGCTCTCGACAACTTCACAGTTTCTTCCGTAGAAGCAGTTCAACGCTTTAATAGTGAGAGTCATGATTGGGAACCGGTGCAGCTCGTCGCTAAGGTGCTAACACACATGTTGATCGAGCGTCTCCGACCAATGTCCCTTTACAATGCCACTGTCTGACATGACCAATGTTCCTTTACAATGCCACTGTCTGACATGACCAATGTCCCTTTACAATGCCACTGTCTGACATGACCAATGTCCCTTTACAATGCCACTGTCCAACGTGACCAATGTCCCTTAATAATGCCACTGTCCAACGTGACCAATGTCCCTTAATAATGCCACTGCCCGACATGACCAATGTCCTTTTACAATGCCTCTGTCCGACGTTACCAATGTCCCTGTACAATGCCATTGTCCGACATGACCAATGTCTCTTTACAATGCCACTGTCTGACATGACCAATGTCCCTTTTCAATGCCACTGTCCAACGTGACCAATGCCCCTTTACAATGCCACTGTCTGACATGACCAATGTCCCTTTTCGATGCCACTGTCCAACGTGACCAATGCCCCTTTACAATGCCACTGTCTGACATGACCAATGTTCCTTTACAATGCCACTGTCCGACATTACCAATGCCCTTAATAATGTCACTGCCGACATGACCAATGTCCTTTTACAATGCCAGTGTCCTATATGCACAATATCCTTTAATACTGCCACTCTCCGACACGACCAATGTCTCTTTACAATGCCACTGTCTGACATGATCAATGTCCCTTTTCAATGCCATTGTCCAACGTGACCAATGCCCCTTTACAATGCCACTGTCTGACATGACCAATGTTCCTTTACAATGCCACTGTCCGACACGACCAATGTCTCTTTACAATGCCACTGTCCGACATGATCAATGCCCTTAATAATGTCACTGCCGACATGACCAATGTCCTTTTACAATGCCTCTGTCCGACGTTACCAATGTCCCTGTACAATGCCATTGTCCGACATGACCAATGTCTCTTTACAATGCCACTGTCTGACATGACCAATGTCCCTTTTCAATGCCACTGTCCAACGTGACCAATGCCCCTTTACAATGCCACTGTCTGACATGACCAATGTCCCTTTTCGATGCCACTGTCCAACGTGACCAATGCCCCTTTACAATGCCACTGTCTGACATGACCAATGTTCCTTTACAATGCCACTGTCCGACATTACCAATGCCCTTAATAATGTCACTGCCGACATGACCAATGTCCTTTTACAATGCCAGTGTCCTATATGCACAATGTCCTTTAATACTGCCACTCTCCGACACGACCAATGTCTCTTTACAATGCCCCTGTCCGACTTGACCAACGTACCTTTATGATGCCACTGTCTGACATGACATAACCAATGTCTCTTTACAAGACCAGTGTCCGACATGACCAATGTCCCTTAATAATGCCACTGCGCGACATGACCAATTGGCAATGTCCCTATGCAATGCCACTGTCCGCTCACGAACTGCGCTGTGAAGACTAACCTGCATATTGTCACTGTTCTTTAGGCTATGCGTCGCATTGATATCACAACCCAAAACATACGATGTGTAGTCAATACAGATCGAAATCACTCGACTGAAAAGTTCATTTTACAGTTCACTACGATTCGTTCTGAAGTAGAAAACGAATCAACCTTTCAGAATCTTCATTCTCCTGCTGCGACGGAAAACGTTCAACGTAGCTAGGAGATCACTGACATTGCGGTCATAACCGATTCTGGAAAACATTCTTTCTGCTTTGGACCAAGTGACAACCCTCAATTAACATTTCATCAGCTGAGCTCTCCATTCCGATTCAGGCCACAGAGAGCAGCTAATACTCAGCTTGATCACAGCCTCGACGTACTGCGGGTTCAATAATACTCTATCTGGCAGTGTCTCATCCTCTTTCGCTGTTCGCTGAACCTGCTCCTTCTCGCGGAGCTTTGCACATTCGGAATGCTTCGGAACGGTTCATCCTACGAGAGACGTTTTACAAATGCTCCCCAATACAATACATTATCAACTACAGCCAAATATAATGGTGATTTATGCGATCAGATTCGCATTTAACATAGCCTAGATGAATGCGATTATTTAATAGATACGTACGTACGCGGTACATATGAAGCAGTCTTTTAATTTATATAGGGCCTATAGTCTTACAATTATCTGGGTGGACACAATTCATAAGGTAAGCTTCTTGTCACTTTCCTTTTGGAAGAAATCTGCAAGTCAAATAATACTATACATGACCAATGTTCCCTATAATTTTTTTAAGATACTGTGCGCAAGAAATTTGTTGGGTGCAGCATTTCATAAAATGACTCACGCTTTTGTACGAAGTTCAGAGCAGAATGCGATTATATTTAAATTTATATCATATCTAGAATCTATGGTGATGAGTCATGATAACCTAAGAAAAGTTCTTCGTCTAAAGAGGATAGAGATATCAGCCAAGGAACCAAAGTTTCTGAAGTAAATCGGCTACGAGTCTCGATGTAGGCCTACGTAGTTTCATAAAACATTTGTGTGCTCACATTAAAAAATTCTTGTTGGCTCCACGACCCGTGTTCACGTGCGCATGCGCGCTGCTTAGAGGGAACATTGAATCACATGACATGCCTTTACGGTTTCTATTGCAGGCGTAATCTCGGAAGAACAACGAAGTTACCTCCAGCTCCGTCCAACATAAGAATTACCAAGGGATCCGTACACATTGTGGTTACGAGAGGCTACGTCGAATATATCATCTACAACGAAACTTCCATCAAATTCCGTGAATGGGTTAAACATACATACATTCCAGACGAAACCTATTTCTCTACATTGAACTTCAATCCTCATCTACACGTTCCCGGCTCCTATCTTGGTCAGTGCGTTAGTATTTATCTCAAGAATACATCTAGATTACTTTTCAGAGGATAATAATGATGATGATGATGATGACGATAATAATAATAATAATAATAATAATGACATAACTGAGCGCCGTCACTGGGGAGCAGAGGGAGACGACTTTCCTCTGTCAGCGCATCTCGATGACTATTCAACGCTACAACGTAGTTGCCTTCAAGGGAACTTTCGCTGCTCATGAGTCCAACGAGCAGGGCTACCCGTACGACATCACCATTAATTTACAATGATAAAATATTATGATGATGATGATGATAATAATAATAATAATAATAATAATAATAATAATAATAATAATAATAATAATAATAATAATAATGATAATAAAAATAATAACAATAATACTTATAATAATAATAATGATGACATTAATAACTACACTACGTCCCGATGAAAAGCGGACCCCTAATTGTTTGTCAGAAACTGCTTGAAGATTAGACTTATATCAATAAAATTGCACATGCAGTATCCCACATCATTTTCGACTAAATCTGCAAAATTTGACCTAAACTGATGCAGCATAAGCAAAGTAATTGAATGATTAAAAACAACTGGTAATATTAAAAGTTTCCATCGTGGGGTTATTTCTCACACATTAGCGACGTCATGAATTTTATCGATGGAATACGTCACTTAATTAGGTGTAAAAGATCAAGAAACATGGCAGTTATAATAGAAAATAAATTTTGGTTAAATTATTGTGGCAAGAAAACGGTTATGGAGCAAACAGTCCAATCCTCAATCCAGTTGACCATCAAATCTGAAGCATGCTGAAGGAACGCGTTTATCTTCCCATCATTCGTAGCATCGATCATCCGAGGCGCGTCTGGTTGAGTAGTGGCAGCTATTTGATCACGCGGTCATTGACCCAATTTGACCGGGCCATGCAATCGTGAGTACGTGAACAAGGAGGACAATTTGAACACCAGCTGTGACTAAACTTCACTTTCTTACGGCTGTTGTAGGATCCCATGTCGGAAACTTACCCTTTTCGGTACTGCATTTCAAATGTTCATAGCCTTGACAAAATCGTCAGCATTTTCAAACGGAATTAGGATTTCGTGTTGCTATACCCACTATTATTGTACTGAAAATTTCATTCAAATGGTACAGGTTTTGACTGAGTTATGGCAGTTTTTGTTGGGGTCTACTTTTCATCGAGATACAGCGTAGGCCTATATTAATAACGATAACAGCAATAATGGTGATGACGATGATGATGATGATAATAATAACAGTAATAATAGGCCTAAAAATAAAAACATTATATTGTAATATTATTATTATATGAGTCCGATCAATGGTAATTGTTTCTCTGCATTTCTACACGCCCATAAATTCAATATGTAGGCCTACTTATTCACAAACGCTCAATCGTAAGAAAATCGAAAGGCTGCAGGTAATGTGACAATCAGTTACAGGCGACGATCCAAAAACAGGCGAAGAAATGGAGACGGAGTGATCAAACCAGTGCTTCTCAACCGGTGTGCCGCGGCACTATGGTATGCCGCGTGGCACCGCCAAGTGTGCCGCGGCGCTAATAACGAAATCAAATTCAAAATCAATAAAAACGATATTCGAATGAAACTAAAGCATAGTGTGTCTATTTTAATGAAAACGTAAATGTTTCTGTTGAAATCGTGCTTATTCAAATAGCTTTGCGTTAATATGGAATCAAAGCATGTGTGCCTGATTATACATTCAGAAGCACGAGGGCTCTCAAGAGGGAAATTATTGTCTCGGGTGTACCAGCTAAGAGGTAAACTGCTGACCTTTTTTACAAATGATAAATTGGCAGACTTTTGTGCCTTTCTTAGCAATGATTTCTCGTGTGCTAAGCTGGCATATCTGACAGATATATTTCAGCATTTGAATGTTGTTAACACTAGTCTTCAGGGTCATACAGTAATGTGAACCTTTTAAGTCCTACTGACGAACTTGTATCTTTGCAACGCAAAATCAGATATGGAAATCAAGAATTACTAGTGACAATTTTGAAATGTTTCCTGCACACTTTAGCAATGAAATGACACCTCTGATATTTGACCATCTCACCACTCTTAAAGACAAGATTCAGCATTACTTTCCTTCCCTGTCATCTGAAGTTCTGAACACTATGATTGGGTGAAAGACCCATTTGTTCAAATTGCAGGCAACACAAACATATTAACGCTACATGAAAAAGAGGAACTTGCTGAATTGAGCTCTGATAGAACTTTGCAACCTAAAGTTCTTAGATGCATTCTGGATAATGGCAGGAAAGGAAAATCCAAATTTTTCAAAGAGGAGTTTGCATATTCTTTTTTAATTCTCCACATCCTGATTGTGCGAGCTCCGATTTTCAACGTTTACAAATAGTAAATACAAAAGAGAGAAAACTTGAAGTGTGTTGAAGAAGAAATGAGATTTGCTTTATCGTAAATTCGTCTAAGGATTAAAGAAATTTGCAAGGGACATCAAGCCCAGATATCTCATTGACATTGATTGACATTTAAACAGGTCTTGCAAATTACAAAAGTCTTCTTAACACCGATAACTCGCTCAGTTTACAATTAGTTTACGTTTAACATTGTAAATATAAAATTGTAAATACTGCACTTTAGTCTGTTCAAGTCAAACTGCTAAAATAAAATGGCTTGCCTACTCTACTGTAATTCATTTGCAAATTATGTACAACTTTAACTTAATCCTTCTTTTTGACATGGTAAATGCTTAAAAGCAAGATTTAAGAACAGCAGCATAAAATTGATCAAAATTAAACATAAAAATTAGTTTTAGTTGAATGGTGTGTCGTCTGAATTTTCAAAGATCTCAAGTGTGCGATGGTGCCAAAAAGGTTGAGAATGTTTTAACCACTGGATCAAACAATCGACCTTTGTAAAGTTCGTAGCCTGCTTGTTTGTATCAGCGCATTTATGAACTTGTGCATATATGTATGTACGTATGTATGTATGCATGTATGCATGTATGTATATATATATGTATAGGCCAACGACCCTTGTGATTATAGAAGTAAGCGTTCAATTCTTACCTAGGGCTAAGACTGACCTCACTTACGACGACATTCTTCAACTTCAAGTACGCGATGTTAACTGTGCGAATTAAATCCGAGGGGATCAAAGTGAACAAATGAAAGCGGACATCTACCAAAAAAAAACATCCAAGGATCGTCAGATCCAATGAGGAAATATTTTCAGAGGCGCTGAATTGTTCTAGATTTCTGTCCGATCGTCGATACATTCTTAAACCAGCTTCGGAAGAAGAGGACAATTTTCCACTTGCTTTTAGTATTCTTATGTTCAAAGACGTATCTATGTATGTATGTATATATGTATGTATGTATGTATGTATGTATGTATGTATGTATGTATGTATGAACGTGTATATGTATGTATACGTATGTATGTATGTATATATGTATGTATATATGTATGTATGTATGTATGTATGAATGTATATATGTATGTATGTATATATGTATATATGTATGTATGTATGAATGTATATATGTATGTATGTATGTATGTATGTATGTATGTATGTATGTATGTATGTATGCAGGGGTGTCTACACCATGTAAACCTTGAAGCAAGTGCTCCATCCCAGAAATAGGAGGAGCAAATTTATGCCACGCTTAAGAAAACGTGGAAGCAGCGTGGTCAAGCTACGTGCGATGTGTGTCATTGAATTAACTGCCTCATGATCCCAATTGTCTACAATCCAAAGACTGGTTTCGGGTGATATTATACCTCGTGATATCTATACATATAAAGACAAAAACTATGTATGCAACGGACTAACTAACAAACTAACTAATTGACTAACGAACTGACTAACTGACTACCTAACTAAATAACTAACTATATATCTTCCACAAGAACGTTTCATCAACTTTACTGATTGCTCCCAAATTTTGCACGAATACTTCTTAGCGCCCGAGGAAATACATAGGTGGTGCTGGTGATTCCAAAATCTTACCCCTTCCTATTATTTACAGTGATAATTTCACCGAATGCAGAAAATAAACCACCAGCTGTTTTAACTGATCCCAGCGACACGTAATAGAAGTCAATAATCCAACAGCACATTAGAAGTAATTATACTTTATAATGGACAATGATATTCTAGGCCTACTTAATATTTTGATAGCACACCGGGTAACGCCTCTTCTGTGCTGTTTATGCGGATGGAAAGCAGGAGAAGAGGACGATGGGGAGGACGACGAGGAGAAGGATGACTACGATGTAGGGATGTGATGACAATTTTAAAATATGTCAAAAACATGTGTTCACTAGTAAATAGCAGATTAAGAGTACATTCCATACCGCAATTATTTTTTAATAGGTGAATTAATTTGTTGGTCAATATGAATTGCAATTAAAATTTAGTCTCAGAGCGTGCATGGGAAGGTTGTTAGTCACAGCTGAATATTAATGTCTACTCGTTTGTGTTAATTAATAAGTACATGATTGTCAGCGAAGATTGTTCTTAACTTCAGGCGTTCCAGAAACTGACACCAAGAAAAATCTCTTCGTCGTGCGATTTAAAAACTGGGGAATCGATCTGTTTAATTGGCCTTGTGGCGGAAAATTTGTTCATGGTATATGCATATTTTCTGTCCGCGATTTGCCTCTACTTGCCAACCGTGTGGAGTTGTTTGCCAACAAGTTTCACATCGATTATGAACCACTTGCACTCGATTGTATGGAAGAACTACATTTCAATCGCACTTGGGAAGAACTACCCAGCGGACCGGAAATCAATCGGACGTTTTATAAAGATTTGGACTTTGTTCGAGACCATTTGTAATAATTTACATGAACGTATAGCCTGCATCTAAACGACTGCTATTCGAATCACACAAATTTAAAAACTGAGGACGCAGAAATTGAGTCGATAGGGATCCAGATTAATTCTTTCCCAGGTAGATGAAGGTCCGAAAGTGCGTTCGGATAAATCACGGTGTGTGCGGTTGCTAGTGATTTTTGTCAAATACTATGAGCGAAATCTTAATAATTTTTAGAAAATGTTTTGCCTGCACTACTATCTGATTTTCAGTTATCGTGATCCTGATCGTTACCTCTTAACTACTAGAGCGTTAACTGAAGGTCAAGCGCACGGAACTAGCAGATTCAAGTTCAAGCCACATTTCTACATTACAGTTAGCCAGAGTGTGGAATGTATCTGCGACATTCGCCAGATGTCCGTAGCAGATGGAAAAATGTTGATCGGCTCATGCCTGAGTACGAGAGCTGTGCCTCGCTCAGGCATAGACTACTGCCATTTAGGTCTACCTATTCTTAGCAGGCTACGGCTTATAAGGTCTGGTCTATTGCCTGCTAATAAGTCATTGTATTTTACAGTTCAATATCAATTATCCCAGCAAGAGGTGATTGACAGCAATTGCAGGTATTAATTATTATCACCAGAGACATACATGTCGGTGTTCCTGTCTCAAGCAGCCTGGTTCAATGGCGATCGTTGCGCTCATCTAGGGGATTTGCAGGTGCCGAGCGTTCGCACTCTAGCCACAACCTATCGTGCCTTATCATATGATGACCATTTTTCTTGAACGGTTTTCATTGCACTTATTTAGGCACACTCTGTTGCACTCGGCTTTGTGAAGCAAATAAATTTTCAAACCGCCTTAAAAAGCATTTGTTAAAAATCTGTCAGATAGCCACACGCAGCGCTTTTGTTAGGTACTTCACAGGCGCTTTGATAAATATCTTTAACATAATTATATCATCTTCTAATTGTTATTTGAAATTTAAAATACCAATCATAGCGTACTATCTATTGCAGCATCGGCAAGAAGCAAGAAGCTCCATTCGGTGAGCGCATCTCTCATCTCTTTAACATTCTCATTCCCTACATTGCAGAGAGAAGGATCTAATTAAGCCATTGGAATGAAGACCGGAGTCTTCTTTTGGCTCTTAGTTAGTTGCTGTTTGACGACACTGTACACGTTTCATTACAAATATGAATCTCGTCGCCTTCTTTCTTAATCCAGGCTTGGGACTGGCACTACCCGATTACGGGCAGTGGAAAAGTTTTTTGCTTCTTATAAAATCGCTTGTGTCTTTGTCTACGAATGCCTTTTCATTCTGTCGACTGAGGAATACAGCACATTTCAATTTATACTGCTTGTCAGCAGGACCCTGTTGTTATACATAGGCCTATATGTACTGTTTGTTTGTCAGTGTAAATTGATCGGACGAAGAGAAACAAATAAAATGGTATCAATTTGCATAAGCTTACTAAGCGCAGGTTATCTACAGTCGTCAACCAACGTCGTCATATGTGGGCTGTATACAAAACACGCATAGTATGGAGTGTGGTTCGCAGTTATGATTGAGCAACTTGACCCGGGTCGTTAGGAATATGGGCCGAACTCTTAAGTGTCTAATAATACCTGGATTTCTTTTGCATGAAGTTATAGAGCAAAATACATTGTTGACTCCTGCGCAGAGTCTGCAGACCAGTACATGGTCAAATGGGTTCAATCTTAATGACCCGACCTAATCCGACCCATCGAAAATGAACCCAACTCGACTCAACTTCTGAAGTCACATATCTGACCCGACCAATCAAACGCAAACCCGACCCATCACGACCCGCCTTTAATTCTGATATTAGCCTAGTAACATAATTCATCATCAAATTCTAACATCGGTGAAATGCAACATAGAATGATAGTTTCTAAATGTTAAGCTCATTATCAATGTCAGAAAAGATATCATTTGTTACTTTCATTTTGCCTAAGCTTACTTTCTGTATAACTTCGTCGATGGGTGTAGAAGGGTGCCATAACTTTCTGGAAGTTATTTGCGTAACGATTGACCATAAGTCGTTGGTGAACAGTGAGGCGTCGTCGTCAAGCGTTTGAATGTCAGTAAACGGACTGCGATTTTAAATGATTGCGATTAGAGTTTCGTTGCAAACTGGATATTTCACGTCTACTTTGGGTTACGTTGACTGGGTATTGTCGGCACCAAGTACTCGTATCAGGAAGTAACGGCATTTGTTTTACATTCACGAACGAGTGGAATATAGTATGTCCAGTCCTCGTGGTTCGACAACTGTTTGCATTGTCCTGGAAAAGTCCTGCAAATTCAATGATGCACTCAAGAAGAATCGAAGATACCTTTGAAGAAACTGAACTGTCACAATTCTGCATCAAATGTCAGGCAAGATTAGATATTTATTAAGTGTGCCGTGTAGCTAAATAGGATTGTTGATTTAACTTTGAATTACTATGTCACAATAAACTTATTTCAACTGCAAATATGTCTAGTGTCTTACCAAAAACTCTTTCTAAATTATACAGTTATTTCCTACTGCCATGTGAAACGATCCAAGGCTTGTAACCTTCTGATCGAGAACTATTATATAGTGTGGCAAACCTCGATTCACCTAACTTCTGCGTAGCAGTCTATGGCGAACCCTCTTACGGTCCAACACCGGCCGTCGCGTGGTAGCAGCAGTTGGGGCGAACGCTCTGGGAAAACCTTGAAATCCTTCGCGTCTTCTTCTGGTACCCTCGGAAGGCCGAGCTCCGAGGTTTTTCCCGTCTTCTTCTTGATTGGATAAGACTTAAGGCTGGGTAAGACTTACCCGGTCTGGCGCAGAATTTAAGACTGTCCCGACGGTAGAATCAGAGTCACTACGCTAACGATGAAGTCACACAGGTTGCTCGACAATCTTCTTTATTGTGAAGTACAGCAGCGGCGAACAGCCAACGAATAATAGCCACAATAAAATAATCGACAGCAGACTGCCAACGACTCTGCTAAGCCGCCTCTGACTCAACGACGGACTTGGACTCTCTCCAAACAGAACGACGACTCTTAAAACTGATCTCTCGATTGAACTTTGCAGCCCCCTATATAGTCTTCAGGGTAAAGCAATGCCACGTAGCAATGCTATAGTATACGTAGCAATGCTACGTGTAGCAATTCTATAGTATACGTAGCAATGCTACATGTAGCAATGCTACACCTGTAGCACAGATTACCACAGGGCGTAGCATTGCTGCATATGTGTAGCAGAGAATGCTACTCAATTAAAACCGGCGAAAACGCCACAATAGTAATGTTTCAACATAAGGGCACAACACCCACACATAATTGTCTGTGAGGAAGGCAACGAGAAACCACCTCGTTCATCTCATACCCGGGTGGTATCCGGGTGACATAAAAGCCAATGGACCAGACTTTGGGCAGAGAACTCGTCATTATCATACACAATAAGAATTAAATCAGGCCCGCATCCAAGAGGTTGCGAACGCACCCCTCCCTCCATTTGGAGATAAGGTCCGCTTAATAGACCTAATGTGTCTTCTAAAGGCTATATTTCCATTGTCTATCAAGTTAATAACCAACGGCCAACGCATTCACTCACGCTAAATGTGATAATTTTATTAAGTAATTGCGCCACAATAACGTGACGTGCTATTGATGCTTGCAAAATGTATTAAGATCCTTGTTGCGCTCTTTTTTTCATGACGTCACATTTTATTACGTGAGTCTATTATGAATTTGTAATTTGTTGACTATGTTCTTTGAGTTTGGTAAATCTGTAGTTTGGCGTATTTTATTATTTCGTAGTTCATGTCCTGTATTTTAGCGTGTTTCATAATTTCGTAGATTTTATCGTGTATTTTAGCTGGATTGACGTAAAAATCATGCTTAAGTCGAAGCTGGCTTGATGATATGTATTATGTTTATATGGAAACTGGATTGACGAAAAGATTTAGGCCTATGCTTAAAAGGAAGATGAATTGATGAAACGATTTAGGCTTAAATGGAAGCTGGATTGATGAAAGGAATCATGTTTAAGTATAAGCTGGATTGATATAAAGGACTATGCTTGTTTGGAAGCAAGATCGATGAAAAGAATAATACTTATGTAGAAGCTGGATTGATGAAAAGAACAGTATTATGCTGTTTTGGGACATCTGCCTGGTTGTCCGCGAGCAGTAGCCTATAATTCATGTCATTTTTGTCATGAAAAAACACTTCAATTTGTTCCTTTGAAACAAAGGTAGAGCCATTAATAAAAATTAATGACTCTACCTATGATATCTTATAGAACCTATGCTTACATAAATTTAAAATAAACATTGTAGCAGCATGTAACTATTGTTTTACTTCAAAGTTTAAACATTTGTTAAATAGTAAATAAGTAAAATACTCATACTGTTATCAAATTTTTTATACTAAAGTTGCAGTTGCATAGCTCCTAGAGTATAGTCATATATTTATTATAATATTACAGTTACATTTTATATAATAATAATAATAATAATAATAATAATAATAATAATAGTAATGATAATAATAATAGCCAAAGTGCGCATGTTCTGTATCGATAGTCCGAAGGTTCGATAATTCGAAGGTTCGATAGTCCGAAGATTGGATGGCGACCGGTCGATAGAGGATAAGATTGTGTTTTTAATGGTAGCTGGACTGATGAGAAGAATTATGTTTGTTAGAAGCGGGATTGAATAATTCTTTGCATTCATCCAGCTTCCATTTAGACATGATTCGTGTCATATCAATCAAGCTCCCAGGTTTACACATTATTTTCATCGACTAATTCAGATTCTAGTTAGATTACTGTCGGAGTATAGAATCTTCGGACTATCGAACCTTCGGACTATTCAGCGGACACCAGTGCGCCAGTGGCACATTTTCAGTGGTTGTCCAACATGTCCGTGAAGTATATAGACACAAACATTATAAGCGGTCCTTAAAAGGTCGAGAACCACTTCCCCATTGGACATATTTATTTAGTTGAAAATACAGTGTAGTGTGAGCAGTTAGTTAGGCATAGACCCACATGACATGCAAGCTTTATATCATGTTTCTACTCACTGTAAAAAGTTTTGATAATTATGATGAAAATCCTAGGTGATCAACTGTTCGTTCTTTCCTCATTTCACCTCTGCTGGTCAGTTCTTTTCATCGCATCGCAACTGGATCATACAACGCAGACAAAACCACTACTAACGATAGGCCTACATAATCTCCTAACAGGACGCCAGCTAGTGCAAATGTACAGGGTTGGCAGATGCATAAAATATGATTGCTGAATTCAATTTTGGTTTGCGTCAAACATGGCGTGGAACATAAGCCTGAGTAGGTCGTCTACATGAGCATCAAGCTGGTTGCTACACAATGAAGACTGCTTTCAGCCATCTAAGCGCTTGTGAGACTCGTCCATACTCTTCGATGGGTGGGCGTTTGCCTTAGCGTGTGGTGAAAGTTGCTACAAGGCTATATGTTTTTGATGTTCAAAGTTTCGAAAAATTTGGAACAATGTTTTCGACTCGTTGACAATTACTTCCAGATGTTATTCTCGACCATCAACCGTCGATTCTGCTCTGTTAGTTTCAGTATATTTTCCTGGAATAAACTAGGAAACTTTAGACTTCATCACCGCCCACCGATCAATTCAATTAAACCCAATGAGAAGCTGATCTAATCTTGTGATTATATGAAAGGAATCACGAACTCTTCAGATATAGGGACAACATGATCGTTGAACTGGTTCGTAACATACCATCTTTGGTTTTATAGGATCTCTTCTCAACTTGATCTTATGTCAAACAATTATGGCTAGTCGGAGACGAAAGATGCTAATGTGCTTTGCATCGTTAATTCTGTTGAGATTGGTCTTCATTGTCTATTCTCCTTTTCCCAAAAGCACAAAGAAGGAATATGCTTTCAATCTTCGAAATGATTCATCCAGCGCAATGGATTGCATAAAGAACACAGTACTTCGTTTTCATTTAAATATCCGTCATTGTTTCAGTTCAAATCTGCCTATGGCTCCGTTTGAGAATCTAGTGACGGAGATTTTGAAGTCTGAGAGCCGAAGAACATCAGGACCAACGAGTCACAGACAATCGAAACAAACGTCTGCAATACCAATGCAATGTCTCAACCTCTCAATAGAATCATATGTCAGTAGTGTTGTGAGGCCAACAGGTCATATGATTACAGAAGTAAGCGTTCAATTCTTACCTAGGGCTAAGACTGACCTCACTTACGACGGCATTCCTCAACTTCAAGTACGCGATGTTAACTGTGCGTATTTAATCCGAGGTGATCAAAGTGAACAAATGAAAGCGGACATCTACCAACAACAACATCCAATGATCGTCAGATCCAATGAGGAAATATTTTCAGAGGCGCTGAATTGTTCTAGATATCTGTCCGATCGTCGATACATTCTTAAACCAGCTTCGGAAGAAGAGGACAATTTTCCACTTGCTTTTAGTATTCTTATGTTCAAAGACGTCGAACAGTTTGAGAGGCTACTCCGAGCTATCTATCGTCCACAGAATTTCTACTGTATTCACGTCGACAAGAAATCTTTGAAATCTGTTCACGATGCTGTTGGTGCAATTGCAAAATGTTTAGAGAATGTTTTTATGGCTCCCGAACAGTTTGACGTTCAGTGGGGAACTTTCTCCGTTTTGGAGCCAGAACTAAGCTGTATGACTGAGTTGCTAAAGCACAAGAAATGGAGGTACTTCATCAATTTAACTGAACAGGAATTTCCACTGAAAACCAACTGGGAAATCGTTGAGATTCTTAGGATTTTCAATGGAGCCAACAATTTGGAAGGAACTATAAAAAGGTGCGTGTTATTTTTGTTATCCTGCATATAATTATGTTCGTATCTGGTGTCTTATTAGTTGTATGCACATTTTTACTAGTCTGCCGTTCAGAGCGACAATGCGATGCTTTACAAAGTTTGCACATCTGAACACAGTTTTCTTATCCGCTCAGCTTTAACCCTTTAACAATGAATGTATGGATAAATGTATGGGAGACCTATGCCGTTCGTCTTTAAACGTTTCGCGTTTTGTTTTGACTCCACGACGTCGACATAACTGGGCTTTGCCAGACACGATTATTAGTTCCTACTTTTGTCAGTATTCTATAGGATAACATAAATATATTTTAACAGAGGCCAAATAGCAGTCAAAATAATAAAGTTTTCATCAATTAGTTTTACCATTAAGATAATTACATGTATGTGACCAGGTAAGACGATTCGTACGCGTCTTCCAAACTTTAGATATTAACATTTCAAACATCAGTAAAGTAGCAAATGTACGCTGGAGATAGTCCATCCATTAATGAGTCATGCTTGTTAAAACTAAATTCAAGCCCTATGTAGTGATGGAAATTTCGAGTAACCATGTAACACATAGCGTAGTCAATAGTGTTCTGATATTATCATCATCATTATTATACCAGTAATTTTGTCTTGTGACCCTTGAAGATTACCTACAGTACTATAAATATTCAATAACTAATTAGCATTTCCGATTTACCCAAGCAAAATATTTGTTCTTTAAATTCGGAATTTGTAACTGAAATGACCAATTTATTTACGACTAGCTGGGGCACCCGGCATTCGCCCGGATTGAGACAGGTGTTTGGCCCTGGAGATGAGGAAGACGGCTGCCGCGTGTTCACTAACCCCTCTACTGGGTGTCCGAGGTGTCCCCTAGCGATCGGCGAAGGTTTCGAGTCCAGGGGCCACAATCTCCCCTCTGAGTGATGGAGGCAAAACCGCCGATCCCAAGTGTCAGGAAGGCAAATATTCACCAAACGTATAAATTATCTCCCAAACCGTCCATTCATTCCCGGAGTGAACGGCGAAGGCTCAGAGCTAATAGCAGTAGAAGTGTGGAAATGCGTACAAAGTACAAACCCACCTGACCGACTGTACAAACGTATATCTCCCGAACCAAAGGTGTGGCAGAGAGATTTCACGTGGAGGTATTTCTGCGAGGCGCTCCTGACGATTAAGCAGGAAACTTTCCTTGGGGGATCCTGAGACAGGTTTTTGGCCCTGGAGACCAGGAAGAGTTTGGCGGCTGGTTTCACGAACCCCTTGACTGCGTGTTTCAGATGTTCCCCGAGCCAACGGTGAAGGTTAAAAATAAAAAATTTATGAATTTATTTACAGGCGCTCTTTAGCTAACTATTCCAATAATTCACATTATCATTTATATGTAGCCTAACATGAAAGAACTCTGAATAAATTTCGAAAGTTCTTTTGTCTGCTATTGAAATAAACCACTTTTCAGAAAAAATTCCGGGAGAGTTTCGCATATGCCACCAGCTCCGTCCAACATAAGAATTACCAAGGGATCCGTACACATCGTGGTTACGAGAGGCTACGTCGAATATATCATCTACAACGAAACTTCCATCAAATTCCGTGAATGGGTTAAACATACATACATTCCAGACGAAACCTATTTCTCTACATTGAACTTCAATCCTCATCTACACGTTCCCGGCTCCTATCTTGGTCAGTGTATCCGTCATTGTACCGTAATCGTAATCTCCAAACTTCTGAATCGCCACGCGAATGATTCCAGCTTAATTATGAGCACTGGGTCAAGTCATAGAGGTCGTCCAAAGGGTTTTCCGAAGCTGGTAGAGTCAGGTTTCCATTGGATCAGCGGGGCAGAATACAATGTAGATGTTAAGGAATATGATGATTAAGTCGAGAATTGGAAGGTGGAGGATGAAGTGAGTCGTGGACTCGTTTTAGGAGTTCGAGTGGAAAGCCCGAGAGGTGATGGATAGAAGAGCCTGATGCAGATGATGACGGATGTTAGACAATTATGGTGGAGGAACAGAAAAAGTGCGGAATTCAGAATGTCGGTCGTTATCAGAGTTGTCCATGGGTCTAATTGTCTGACCCAATCCAACCAATTAATCGGATCCTACCCGACTTCTCAAGCCAAATATTTGACCCGACATGACCCATGAAGTGCATAACCCGACAGTATCCGACCCGACCCGACTTACCTTTGTGCCAATTTTTATGATAATATTTTTCGTCAAATTCTAATAATTATAGTAAAAGCGCTATACAGTCAGACCGCTATACATAATGATAATATTGATATTTTAAGCTAATTAAAAACGTATCAGAGAAGATACTTTTCGTTCCATTTATTTCAGCCTAAGCTTAGGCCTACTCTTTCCATAAAATCATGCAAAAGAATTCCGGATATTACTAGGTACGTAAGAGTCCTGGCCGCATGCCCCAGCGTTGCACCCCTAGCTAACACACATTGTGATCAATCCGTTGATTTTCGGGTTTCTCTCATAAATTAACAAGAGATTATTCCATGCTACATCTTAAATCTGGCGTTGTCCAAAGTCTTCGCTCTAATTCCTTTGTCATATTCAAATAAGCTGATAATAACTTATTGACACCAGGGTCCGGTGTAGACAGCGGTCACATCCCGATGGCGGCTTATTAAAAAGAGTCTTATCTCGGACCCTAAGAGGTTTGGCGCCCATTCGAACGGGCGAGCGGTGGTTATGGTATTATGCACTAAGTCCAAATTGCAAAATTAGGTGGGTCGAAGTCACACATTATATGGCTATTCATACGACAACAACGTATGTTTCGTGCTTTGTTTCTGTCGCTATCTTACTGTCTCTGTATCTCAAACGCTCTCCTTTTCTCTTTCTGTATGTTATATATATATATATATTTATATATATATGTATCAATGCATATATATGTATCAATATATATTAATTGTATTTATGCATATCTTGTGTCGTATCAATTCGCTGCCCTTATATAGCTTTCAGAATCGCCTACATAGTTGGTTGGAATGAGCCTTTGACAACGTCATACTACAAAGAGGTTTAACCTTTATTGCCCGATTGTTTGTCTTAGACGTCAATCGCCTTAGTCTGTTTTTCTATCGGGTTGCGATTGCCTTGAGCCTGCCGTTTTCCGTCAATCATGTTGGTTTAAGGTGTCTTGTCAATGAACGCATGCACAAATTCGAAGATGTAAAACGCTAAGAAAAATGGTGGGTCGAAGTGAGTCAGGACTTGGGACTCGACCCAAACCGACTCATTGGGAGCCTTAAGGCAGCTACTTCTAGGGTGCTTTACATAACAGTTCTCTGTCAGCGCATATGTAAAAAAAACTAAAGCTCGGCAATGCATAGAAAGTGCAATTTTGATTGTTCTTGTAAAGCAGAAGGAGTTTTGATTTCCTGAATGGATGCACTCAGACTGTTCCAGGCACGTGGGCCAGCGACCCGAAAAGCCCGATCGCATAATTTTTTCTTCGTTTTTCCCACGAGCACATAAGATGATCTTGAAGATCGTAATCGCGACCTGCTGGATTCGTCTGATAGTGTCCTGATGTGGTATTCGGGATGGCGTGGTGCACAGTTATTGAGGCACTTTTATACCAGAGTATAAAGTTTGGGTTCGATGCGCTCGCCTATTCTAAGCCACTGAAGCTCATCTTGTATCGCAGTTGAAACATGGTCGAACTTTTTCAACCGCAGTACCAGACGAGCAGCGGCCTTGATGACAGCCTGCAGCCGAATGATACTGCGCTGTGGCAGGCCAGCAAAGGCGACATTGCAGTAATCGATTCGGCTCAGGATTAGGCTCTGTACAAGATGGCGAGTCGTATCCTTTGTGAGAGTCCGAGACACGGACCTCCGCTGCCTTAAGACGGCGAAGCAGCTCTTCACATGCCCCGTGATGAGTGGCGTCATAGACAGGTCTCTGTCGAGAAAAATACCGAGATCACGGACATCATTCTTAGACTCGACGCTCCACGCCTATGACGAAAGGACTGCGGTAGAGTGTTTCGACCTGTCGTGAAGACGAGCACCAGATGAATTTGGTGTTGTATGAATTAAGCTGCAGTCGGTTACGCCTCATCCAGCCAGCGATGTCATTGATGCAGCTTATTGAGGTGGACCGCAGATGATGGACGTTGGGTCAGGATGACAGAAACCGTAGACATGTGAGCCATCTGCATAGAGATGGTCATGCATACCATGATTGGATATGACGGTAAGGATATCAGCAGTGTACAGGAGGAAAATATGGGTTCCAGGACAGAGCCTTGAGGGATGCCACAGGCAAGGGTGGTCATTGTGGAATGTGAGCCGGCATGGCGGACACATTGCTGGCTGTCAGGTGTATTGAAGAGTGAGAAATTTTCTTGAATTGATTGGGAAGTCTTTCCTGTGATGGTTAATTCTGTTTTGAAGGTTTTGAGTCAGAAGTTGGACGACATTCATTGAGAGATTGGGTTAATCACATTGAGTAACTGTGCGATGGAGGTGGAAAAAGAGCTTACTGAGGAGGGTAAGTAGAGTTTGGTGATGTCTGCGCGCAAATCGTAACCAACGCAGCAGAATTCCACGAGATAGCTAAGACGATGAAGCATAAATATCGAAGAAGAGAGGACACAAGACAGAGACTAAGGGACACCACAAGAGAGTGGGAGGAGTTGCGAATAAAATCTGGATGCTTTGGCAGAGACCTGAGAGACGGATCTGGAAGACAAATATGATTGTAAGTAAGCTACCATAGCAGATTACTCGGTGTCAGAGACGCCAAAACAAGAAGATAGTCGAGGAAGTAGGAGGTTGTGATCAATGGTGTTAAATGTGGCGGAGATGAGAAGGTGACAGGCTGGAGCCTGGATGCTTCATGTAGATTGACGGCAGACATTAATTTATTGTACATTGAGGCATTTAGAGTTTATGTGGAGCGCTGTTTAGTGAGGCTTTTTGGTGGGGATTGAGAAGCGGTTTTGAAGCGACTGAGAGGTAGTCGCTGAGCCGTGTAAGGACAATTCTTTCTGATAACTGATATAGAAACGAAAGATTCAAGATGGAAATTGTAGTTTTTCTTGTCAAAGTTTGATTCATCGCCTCTGAATAAATTGTAGTAATAATTATGAGATGATAATTCCCAGCTGAAACTCATCATGTGACGATCGTGTTATGAGGTTGTGGCGATGGTGAAGGGACAGAAAAATAATCCATTCATGAAACTAAAACTACGGGCGGAATGGTGGCACATTTATGTTTCATAGTAAATTTTTGACTGTAATCTCAATGGTTATCCAACTGGTTTGACCAAATCAGCCCTGCAATCGACCGAGCCCGACCATCAAATTCTTGTAGAATAATTTTAATTGAACTGCATGATACGGTAATGACTGACGCATAACTTTTACGAAAAATTTAAGCGGTTTACATTCTTATTGTGAATTCTGCGTTGTATGTTGTATACGTAGGTATACCTGAAACGGACACGAATAAAAATCTCCTCATTACTCGTTTCAAGAACTGGGAAGGTAGTCCGTGTGCTGGAAAACTAGTTCATTCCATCTGCATCTTTTCCGTCGGCGATTTGCCTCGTCTTGCCAGTCGTGTGGAGTTGTTTGCTAACAAATTTCACATCGATTATGAACCACTCGCACTCGATTGCATGGAAGAACTACATTACAACCGCACTCGGTTGGAAATCCTTAACGGTCCACACATCAACAGGACATTCTACGAAGATCTCGACTTTGTTCGAAACCATTTATAGATATTATGCATGCACTTATTGGATTTTATGAAATGTTTGTTTTAGGCGATTTAGGGTTAGAGCTAGAGTTAGAGTATGGTTAGGGTTAGTGTAGCGTTAGGGCTTTGCAAATTGCCTTGGCATTTTACAAAATCTTTGATTTCAGAAATTGCCTGTGACATAAGTATATGGAGCGCTATCTGCATATATATATTTATTTATTTATATCCAGTGCATTCGAGTGATGAACTTAATGGGCACACACCAGTGAGGGGCGATTGAGACGATCGCACCTCTAAAGGCCTATAAAAAATATTTTGTGCTTTGTCTGAAAATTACTTACATGCTTCAAGTTAAAAATGACTTTGCATCTTGTTATGAAGCAATTTAGCAAGGAACTAAAAAAACATATTAATTACCCAATTTGCCTCAGAGTAAGCCAACATTTAGTGTCTTTGGTTGTTTGTTTATGTCGATAAGGTGAAATGTAAGTAATAATTTTGTGAAATTTCTTGTTTCAAAGTAGTTTTAACTTAGTAAAGCGCTAGTTAACGCAACAGTTCAAGGAAATGTTCGTTTTTGCTTAATATCTCGGTGCAAGCCGGGAAATGAGCTAAATTTCCGTTCTTTAGTTGTTTCTGCAGATAGGCTAGCTTTCTTGCAAACGATTTCACACTGCTCACTAAAGTAGGCTAGTAATAAACTTTCCACACCCTAGCAGTTTCAGATTAAGTTCGTTCAAAAGTGAAGTGATGTTCACTAATAGCCCTAAATTTGTATGAGAGCTAAGCAGTTTCGTTCATTTTCCGTCAAGTCTTTTTGATTTTTGTTTTGTATTAAAAAATTCAGCGATTTCACTTCTGAGATTGAAAATCTGTTTAGTTTTGCACCTCGGCTTAACCATCGAAGAGCTCAACTGCTAAAATTTTGAATGCTGCAGAAAATGAATGTTAAAATTAACATGTGTTTGTCAAATTTTTCATTCGAAAATTCGACCAGGGCTCAGAGGCCGCATGGGGCCTGCTGGAGGACCGGAACATCTACAGAGACCCCTTCCTTCGCAAATGGCAATCCGAGTGGACCACCTTTTGACCACCGGCTCGGACTACCGAGTCATCGAACCGAGCGCAAACCTAACCCGGAAGTACGCCGACCCAAACCGGAAGAAGGAAATCGCCATCAGCAGACTACGGCTGGGACACTGCCTTCTCAACACCCAGCTGAAGCAGTGGAATCTACATCCGACCGGAAGCTGTGACGAGTGCGGTGACGTCCAGGAAACGGTGCGCCACTTCCTACTGGAATGCCCTGCGCAGGTGGGCCTCCAGGACAAACTCATCCGGAGGTGCGCGCGGGAAAACTGGATCTTCGACCTGCGAACCACTCTCACCCAACCCAGCTGCCAGAACATCGTCTACAAGTGGCTAGAAGTATCCGGAAGAAGGCTATAGAGAGTACTAAACAGCTGCCCCGGCTAACTCAGGCGGTCCTTGCGCCTTTAAGCAAGGAAGGATACGTGCTAACCCAGGTGGTCCTTGCGCCTTAAGCAAGGAAGGATACCCGGATACCGTGGCGGTCCTTGTGCCATAACACAAGGAAAAATAGCGCAAAAAGGTAAAGCATTAAGCCGTCTCTACCTACCCTCTAATGGTTGCCATGGAAACTGCCTGATAAGTAATGGCTCGTAAGTCCTGGCAGCAGAAATGGAGGCCTTGAAGAGGGCGAGACAAACCAGACATCCACGCTAACACCTGTCTTGTTGTTGCCTTTCAGATTCCTTCAAGACCTGGACGACGAAAGACAAACGCCAACACACCAACTAAAGACCAAAGAAGCAAAGACGAAGACGCGAAGCCAGAAAATAAACACTGAACATTTATGTTAAAAATTTACCTAAAAAGCTAATTATTCTTATAAATCATATTGTATTGTAAATGCATGAAACAAAGATTGACGCATATCATCCTCGTTATGGATGCGTCATTAAATAAATTTGTATCAGTCAGTTGTTGAACACACTTAAGTGAAAGCGTGCTGGTTGTGTAGACTTCTGGATAAAATGAGTTTAGAATACGTCAAAAGCAATAAAGGTGACATTGTGTTAGTTTTCGACGGTTAGCCTACAGATTTCGGAAAGAGAAAAGTGTAACTATCAAGACTTTTTTGGAGGTGTACCGAATACCGCGTAGCGAAATGCGTGGCTATAGGTGCCATACTGAAGGCGATGATTTAACGATGTTACCGCTTCAGCATAATCATTTGATTGTCATGGATTAGGCCTACAAGATGTTCGCTCACTCGTTCTGTTCATTAGACTCGGTTGAAAAAAAATCGTGGCCGAATATGGTTCGAGTTCTAACATGGACTATTTACGGTGTATTGCTCACAACCTGGAGTTGCAAGCTTAATTAGAGAAACTTTCAATAACTGACGTTAACATTCTTTAATAGTGTTTTTTCTAATAATATATCACAGTGTATGTTATAAGCCCATTTTAAGCCATATATGTGACATTGAGCCTTTGCATAATATGACACTGAATCGTGCTTTTTAATCAATGCTATGGATTACTTCATTACAAGATGTTCACTCACTCGTTCTGTTCATTTATTTGATTTTCGCCCTTTTGAACGTGCGCCCTTTTGATTGTCGACTTTTTAAACATGCGCCGTTTCGATTGTCGCCCTTTTGATCATGCACTCTTTTGATCGTTCGCCTTTATGATTTTCGCCCTTTTGATTGCGCCCTTTTAATTTTCGCCCTTTTGATAGGATACCCGCAGTAGGCGGGTATCCTATCAATCGGGTATCCTACTCTATCTCTATCGCGTCAAGCCATTCTATGGTGTTAAAAATACCTATGGTTGAGAAACAAAATAGGTCCAGAAAAGTTGACCGGCTTGACCCTCCTCAATGCGCATCGAGAAATTGAAGCAGATGTCGACAACGTGATAGATCGCTTAGCAAAGACTGGAAAAAGAAGACTGGAAAAAGAAGACTGGAAAAAGAAGACTGGAAAAAGAAGACTGGAAAAAGAAGACTGGAAAAAGAAGACTGGAAAAAGAAGACTGGAAAAAGAAGACTGGAAAAAGAAGACTGGAAAAAGAAGACTGGAAAAAGAAGACTGGAAAAAGAAGACTGGAAAAAGAAGACTGGAAAAAGAAGACTGGAAAAAGAAGACTGGAAAAAGAAGACTGGAAAAAGAAGACTGGAAAAAGAAGACTGGAAAAAGAAGACTGGAAAAAGAAGACTGGAAAAAGAAGACTGGAAAAAGAAGACTGGAAAAAGAAGACTGGAAAAAGAAGACTGGAAAAAGAAGACTGGAAAAAGAAGACTGGAAAAAGAAGACTGGAAAAAGAAGACTGGAAAAAGAAGACTGGAAAAAGAAGACTGGAAAAAGAAGACTGGAAAAAGAAGACTGGAAAAAGAAGACTGGAAAAAGAAGACTGGAAAAAGAAGACTGGAAAAAGAAGACTGGAAAAAGAAGACTGGAAAAAGAAGACTGGAAAAAGAAGACTGGAAAAAGAAGACTGGAAAAAGAAGACTGGAAAAAGAAGACTGGAAAAAGAAGACTGGAAAAAGAAGACTGGAAAAAGAAGACTGGAAAAAGAAGACTGGAAAAAGAAGACTGGAAAAAGAAGACTGGAAAAAGAAGACTGGAAAAAGAAGACTGGAAAAAGAAGACTGGAAAAAGAAGACTGGAAAAGAAGACTGGAAAAAGAAGACTGGAAAAAGAAGACTGGAAAAAGAAGACTGGAAAAAGAAGACTGGAAAAAGAAGACTGGAAAAAGAAGACTGGAAAAAGAAGACTGGAAAAAGAAGACTGGAAAAAGAAGACTGGAAAAAGAAGACTGGAAAAAGAAGACTGGAAAAAGAAGACTGGAAAAAGAAGACTGGAAAAAGAAGACTGGAAAAAGAAGACTGGAAAAAGAAGACTGGAAAAAGAAGACTGGAAAAAGAAGACTGGAAAAAGAAGACTGGAAAAAGAAGACTGGAAAAAGAAGACTGGAAAAAGAAGACTGGAAAAAGAAGACTGGAAAAAGAAGACTGGAAAAAGAAGACTGGAAAAAGAAGACTGGAAAAAGAAGACTGGAAAAAGAAGACTGGAAAAAGAAGACTGGAAAAAGAAGACTGGAAAAAGAAGACTGGAAAAAGAAGACTGGAAAAAGAAGACTGGAAAAAGAAGACTGGAAAAAGAAGACTGGAAAAAGAAGACTGGAAAAAGAAGACTGGAAAAAGAAGACTGGAAAAAGAAGACTGGATTTTGTGTTGCAACATAGGGTCGAGAAACCATTACTTTGATAAGTCATTTTAATTTTAATTACTTTGATCTTGGAAACAATTGTAGATTTAATGGTTAGTAAGAAAGAATTATTAATTTTGTTGAACATTAGTCGAGCCGATCCATTATGCTTGACAGGCATTAGGCCCTACATTAAATACATTTACTTTTATAGCCAATTGTAGTTGCAAAATTCCTTATATAAAATTGCTGCAAATTATCTTGGGTTTTAATAATCACTAAATTGTTCATGCGAGTTCACAGAAAATCTGTCCAGAGGAACAACTAGCAGATCATTGTAGTCAGTCCATGATATCGCCTCTTCCCCTAAAGGAAAAGTCTAGATCCGCTGCTGCACAACTAGGTGACACTGGAGTCGCCTACACTTTAGTCGAAATACAAAACTTCCCAGGGGCCAGCACACATATATACGCGGTGCGAAGATGGCTGGAGTTGGGAGTCCATGTAGGCTAGAAACGGCAGAGTGAAGAGAATTGATCCGAGCGTAGATTGAACTGGGATAAGTCAAATCCGCCCAGACTGCAACTGCCGCTTACACAACCAGACTCCTTGAAGTATATGCATGCTATCACAATAAATACGAATTTTGTCATTGTCACGATGATGACAATCATCATCATCATCATCTCGTCATCATTTTTATTTCAAACTTCCTTTACCAATTACGCAAAATTCTTTTTTTTAATAATGATATAAATGAAAAGATACTACTCCGAAATGGGCCTACTTGAATGCAGTTCATCGCTGAAGTTTTCAGGATGCTTGCAAGGTTTTGATCACCCAAATGCGAACACGTGAGTATGGGGTTAAGCCAAATGTGGGCATCTTTACTGTCAATCATGAGCCAAATTACTTTCAATGTGTGGCGTATGATCAAACATGAAGTGGCATTCAGTGGCAATCAATTAGTTAATACATCGAATCAATCTATGATCGCCTAGAAATTAAATAATATTTCATGGTCAAAAAGTAAACTATCAATCAATCATTCGAACCATTTTTATTTGCTCCTTTCAATGTACAAAATGTTAAACTTCACAAAATTATTGGCAGCAAATGGCAAGCCCAGAAGGGTCGTAAGATCCACTAAGTAGGGTCACCCTTACAACAGTTCAGCTCAGCGGCAACAGTGTTATATAGACTATACAGGAGTCACAGTTTATAACTAATAACGTAACTAACATCTTAATTAATGACGAACATCTCGAGTAACGACGAACAGCGGCATACTATAACCTTTAACATAGCTTAATTGCTCATTCGCACAAGGTATGAATGAAGGGACCTCTTAAATGATTGTATAGGCTTATCAGTTGCTTGATCCCCGCTAGAATCCCGTTCTATGTAAGTGGAGCTCTGGACCTCAATGCAAAAGATCTTGTATTTGACCTAGCAAATACAGCTCGGTAATGACCCACTTGTCTTGTTGCATATGTGTGAGTATAAGCTGAAGTAATGAAGTAGTTATCTTATATCGATGGTAATTGCTTATTAGTAAATTTGGACAAGAATAGACCTAACTGAAGTGAATTTAACTTATATATATATATATATATATAACTGTGCAAATGAATCAACTACCAAGGCCAGACAGACAGAATCCTCCTTTTATCCAGTACTTCAGCTGCAACATAGGGTCGAGAAACCATTACTTTGATAAGTCATTTTAATTTTAATTACTTTGATCTTGGAAACAATTGTAGATTTAATGGTTAGTAAGCAAGAATTATTAATTTTGTTGAACATTAGTCGAACCGATCCATTATGCTTGACAGGCATTACATTAATGTAGGGCCTAAAGCCCTATATATATATATATATATAAGCCAGACAGACATATATATATATATTTGCACAGTTTTAGATCAATTCACTTTAAAAGTTTACACCGTTGGCTCGGGGAACACTTGATACACGCAGTCCAGGAATCCCTGAAGCCCGCACACGCCGTCTTCCACGTTTCCGGGGCAAAAATTTTTGGCTCACCCTCACACACCCATAAAAGCAAAGTTTCCTTCGTACACGTAGCCCACCAGGGTTTACCTGCCGCCACCAGCTGTCTGCCTGCCTGTCTGCCAGCCTGTCTGCCAGCCTCTCTGCTTTGTATAGGCGTACAGAGTATCCTGCCTGTCAGCTTTGTATAGGCGTATAATTACACGTGAACAATAGATCACCCTAATCTGACACTGTGCACGCAACGGCAGAACTACCTGATCAGAGCTTGACTCCCCGGATTCGACCTGACACCGGAAAGAAACGAGAGGATTGGCTATTGCGGATTGATTTGGTATAGCGCGGGTGATTAAGCTGGTGAGCCAGCTACGATGAAGACAAGTTTGCACAATCCGTCTGTGCTATAAACACTATTTATTTACATGTATATCTAGATTCTGTGTGTGTGTGTGTCTTTCTCTCCGTTTACACTAACAGCTATTCACTCGATCGCTCGGGAAACACCTCGGACACCCAGTAGAGGGTTGGAGGATTGTTGAGGAGGAGGAGGAGGAAGTTGTAGGGAAAGATTTATGGAGTAGGGGCAATGACAAGGGTGACGATGAGAAGAGGATGGGGTGTGTGAAAAGGAGGATGGGGTGGGAGGAGGCTAGAATAGGGTGAGAAGTTGAGGAAGGGAAGAAAGTTGGAAAAAGGTGAGTGAGAACAAAGAGTAAATAAAAATTAGAGAAGACGGAGAAAGAGAAGAAGAATTAGAGATTAGGAGGAGGGATTAGATTGAGGAAAGGTGAATTCTGCCAGACAGTCAGCATCCTGCAGGGCTGCAGAGTCCACTCAGGCCAGTCAGGAACGACAGACTGCAGATGCCGCAAGAACAGGAATGCCTCCACACAACTTCGTCCTCAATCAAGCTGCCCCCATAATCTTCTTCACCCGGGCGAACGCCGGGTATCCCAGCTAGTTTTTAATATGTTAAGCTTAATAAATTAGGGTTGAGTGTGAGAGATAGGTGGTAAGCGTGCTATTATTGTAACAGCCCTCTTTTAAAGAATTACTAATGAGTTTGGCACAACACCCGAAACAAAGAACAGTTGATGATTTCCGACAGGGTTTGTGCAATAAGTTCTATTAGGTTAAGTGCTATAATTGGGCCAATTCCATCAAGGCAGGTGCTGTGAGTAGGTTATTAATGCTGAATGCAGTATTTATTACTTCAGTGGGGTAAGTGAGGTAGAGGGCTAGAGAGCCATCACAGGTCCCCTTCATATATTTGGTGTAAGAGTTAGAAGAAGTGGGGATCTTATGCGCTAGATTTTCATGGGTACTGATATAGTAGTCAGTAAAACGATTGGCTACAGATTCGTTATCTTCTATCAAAGTTTCTTTATCATCCATTAAATCAGTTCTGGAATGTCTATTGTCTGTTTTGAGTATAGATCTTTTGATCTCCCATTGTTTTTTCATATCAGTGGTGTATTATTGGAATTCAATTTCGTCGTAATACAGCCCCACACTCATATCCAATGAGCCTCTTCTGGCCAATAATCCTAGCGACGCTACTGGCTGGATTGATTAAATAAATTATGCTGTTTTGAGATGGTTCTGCGTTTTTCTTGAGTACATTGCTTGCAGTAATGTTCATAATAATAAAATACGCTATATGTTTTTTTGTAAATTTCACAAAACCACAATACGCTAAAATGCACATTTACCCCGTTTAAACGAGAGCCGTAATGGTCCCGCTCTCTCAGCCACGACTCGATGGTGGTTCTTGCTCATGCCATTGTTACTGCTCGAGTTGACCATTGTTGTTCCTTACTTGCTGCAGGCCTTCTTCCTCTTGTGGTTCTGGGGCGGTTGGATCTGCGCTCGGCTTATTGGGCGGTTTCCTAAATTCTCCCCTATTTCTGCATACATGCGCGTTGCTTTTGCTTTGGCTGCCAGTGTCGCAGTGAATCTCACACCTCATAGATGCTCTTGTTTCGCGTTGCATTCTTGGTTGTGCTCCATCTTACTTGCGTGATCTTTCTGCCCAGTGTCTGACCTGACATCGCAGCGCGTCGGGTGCTTAATTAGCTCTGCGACAAGGGGTGAGCTTTTAGTTCCACGTGCTCGCTTGGATATTTGGCAGCGCCGTGCCTTCTAGGTTGTGGGCCCTTCATTATGGAATGATCTCCCATTTAAGCTTCGCTCATTGCTCGTGGCCTAATCATCAACTTTTTACAAGCCCCTCAAGTCTTTTCTCTTTAGTCGTGGCTGGGCTGGGAGCGCTCCTGAGTAGGTTTCTCGACGGGGTGCTATATAAATGCCCAGAATGAAACAATAAACACATACATACATACATACATACATACATACATACATACATACATACATACATACATACGTACATACGTACATACGTACATACATACATACATATATACATACATACATACATACATACATACATACATACATACATACATACATACGTACATACATACATACATACATACGTACATACATACATACATATATACATATACACATACATACATACATACATACGTACATACGTACATACGTACATACATACGTACATACATACATACATATATACATACATACATACATACATACATACATACATACGTACATACATACATACATATATACATACATACATACGTACATACGTACATACATACATACATATTTACATACATACATACATACATACATATATACATACGTACATACATACATACATATATACAAATCTACATACATACATACATACATACATACATACATACGTACATACGTACATACGTACATACATATATACATACATACATATATGCGTAGTACTGCATACCTACGTACGCGCGCACACGTGCATGCATGCATGCACATTCATGTACGTATACACAGACAGTTAGATGCTCAGCAGTTGTTTTAAGAGAGCTGCACACCACATGACTCGTTTCACGCTTGAAACCCGAACTGCGTGACATCGACAGAAAGAAACGCAGCATAAGCATTGGGTAGTCAGCAATTATTTAAATGTCCATTGAGTTCAAAATCGTGACTCCAGTACGTGGTTTTATAGCACCAAGTTGATGACTTATCCTATCACGGAGTCTTCTTGGCAGCCTACCTCGAGCGTGTGTAAGCGTCAAACGGACAGAAAAATCGAAATGGTCTAGGTGCACCCCACCAGCATTTTCAGCGTTATTTGAAGGGCCCTATGGGCTGCATGCGGGTCCATTAAGGGAATAGGTCTTATTTGGGTTCCACACGTTCATGCTGGCAACCGTAACTTAGCGACAGGTCTACCTAATCCGCAAATGAGACACCAGCTGGTGCGAATGCAAATGGTTGACTGATGCCTAAAATGTTATCGTTGAATTCAAGCTTTGTTAACATCAAACAGGGCGCAGAACATAAGTAGACCGTCCACATGAGTACCAAGCCGATTGCTTCACAGGGAGGACTGCTTTCAACCGCTTCTGAGACTCATCCATAGGCCCTACTCTTCGATGGGTGGGCGTATGCCTGTATATGCGCCTATTGAAAGTTGGTAGGTTTTCGATGCTAAAAGTTTTTGAAAATTTGCAACAAAGTAAGCGTTCAATTCTTACCTAGGGCTAAGAGTAACCTCACTTACGACAATATTCCTCAGCTTCAAGTACGCGATGTTAACTGTGTGAATTTAATCAGAGGAGATCAAAGTGAACAATTGAAAGCAGACCTCTACCAACAACAACATCCAATGATCGTCAGATCCGATGAGGAAATATTTTCAGAGGCGCTGAATTGTTCTAGATTTCTGTCCGATCGTCGATACATTCTTAAACCAGCTTCGGATGAAGAAAACAATTTTCCACTTGCTTTTAGTATTCTTATGTTCAAAGACGTCGAACAGTTTGAGAGGCTACTCCGAGCTATCTATCGTCCACAGAATTTTTACTGTATTCACGTCGACAAGAAATCTTCGAAATCTGTTCACGATGGTGTTGGTGCAATTGCAAAATGTTTAGAGAATGTTTTTATGGCTCCAGAACAGTTTGAGGTTCAGAGGGGAACATTCTCCGTTTTGGAGCCAGAACTAAGCTGTATGACGGAGTTGCTAAAGCACAAGAAATGTAGATACTTCATCAATTTAACTGGACTAAAAACCAAGGGGAAATCGTTGAGATTCTTAGGATTTTCCATGGGACCAACAATCTGGAAGAAACTGTCAAGAGGTTTGTACGACTCTCAGTTTAACAATGCTTCGTCTATTATAAATGACAGTGAAGAAAGACAGGTTCCATATGTACTTTCCCTCAAAGATCTCCTTTTAAAAATTTACACCACCCATATGCCCAGAGCCGTCTCGTGGCATTGGCGACCTAGGCAGCTGCCTAGAGCGCCAGAAATTTTAGGGGCGCCATTTTTAGGACAACAATTTTTCAGGAATAGAAATGTTTTGGATAATAGCCCTACATAAAAGCAATTATCAAGTTGTTTATTCAAGAAATTCAAGAATTGTTCTAAGCTAATTCCAGTTCCAACAATAACATTCAATCTCATGACACTTCAAACTGAAACCATTACTCTAAATTTGGATTTGTTTATTACGTTAGTAGTCTGTCAAAAGAACCGCAAAAAAGTTGCTGAAAAATTACCAAACTTGGAAAGCAAATTAACACATATAGATAGAATAGACATTGATGCTCTGCAACTCTGTGATGAACTTACCTGTATTTCACGTCGGACGGAACGGGAAGAAGTGTATAAATAGTCGTTTCAACTCTTGTAGTACATGTATGTCTGCACAAATGCAATGTTTGAAAATTTTACCAAGCTTGGCTGTTGCATGGAGAATTAATCTGACACTCACTTTACCTGTTGCATCAGAGGAACGCATCTTTTCGAAATTGAAACTTATTAACAATTATCTGCCAATGACGGTGACACAGAATCGTTTGTTTAATCTGTTGATCCAGTCCATATAAAAAGAAATCGCAGCAGACATTGACCTCACATTGATTTTTCGTGAATTTGCAAAGTCAAAAAAGTCAAGATGTGTTAAATTTTGAAATAGTGCGTACATAAGGAAGCTTGAGTCGTTTGTTTTATAATCTTTATAATATAAGCCCAACTACAAATTATAAATGATAGAAGACAGTATTATTGATATCACTTCAATAAATATTTTTATTTGCAGCAAATCATAAGCCTTTTAGAGTTGAATTCGTTAAAAATATGTCAAGACCTTTGAAGGAACAATAGAACATTTAGAATAATGATAAAACTTAATTTTACAAATTGTTATTTGCTTTACTTGCGCATCTGTATTTATTTCCAATATGTTTTAATTCTTATATTTCTTATTATATCAATTCCGCTCTCCTTACCACATTGCACAAAAATTTTTTTTTAATTGTAGCTCCGCCCTCCCTTTCAGCTTTCCAATATGTTGTGCAAAAAACGAATTTAGGTGACCGCATTTCCATGTGTTTCGTGTAGTGGGCGCCTGACCCCATAATTTATTCTCACATTTAACTATTCATGCAACAGAGGTGGGGGCGCCCTTTATGGATGGTTGCCTAGGGCGCCAAATGGCCTGAGGACGGCTTTGCTTATACCCACAATATTTAGCGGTACTTTTGAGTTCATGTCACATCGTTAACCGTGCTCTGTCCGGCCTTTCATTTGAGTGGATGTAATTAAGTGTCTTTTAGATGTTCTGCATAAAGCATAATTTCTTTACAATTTTTAAAATAGGCCCTTCTAATAATATTTTTGCACGTCTCTATAAAATAGCCTGCCAAGTCCTGAAAGGTGTGAATGTTTTCATTAAAATATGCTCCTCAGTCGTAGTAGGAGTTCCCCACGCGGAGTCGCGTTTTCTCTGCACTCGGATTCCACCATGTGATTATGTAGTGTCATCGATCGCCTTTGTGTCTGCGTTGTATAGATTTGACCTAAAACATCAACGTAGAATAATATGCAGTCGCATGTTTTCAAGAGAGGTAATAATTATGATTTGACGGATGTCTGGGCAACGTGTTGGATAACAAAGTAGCTGTCATTTTAATTCACTGATTATGTCAAGACCGAGAGTTTCTATGAATGCAGCAATTTAACATCTGCCGTCATGCGCGCTTTGCAATAAGAGATTAGTCAGTGTTATTCAAAGCATCAGCCGCTTGAAGATACATAATATAGGCCTTCGTGAATGGGAATATTACAGACTAGCGACAATCGAGGTCTAGTTCATAACCGTTTTCAATCGGTAAATATTATACATTTTTCTTGGATAGGCTACTGTTTTAATGTAATAAACTTAATCTTTGGAAATTTTAGTTTAATAATGCTGTCACTTCGAGCTTTGAATCAGTTACTTTAGCCCACAGTTGCCATCTCGAGCTATTAGTCGACTCGTGGAGCCTAGAGCACCCATTCGGTTCGTTTTGTCGACTCCTTGAAACCAAAGCTACCATCTCGATTCTCGAGCTTTATATAGCATACTTTTGTTAAGCGCTTCTGGTAGGATGAACCGTTCAGAAGCGCATTGCCCCCACGAGAAGAAGCAAGTTTTGAGAAAGAGTAAGAGGACGAGATACTGGCAGATAAATTTTTGCGCAAACAAAACAAGAAAGCGCATTGGGAAGCCACTAATTAAGGGAGAGACAAATAGATCTTGACATGATCCAGGAACGTGCTCTTTGGCTGCCCACGTCTTTCGGCCTGGTTAGTTGTTATATGTTTCATTCGTATCTTGACTCCAACCTGTCTTTTCCGGTTTGTTTAGCCTTAGTAGTACGTCTGACCAGAAAACAATACGAACAAAATCGCCAAAAGCATGCATATGTTAAATAATAATGATTAAGTTCATATTTAATCTTGGGTATTTACCGTCTTGATCTATACATGTAGATCACCGTTTCCCAATCTTTTTTGGCACGGAACCCTTTTAATTTCAAAATGTTTCGCGGAACCCCGTTCAAAATCATCATATTCTGTTGTATTCGCTTGAGAATGCAGATAATAACAGGCTTAGGCCTGGATTAGGCTAGATTAATAATAGGTCTAACACAAATATCGATGACAATGGCATAGGCTATATGAATTCTCTTTCGGTATAATCTTATTTTAGCGTCGTATTTTATTGCCGTTGTTTGAAACATGCATTTAACAAAGAATCCTACATAAATGGAAGCTGGATTGATTAAAAGACTTATATTTAATTGGGAGCTGGATTGATGAAAAGATTTGTGCCTAACTGGGAGCTGGATTGATGAAACGGACTTCTTTCACAAATCTCGCTTCTACTGCCGACGCTAACGAGGCTTAGCCAGATTTGCCATGGAGAATATTTTACGACGCTATTTATTAGCATGGGTAATTTATGACGCTAAAATAAGATTTTATCATTTTGTTTACCTTTCTTCCATATTAAGTTGTATGCAGATGTTAAGTAAAAAGTATCCAGTGGAAAATTCTTTTCACACTGAAAGTTTTCCTCAGAACCCCTGTCGTCACCTCACGGAACCCTAGGGTTCTGCGGAACACAGTTGGGGAAACGCTGATGTAGATAATACAGGTCTTACCATTTGTAATTTTGAAGAGACGAAGAGTTAGGGCACATAAATAGGGGCCTAAATTTGTTTAATGGCCCGGGCCTTCTCGAACCTCTGACAGGGCCTGTGCAGCTACACAGGCACCTACATGTACTGGAGCGGCTTTAAGGGTATCCCTCGTTTACCTCGCGCGCAATACCGCGCGACTAATAACCGCGCCCACAAAACCGCGCGGCCAATAACCACGCGTGGATCATTACCGCGCCGATCATAACCGTGCAACTACACTCAAAATATATATAGTTCATCTATCGTCTGCATTTGAGAAGCCCAACACAAAGCAATATATAAATCAAAGTATATTTAAAGGCAATGTATATTTGAAGACAAAGTAGGTTAAAGATATAAAATTCAACTATCGTCTTGCATAAAGTAAGCTACAAATATTACAGTTCACCTGTCGTCTTGCACAATGTGCTACTGTTTTAGACTTGTAAAGACTAGTAATGGGCGATGCCACGTAGATAGTCCAACACAGGACGATTCTCGTAATCGGCAACGATGGCTTTGATTCGGCCCGCGGAGTCTTTGTAGATTTTTCGGCCCGCAGCAGGTTGCCGATTCAAGTAGATCTTCGAAAGCCTCAACTGCATTGACCGTTGGTACAAATGCCAATGCAGCAAGGTGTGTAATCAACAGGGCAAACTCCGAATCTGTCATAATACTGATGTTGCCATCCTTCGATTTGTTGCATACGGCGACAGAATGCATTGTCTCATGTGGAAAAGCATCCGCTCTGTTCAGCATAGAATTGCTCAGTTACTTCAAAGACTCCAAGGCATACGTTTAGAAACGATACAATAATGGTGTGATAATATGAAAACCCGTATATATAATAGAAATGAACAAGACGGCGGACAATTAACAAGGCCTCTATAAGTCACGCAACGCGCGGTTATGATCGGCGCGGTAATGAGCCACGCGCGGTTATTGGCCGCGCAGTTTTGTGCACGCGGTTATTAGTCGCGCGGTATTGTGCGCGCGGTAAACGATGGAAACAGGTTTTAAGCACCTCACCAGGGGCGTCCACATAGGAAGGGTCCGGAGGACAATGCCTCCAATTTCAGATGGGGGGTAATTATTTAGTCTTGGGGTGGGGGGAATATCTTGACTTGTTAACACTGGCGATCGGGGTTTGCCTCTATCACTCAGAGGGGATTGACGCCCCTGCATCTCACAAGGCATTGGCCTTAATAATTCTGTATATTAAAGTCATTTGGACAAAAGGAAATTAAAGAACGGCTAGGGTTCATATAAACCTGTAACTATAGAATGCTCTAATCGTGATACATGTAGCTCTCACAACCATACCGACCGAACCCAACCAACCGATTAATTTTCGCCCAGAGCCGAGGTTTGACACCATATATACAGTACAATACAACTGTTATTTGGTTTCGCCCTTCCTACAGTTTATTTAAAAAGTGCACACACGTCTCGACGGCGCAACTGCAGTTGTAATGCAGACGAATTGTGTGTTAAGGACATGCTCAAGGTCCCGGCCTACTGTACCAACTGATGCCCCAGACGAGGGTTGAACCGGCTCACTTAGCGCACGCTGAGCGTTTCGGGCCGACAGCTCTAACCAATCGGTCACCGTGCCACACGCAGTTCATGTGGCGACTGTGGCGACGAAGAAGAAGAGCGAGAACTAGTCGTGACGAGACTAGCATACCTCGGCACCAGGAAATCTATTGCAACTGGTTGCATACACTGCCTATCTTCCACAGAAACCTTTGATCCGCTCGACCGATTGTGCCCAAATTTTGCATCCGAGAAAAAACATAGAGGTGGGGTTGGCAATTTCAAAATCTAACCTTCTCCGATCATTTGCAGCGATTATTTCAACGAATGCAGAAAATAAACCGCCAACTGTTTTATTGATCCCAGCAACACGTAATGCAAGTCAATAATTAAAGAGAAGCAACTATACTTGATGGCGGACAATAATATTCTAGGCCTACTTTTAAAGCGCACCCGGTAACGCTCCTTCTGTGCTGGCCTACTTTTAGGCTCTACAATTTTCAAATAATTATGTCAAAAATATGTGTATAATGTGTTCACTAGGTAATAGCAGATTAAGAGTAGGCCTATATTCAATACCGAATGATTTGTTAAGAGATGAATTATTGGTCACTACGGGCTCTAGTCCGACCCACGCCTCACCGCGGTGAGGGGGTGACAACAGCAAAGTAGGGGATTGCCCGCTGAGGCTATGCCATCAATGGTGAAGGCATGGACCAAAGGTTCGTGCCGAAGGACCATCTAGGGCGTTACGCGAGGTGGACAGCTTCAGCGGGAACCCTGAAAAACTGGCTAACGTGGGCGGCACACCTAATTGCCTCGAGTGGTACTAAGCGATACGCATAGGCATAGATCAAACCCTCTCGAGTCGGTCCCAAGCCCGAAAGCAAAAGGAGGGTCTGTCAGATGGGTGTCGATACGCTGACAATAAAGAACAAAGACGACTGAAATCTGATGCCACAACACACTAAGGAGGTGTTAACAGTGGGAGCCTGAAACGTTCGAACACTGTGGGAGACAGGAAAACTACAGTTACTCCAAGAGGAGATGAGAGCTTACAGATGCGACATCCTGGGAATATCGGAGATGAAATGGACACTAGCGGCAGAACTAAATGGAGGTAAAGTCATCTGGTCAGGAGGCGAGCGTAGACATGAAGTAGGTGTCGGCTTTCTACTGAAAGACAAAGCACGAGACGCTTTATTGGGCTACAAACCAGTGAGCGATAGAATAATAGTAGCCAGATTTGGTGCAAAGCCATTTAACATGACGGTCATCCAGGTTTATGCACCCACAACTGAGAGCTCAGACGAGGTTATAGAAAGTTTCTACAGCGACCTGTCAGAAAATACAGAAGAAGTTCCTAACGAGATATACTCATAGTTATGGGAGACTGGAATGCAAAGGTAGGCACAGACAATGAAGGATGGGAGAAAGTTATGGGCAGATTTGGATATGGCGAGAGAAATATAAGAGGAGAAAGACTTCTGGAATTTGCAGTAGACAATGAACTGATGATTTGCAATACAAGATTTCAACAAAGAGATTGTCGAAAATGGACATGGAGATCTAATGACAGAAAAACCAAGAATATGATAGACCTAGTACTAATCAACACGCGATGGTCAACATCGGTGCAACAATGTCGATCATATCAGGGAGCAGATATCGATTCAGATCACAGTTTGGTAATAGCGAACATTAATATTGAGCTAAAAAAGAAACACATGATGAGCCCGAGAAAGCACCGAGACGTATAAAGATTGGACGAGATAGACACAAGAAAAATTTGTCAAGAGATACTATAAGGAAAGATCAAAGACATGGGAGGAGAACAGGATATCAACACAAGAGCGGAACAATTGACAGCTGGGATGATGGAAGCAATGGAACAAACAGTGCCGTTACAAGAGAAAATAAACAGAAAGTGGATCTCACCAGAAACTTTAAGACTGGTACAAGAGAAGAGAGTCTTGAAAAGGAGAAGAGATATGTCGGAAGAGGATGAAAGATTATACAGAAGAAAATGTAACGAAGCAAGGAAAGCAGCAAGAGAGGACAAAGCTAAATGGTTGGAGAATCAATGCAAAAGTATAGAAAGATATCACGGAGAATATAAAACAAGGGAGGCATATAAAATGATAAGGAACATCAACAGATGGCAACCCAAACCAACAGCACTTAGGGATGAAAAGGGCAAGACACTCATTAACAAGACGGACATCATACAGAGATGGAGAGAGTATTGTAGTGGTCTTTACGAAGCAGAGGTGAACCAAGCTATCAGCAAACAGGTCATTGCAGAGCTGAAAGAAATTACCCCACCGGTTGAGGACACTGAAAGCAACATCTCAGAAGAAGAGGTAATAAGAGCTGTACAGAGACCGAAAAACAACAAAAGCCCAGGCAATTACGGTATAACGGGTGAAATGATAAAAAATGGAGGAGACATCATTATAAAGGAGTTGCAAATTTTGTTAAAACTCAATATGGAAGGATGGTCACACACCAGAGGAATGGAAGAAATCAATCATTGTAACCATTCACAAGAAAGGAAGTGCATTGGAATGTAGCAATTATAGAACGATAGCACTGATAAGCCGCCTCAGTAAGACGCTGATGATGATATTAACGGAAGGATTGAGAAAATAGACAGAGGAACAACTACCAGACGCGCAGGCAGGTTTTAGAAATGACAGAGGCTCCGTACAACAGATACTTACACTAAGGCTGATAGGAGAAAAGGCAAGAAGAAAAAATAAGAAAGTATACAACTGTTTCGTAGACTTTAAGAAAGCCTTTGACAGCATCGATCAGAACATAGCATGGGCAGCATTAGAATAGTATGGCGTTGATAGCAAACTGACCCGATTACCAAAGGAAATCAACGGCAATGCGAGAGCAGCGGTACGGGTGGATGACGAAATCGGTACCTGGTTCAGCATAAATAGAGGCACAAGACAAGGAGATCCGATATCGCCTAACACATTCATTGCTTTCTTGGAAAGAGTCTTGGACAAAATTAGAGTAGAAGAAGAGAGAGGAGTTACAATTAGCGGCACAAATTTCAGTGACCTTTGTTTTGCCGAGGACATCGATTTAATAGATGAAAATGAACTTGCATTGAACTTACAGAATTATGGATGAACAATCATGTAAGTGAAACATGTGAATTTTAAAAAACTGATCCATTCATTAAAATTTTTACTTAAATCACAACAAATTCTTGATACATGTAGCATAATACAGGCCTAAATCAAATTTTATAAAATTAATACAGGTTTTCTATTGTAGAATGTGTAGACTGTCATAAACAGTGAACTATACGCTCATTGGGCCGTTACTATAATTGAAACAACTTATTTGGTCAATAGCAACGATGCTTAATTATGGCTTAATAGCTTTTTATCTTCTGAGTTGATAATAGGCCGACTCAAAAATCACCAAACATTGCACGCCTGCATTCATGCCCGGCAGCAAACTTAGTGCAAATGTCAATAGCCGGTACTTTTGCCGTCACTTCTCTATGAGTATGTAAAACAGCAGCGTGATTCAATCGCGCTGCGGACATCGTCGATCTTGTAAATGACTTTAGTCGACGAAGAGCCGAAAAGCTGCGTTCGGCTGTGGCGCTAGAAACAGGAATTGTCAGTTCCCATCTCAGCAGCAGATTTACTTCAGAATACATGTGACGAGCGTCTCCTAATTTTTTAGTCCATTAATAACATCATGTAGGCTCTGAACTTCTGGATGCTCTATTGTAGGCCTACCCACATTAAAAACAGATGATAACATGTTTAACTGTACTTCAAAACGACTTTGGTCTAGGTCAGTGCCGAAGTGTTGTCTAGTGGCCGTCGTCTTCTTCTAGGTCGGATTCTAATGAAGACAATTTCTTGTTTGCTGCATTCACCAGCAAATTCTCTGCACTCGCATAAATGTCAAATGATGGCTGGTCAAATCGATCTTTTACAAAGTTTATTGCGCAATCGAAAAATGCAAAAGAAAATACTACGGTAAAAAAAAATCCGGTGATTCATTACTTGTTGCAGGAGCTGATCCTATGTCAATTTTCAGTGAAACTTTTCTGCGTCGCGGTACTTGGGGATCATTTAGTTTTAGTACACTTGCTCCATGTGTTATCGTTTCCCACTGCGAATGGAACTGTTCCTCATTGCGCATCCCAAGCGTAGTGAAACGATTAACACCTTAGCTGCTTGTCTGGCAGCATCAGCTGTTAGAGTACTCTTCGGCAGCAAACGACTGAGGAAAAAAATTGTATCGTATTTACCCCTCATACAGATTAAGCAAATGGCAAATACGCTACATATTGTTAGAAAAAGTGGGGTCCTGTACCATTGCTTGACCCCTACCGCCAAAACAGGGGGTCCCAGGACACCTAGGACCCTAGGCGTCGGAGCGCCTGACGGGCCCTATTCATGCTTAATATGTTGACAGCATTATGAATTGCAATTAAAATTTAGTCTCAGAGCGTGCGAGGGTATTAGTTGGTTGTTAGTTACAACTGAAAATTTATGTCTACTCCCTTGTGTTAATTAATAAGTAGGCCTACATGATTATGTGCTCTTCGATTATCAGCGAAGAATGTTCTTAGCTTCAGGCGTCCCTGAAACTGACACCAAGAAAAATCTCTTCGTCGTGCAATTAAGAACTGAGGAATCAATTTGTTTAATTGGCCGTGTGGCGGAAAATTTGTTCATGTCATATGCATTTTTCGGTCCGCGATTTTCCTCTTCTTGCCAACCGTGTGGAGTTGTTTGCCAGTAAGTTTCACATCGAATGTGAACCACTTGCGCTCGATTGTATGCAAGAACTACATTTCAATCGCACTTGGGAAGAAATACCCAGCGGACCGGAAATCAATCAGACATTTTATGAAGATTTGGACTTTGTTCGAGACCAGTGGCGTAGCGAGGGGGCGAGGCGGGCTAACCGCCCCAGGCGGCACTTGTCCTACGGGCGGCATTTTCGGGCAAAAATAAAATAAAAAATCTTGTTTTATAAATTGCACTCTTCAAAATTCTTGCTGCTCTTGTCTAAACCAGGCCCCATATGCTTTATTGCTTCTTCTCGACTTAAAACTAATATATACGATATACAGAAGGACCATCGAATGGCACCTAGTGTTAATAGATACGCTGCAAACTGTCTATCTTTCCATGACTTTCGCACCTATAAAATTAAATAAATTTAGCAATTATAATAATGCCCAAATTCTTAGATTGATGTAAAATCATTCTTTCCTAAGTAAAAGTTGGATTAATTAAGGACAATCTCTGCTTAAATATAAATTTTATTATGAAGAAACTTGCAAAATGCATCATGTATTGATGCAAATAAAGTTTTATGAAAAGAAATTTAAGTAATGAAAGGCGTTTTTGCCTACTTTGAGTGATGAAAAAATTAATGCAAAGTTGGATTCACAATCGAAATCTAACTTAAATAGAAGTTGGATTTATCAAAAAATCTTTCTTCACTTGAATCTGGGTTCATGAAAAAAGAGTTAGGCCTATTACCTAAACAGAATTTGGATTTTCAAAACTAGAACTAATTAAAATAAGCTAATTAAAACCTACTTAAGACCCACAGTTAGTGAACCACTACATTCCAATTTAGCAATTCATTCAGTTGAACGCTCGTTGACAAGCACAATTAACTTTGACAAGGTTATTAGTAATTTTGTTGCAAGGAAAGCAAGAAAAGTAAATTATTAAATTGTAACAGTTGACAGGCATAATGAAAGTACGAGACCGTACCATATCCATATGATAAGTTCATTCATTCATTACGAAAATTTATATAGCGCCCGTCAAGGTTACTACTAATGAGCGCTCCAATTAGTCAAAGTTATCAGTTACTAATCTATTCTAAGTACCATACTTACTGTGGTATCACTATGATTAAATCATTGTTTAGGCCTAGGTCTTTATTTTCAATACGTATAGAGAAAGAATAGGCCCTATGATTTTTATTGTTTAATTTTAATTTTATGGGAACTTTTATAATTTTCGATCTACCCTGCAAGACTTTTAGTAACTTTACTGTGAGGCTTGCTTTATTTGTTTGATTTATAACTGGTTAGTTGCTAAATTATTACAATCTTATTCTATTTTCATATCTTTATATCTAATGATAATGCATTTTAATTAGTCAAAGGACATACAGCTTTAATGTCGACAGTGCATGCTCATGCCGTTACTAACTGTAGGCCCTACAATTATTTGAATACTGAATAGAATAATCATAATGTATATAAGAGCTTAATGAAAGCACTCAAAACAGGCGCCTCATGCCTATCTCCTTGTGCATATCTCGGGGTAGGCCTATATATGACAGAACGAAGTGATGGCAAAATAGGCAGAAGCGGCATTTTGTACCTTCGCCCCAGGCGGCGCTTTGCCTCGCTACGCCACGTTCGAGACCATTTGTAATAACTTACATGTACGTCTAGAATACATTTAGACTTAAACGACTGCTATTCCAATCACACAAATTACGAAAACCGAGGACGCAGAAATGGAGTTGATAGTAGTCCTGGTTAATACTTTCTGAGGTAGATGAATGTCCGAAAGTTTTGTTAAGAAAAATCCAGGTCTGTGTCCGAGTTGCTAATGATTTTATCAAATATAATGAGCGAAATCTGAACAATTTTCAGAATATCTGTTTCTTGCACTACTATCCGGTGTTGTATGCAAGACCTTGAACTTCAAGACCAAGACGAGACCGAGACAGTGAGGTACCGAGACCGAGACCGAGACCGAGACAGTGAGGTACCGAGACCGAGACAATAGGTTCAAGACAGTTCGAGACAGCAAAAAAACAAGTGATCCTATATAAAAGGTTGTAAGATACTAATGTATCAGTTTTCGGGAATAAGGTTCATTTGTAATTTCAATTTGAAACTTAATTATAGTGTATATTGTATCAATTCCCAAGAACAGTTTGTATATTGCCGAGTTTTATCTTTTTCGATATTTCTTCTTCGACCTAGCGCAAAATTTTAAGACGTTAACGCGAAACTTATCGAGACCGCTTGTTCGAGACAGAACAAGGCTTTCATTTCAAGACAGTTAAAAAAATTCGATACACTACCTCGAGACCGAGACCGAGACAGCAGACCATACAACTCTGCTACTATCTGATTTCCAGTTATAGTGATCCTGATCGTTACCTCTAAACTACTAGAGCTTTAACTGAAGGCCAAGCGCAGGGCACAAGAGCAGATCCAAGTTCAAACCACATTTCAAAATTGCAAATAATTAACCAGAGTGTGGAATGTATCTGTGACATTCGCCAGATATCCTTAGCAGATGGGAAATGTTGATCAGTTAAAACGTGAGAGCTGTGACCCGTTCAAGCACGTACAGAGCTTATATAAGCTCAAATTCATTTATCCCAGCAAGAGAACAATAGAACTCCTCCGCTGCAACAACCCAGGCAGTGCCAATCCCAAGCCTGGATAAAGTAGGAGGGCGACGTTAATGATCTTTGTTATCATACAGTTTCGTTAAACTGCAACAACCCACCACCTCAGCAAGAGGTTCTTGACAGCCACTGCAGGTATTAATTATTATCAGAGACATACATGTATGTCATACATGTGGGAGTTCCAGTTTCAAGCAGCCTGGTTGGCGATTGTGGCGCTCTGCTAGCGGTGGATATTTGCAGCTGACACGCGTTTCCACTTCAACTCCAGCCTATCGTGTCTTATCATATAATGGACCATCTCCCTGGAACGGTTTTAATTGCACTTATCTAGGCCCACTCTGTTGCACCGGTGAATAAGCTGGTCTCCCTGACGTGGCTTTTGTGGGCGCTGAGAAATTTTCGATGATTTACATTACATTACATTACACCACGGCCATTCTTAATATAGCACAGGCCTAGCACACGTACTGTAATAATCTATGGTTTCAAACGTCAAAAGGAGGCTCGACGCAATTTCTACCAGACTTGCGATAAAAATACTCAATACTTTAAATTTATTGGTATTTGCGGTAAGTAAATTTGCACACATTTTTAATAAATGTATTATTTATCTTTCTTGTTGACTCGATTTAGATTATCATTGAACATATATATGTTTCGGATGATTTTAAGAGCACCCTCAATCATCACCCTATGACCTACGAAAGTTCTACCAGACTTGCCATAAAAACACTTAATATTTAAATTTATTGGTATTTGCGGTAAGTAAATTTGTCACACAATTTAATAAATGTATCATTTAACTTTCTTGTTGACTCAATTTAGATTATCATTGAACATATTCATGTTTCGGATGATTTTAAGAGCACCCACAATCATCGCCGTATGATAGTACGGCCGTTATAACAGTCGGCAAAACTAAAACGGATAGTTCACTTCTTATCTGAAAGCCATCAGAATTGGATAGGACTGTAAAGATCCAGCCTCACAACAGCTGATTGATAATAAATGAATATAATGATGATATTCGTTTGCTAGAAAAACAGTTAGATATTCCACAAATTCGGGACGTTGTGCGAGACGGTCAATTGTTTATACAAATGCAATCTTGTGGTCTAAAAGTTATGGTCAGGTATGGCGCTGTAAGGGTCGGTTAGAGTCAAGTTAGACGTCGTGACAGTCGGTTAGGGTCAGGTTTAGATAGATATCATTTTTTTTTAAACTTCATACTTGAAATGTTTGTTTTTAGTTATGTTTGTTGTTTATCTATCTATTTGATGCTGCAGGAAATGCCTAGAAAGTGCTGTGTTCCAGAGTGCTCGTCAAATTATAGAGGAACGGATTATGTCACTGTAGTCCGATTTCCAATTGACGAGACACAGCGGACTAAATGGATCCGTGCAATTTCACGTAAAGATTTCACTCCTACCAAATACGCTGTTGTATGCATAAAACATTTTTCAACAGAATTTATTGTGACTGAAGATTGTGTCAAACGTCCAGATGGATCAATGTTATGTGTTAAGAGAACTATTCCTAAACTGTTGAAAGAGGTGTATCCATCTGCTTTTCCAATTTTGCCATCTTACTTGTCATCCGAGCCACCAAAGAAGCGTCGGATTCCATAAGACAGGCAAGCATAACTGGATACACGGGACCAAAAGGCATTTATGGACTGGGATAAAAATGATGCCATCGAGTCTTTCGACACGCTGCGCTCAGGGATTTATGCTCATATTGGGCAGGATCCTCAGTGGTTACTTTTTCATCAGATACACATGTATGTATATGTATTCCTGATACTATCGAGTGCCCTATAGTCAAAATTGCTGTCAAGATTGGAAATAATTTAACAGTTTCTGGTTTTTGTGGCAATGTGCGTGTGTCTGGTGATCGTTTGGCATGGATCTTGGGATCTGATGAATTGCTAGACCGTTGGTCAGAGGTGGATGCGTTGGTAAGCCATTTTTTAAGGGTGATTGAGCCATTTTTTAAGGGTGACATTGAGTCTTTTCATTAAATACCTTCAAAACCATGCTGACTTTTTGACGTTCAATGCTAGTTGGGTTTAAAGCCTAGTATGTTAAATTTGGAGCCAGCTTAACAACCCCGGTTTCTTCAAAGCTATGCAATTATTCATGCAAATCAGCAAAATCTGCAAAACAGGCTCTATGAATCAAAGTTTTGTCGTCAAGATCAGGAAATGTAAATGTTTGACTTGCATAAGCTTGGTTTATCCAGTTGTTCAGAGTCTAACTTCTTCAGGAGTTATGTGATGAAGGTGACAGCATTCAGTCGGATAACAGTTCTTTTTTTTTGACTGAGCAACTGCACATTTATTTGATGTCACGTAGAACTTACAGTGCAAAAATGATGCTCTGGGCTTGTATACTGTTTCTGTTTACCCTAAAGCATATGATTTTATTAGGAAGAGTGTGTTAATATTGCCTCATGAGTCATACTTACGTCGTTTAACATCATGTTTGTCCTCATCTGTAACTGTCCTCATCTGTAACTGATATACATATTTCATATTTGAGAAACAAGGCTCGGTATCTTGAGCCATATCAGAAAATTGTTTCGTTGATGTTGGATGATATGGTAATATTCAAGGCTTTGCCAGCAATAACTCGCAACAGCAGGCAACAGCAGTGCAGGCTTTCATGATTGCATCTGTCCTTGCTAAGGACAGAGATGTAGTATCTTTCGTTCCAGTTGTCAACATGACAGCAGTATATTTGAAGGAAATAACATTGAGAGTGTTGCATGCTTTTCATGATGCTGGTTACAGAGTGTTGTGTACATGTATGTGTTACAGAGTGCTCTGATAGTAATCGAATTAATAGAAACATGTTTCCACTGTTCTGTGGCAGAAATGAACTGAATCCATTTATTGATAACCTATTTGACAGCACAATGAAATTATTTTTCTTGTTTGACTCTGTTCACTTACTTAAATGCATTAGGAACAACTGGATAAACCAAGCTTATGCAAGTCAAACATTTACATTTCCTGATCTTGATGACAAAACTTTGATTCATAGAGCCTGTTTTGCAGATTTTGCTGATTTGCATGAATAATTGCATAGCTTTGAAGAAACCGGGGTTGTTAAGCTGGCTCCAAATTTAACATACTAGGCTTTAAACCCAACTAGCATTGAACGTCAAAAAGTCAGCATGGTTTTGAAGGTATTTAATGAAAAGACTATTGCAGCACTTAACTTCTCTCCTACAATGAGTTATTCAGTGAATGATACTAAAACATTCCTTGAAATAATTTTGAAATTATGGAAACTTTTCAACGTGAAAGATCCACTTAAAGGGCGAAATTTGCATGACAGAGACAGTGACCCATTTCGATCAGTCAATGATGAACGGCTGAAATTTATGGAAGGGGTTGTTTTGTGGCTTACCAACTGGGAGGCAATGAAGTGCAAGGGCAGGCATGGCTGCTTGTCACAAGAGACTCATTTTGCTCTACAACGTACTGTCAAATCTAGGAAGTTGCTTATCCATTATTTGTTGGCTGAATTAAAATTTTGCTATGTAGATCCTGGAAAATTCCCAAACTGATAACCTTGAATATCGATTTTCTCAGTACCGACAGCTGTCTGGAGGAAACTATCATGTTTCACTAAGGCAGATTATTGAGTCTGAAAAAAGTTGAAGCTCATCAGTGTATTGCATTTGAAATCTGCCAAGTGTGGTAATTTTAATTTGATTCAATTTCTGTCTGATGTTGATTGTCAGGAAAGTCTTGCCACAGATACAATTATACCTGCATTTACTGATGTTGTCAGTGATTGCTGTGATATCTGTATTGATGACAGGGACTTCACTTGCATTGTTTTTATTGCTGGCTATATTGCACATAAAGTTTGTAAATTATGTAGTTATAAATTGTGCTAGCATGAACTCTGTACTGACAGTGAGCTGCTTTGTAAATTCGGCAAAAGCTTGGATGACAAATTCTTGTATATTGAAATTTTGAACAGAGGGGGACTTAAATGGCCAACCCAATTTGTAACTGATATTGTTTCTGGTGCGTTCGTTGTATTTAACTGTCTTATTTCACAAACATATGAGAATGAGTTTTTGTCTGTTACAAATCTGAGAGATTTAGTGGTCCGCATGAGCTTGGATTTTATTAATCATTCAGATAGCACCTGTGAATGTGATAATGCAAAGTTGAAACTTGTACATAGACCTGTTTTCATTGCTGCAAGCATTATGTTGAACAACTACACAAAGCTTGTAAATGACACAAAGAAGCCTGAACATTGCAGTAAGCCACTAGTGAGCCTCCGGCTGATGACGTCATAATGTCTTATAATTAGCCTGCTGTTACTAAATATAGCCGGCCGTGGTTGCACTCGGATTTGTGAAGCAAATAAATTTTCAAACCGCCTTGAAAGGAATTTGTTAAGATTCGTCAGATAGCCACATCCAGCGCTTTTGTGAGGTAGGGTCTACTTTATAGGCGCTATGATAAGTATGTTGAACATAATAATAGCGTTTTCTAATTGTTAATTGAAGTTTAAAATACTAATCGTAGACTACTATCTATTGCAGCATAAGCAAGAAGCTCCATTTGGTGAGCGCATCTTTCATCTCTTTAACATCATCACTCCCTACATTGCAGACAGAATGATCTAATTAAGCCATTGGAATGATGACCGGAGTCTTCTTTTGTCTCTTGCATGCTGTTTAACGACACAGTACACGTTTCATTATCGTCGCCTTCTTTTTTGGGACTGGCACTACCCGATTACGGGCAGTGGAAAAGTTTTTTGCTTCCTATAAAATCTCTCGTGTCTTTGTCTACGATTGCCTTTTCATTCTGCCGACTGAGGAATACAGCACATTTCAATTCATATAGATTGTCGTTTAATTACCTGCAGGACCTTGTGTGTGTATATATATATATATATATATATACACTGTTTCTTTTTCAGTGAAAATTGATCTGGCTTAGACATAGCATATGAAATCGTATCGATTTAAGTAAGCTTGCTAATCGCAGGTTACACGCAGTCGTCAACCAACGTCGTACGTCATATGTGGGCGGATACAACGTCATGTGTATGCCCTAAACAAAACACGAACAGTATGAAGTGTGGTTCTCAACAACAAAATACATTGTTGACTCCTGCGCGAAGACTACAGACCAGTACAGAGTTCATCTCATCTCCGGGTGGCATAAAAGCCAATGGACCTGCCTTCGTTTATGCATTTGTACACACTTTTACAGCTATTCACTCGAAACTTTTGCCGTTCGCCCTGGGAACACCTCGGACACCCAGTAGAGGCGGCGCCCACCGTCTTTCTCCTTGCCAGGGCCAAAACCTTGTCTGTACCCGGGCACCGGGTGCCCCAGCTAATACACAATATGAAAATGTCAGAGTTCTAACTATACCTTGCCGTTTCTCTCACTCAGTCACCTGTCTCTCAACCCTGCCCATTCATCTGTCGCAGCCCCACTGGTCAGCCAGCCACTTAATTCTAGCCATACCGTCGGCCACTGGCTGTTTTCCTCAGCCGGGCACATTCTTTAGCCCTGTTTTGGCTGCATCCACTTCATATAACTAGCGTGGCGTTTCATTATGATTCTAACCCAACAATTCCCAGACATACAGTCAAACAGGCATAATGATAATCTCTATAGGTCTGTGGCGATTGTTTCCACAGAATTTAAATTGGGCTCTGCATAAAAATGGTGGGTCGAAATGGGTCCAGACTGTGGACCCCATTCGATTGGACCCATCAGTAGGCCTATCTTGACCCGAACTGCTGAAAGTATAGATATTCACGACCCGGCCTAAACCGACCCTACACGTTAGTCGATCTGACCCGGACAGCTCTGCGCAGCGTTAATGACGCATCTGTGTTCAACTTGCATTCTACCGCAATCGCCGTCCATTGCGATCCATAGCCTAACTGCAGTGAATTTGTAGTTCCAGAGGGAATAGTTTCCTAGCCCTTCGCGGACTGTATTATGGTGATTGCCACTGTTGTGAAAGCGCAAACGAAAAAAGAAATCGAAATTAACGCACCAGGTCTAGCTAGGCCCAAATCCCACAAGAATTTTCATCGGTATTAGATATAGACCCACTATATATGTGCTGAATACGGGTACCTAAACGGAAATTACGGAATAGGTCTCATATGGGCTCCACACGGCATGATCACTTAGATATGCATGACCGCAACCAATGACGATACAATTAAGAGAATGTCGATAAAGAAACAATAGTTCATGCTTGAAATAGCAAATGGTTCAAGAAATGTAGCTCAGTTTACATGCGCGACAACATTGGGGCTCAGACATAAGTAATCGCAATGCAGCACAGAAAACTCTTTAGGAACGGATCGATGGTTAACATGATGAAAATACTGTTCGTTCTTTCCTCATTTCACCTCTGCTTGTCAGTTCTTTTCATCGCATCGCAACTCACTACCAAACGATAGGCCTATGATCTGCTAACGGGACGCCAGCTGGTGGCAGGTGCAAATGCAAATGGTGTTGAACATAGGCCTGAGTAGGTCGTCTACATGAGCATCAAGCTGGTTGCTACACAATGAAGGCTGCTTTTAGCCATCTAAGCGCTTGTGAGACTCATCCATACTCTTCGATGGGTGGGCGTTTGCCTTAGCGTGTGGTGAAAGCTGCTACAATGCTATATGTTTTTGATATTCAAAGTTTCGAAAAATTTGAAGCAATGGTTTCTACTCATTAACTATTTATTCCAGCTGTTATACTCAGCCACAATCGTCGTCGATTCTGCCCAGTTCGTTTCAGCATATCTTACAGGAATAAAACATGAGACTTTAGACGTCATCACTGGGCGCCGGTCAACTCAATTGAATCCAAAGAGAAGCTGATCGATTCCTATGATTATATGAAAGGAATCACAAACTCTTAAGATACAGGGACAACATGATCGTTGAACTGGTTCGTAATTAACATACCATCTTTGGTTTTATAGGATCTTTTGTCAACTCGATCTCACGTCCGTCAAACAATTATGGCTAGTCTGAGGCGAGTGGTGCTGACGTGCTTTACGTCGTTAATTCTGTTGACATTGGTCTTGATCGTTTATCATCCTTTTCCAAAAAGCACAAATAAGGATTTTGCTCTCAATCTTCGAAATGATTCATCCAGCGCAATGGATTGCATAAAGAACACAGTACTTCGTTTTCAATTAAATATCCGTCATTGTTTCCGTTCAAATCTGCCTATGGCTCCGTTTGAGAATCTAGTGACGGAGATGTTGGAGTCTGAGAGCGGAGGAACATCAGGACCAACGAGTCACAGACAATCGAAACAAACGTCTGCAATACCAATACAAAGTCTCAAGTTCTCAATAGAATCAAATGTCAGTAGTGTTGTGAGACCAACAGGTCATATGATTACGGAAGCAAGTGTTCAACTCTTACGCAAGTCTAAGACTAACCTCACTTACGACGACATTCCTCAACTTCAAGTACGCGATGTTAACTGTGCGTATTTAATCCGAGGTGATCAAAGTGAACAAAGGAAAGCGGACATCTACCAAAAACAACATCCAAAGATCGTCAGATCCAATGAGGAAATATTTTCAGAGGCCCTTAATTGTTCTAGATTTCTGTCCGATCGTCGATACATTCTTAAACTAGCTTCGGATGAAGAAAACAATTTTCCACTTGCTTTTAGTATTCTTATTTTTAAAGACGTAGAACAGTTTGAGAGGCTACTCCGAGCTATCTATCGTCCACAGAATTTTTACTGTATTCACGTCGACAAGAAATCTTTGAAATCTGTTCACGGTGCTGTTAGTGCAATTGCAAAATGTTTAGAGAATGTTTTTATGGCTCCCGAACAGTTTGACATTCAGTGGGGAACTTTCTCCGTTTTGGAGCCAGAACTAAGCTGTATGACTGAGTTGCTAAAGCACAGGAAATGGAGGTACTTCATCAATTTAACTGGACAGGAATTTCCACTGAAAACCAACTGGGAAATCGTTGAGATTCTTAGGATTTTCAATGGAGCCAACAATTTGGAAGGAACTATAAAAAGGTGCGTGCTTTTCTTGTTATCGCTGCATATAATTACGTTCGCATCTGGTAGGCTATCTTATTGGCTTTATGCACTTATTTATCGTCTATACCGTGCTAGGTATCTCGTTTGTGTAGTTTCCACAGTAGACAATGCTATAGGCCAGGCCAACAGAATCAATATTTATTAATTAAATAGATAGATTTGCATATCAGCTGGGCGCTTATCGTGTGCAATAACATCTGTAAAGTTATATGGTTTGATTGAGGATGACGACAAGTTATAAGAACCCATCCATGTATTACTTACGCAAAAAAATCGGATTTTCGGACCGCCCAGCCCCCTGTTGCACCGCGTACATTTTCGTGGACCCTCCCCCGTGCTTATGCACATCTGAGCTTTACCTCCCCTCCCATTGCAAAGGTTAAATAGCTAAAGATATCTTTAAGACATTGATTTTACCACAAACTATATATTTTTGTTAAGCATCATATTTAACAGCTTAAATTTGTTAACTGTTATGAAGAAATAAAACACTGACAATACTTGCATTTAAAGAGTTTTACCGCTACATAAAATTGATTAAGCAGGAATATAGTCTGCATGTGATTGGGTTTACAGTTCTGATTTTAATATTCCGTATTGTGGACACCTTAATTGGACAGTAATATTTGCGTACGTACAATCGTACATATTTTCGGGGCCTCTCCCCTCCACCCCTACGCACCCCTACGCAAAACCGCCGAAATTCGAAACCTCCTACCGCCTCACTGCGTACGTAATAATGGGGACAGCCCCTTAGGACTGAGAAGGACTAAGTTTTATTTGGCACGTGGGACTTACTACAGAGATATTTCTGATACAAGCGGTAGCCTACTTTGTTAATTGCCTGCAGACGGCGATGGGGCATCTGATCCGTGTATCGTATCTGCCATGGCGAAGAGCATCTGAACGGTTCTACTCTTAGTAGTAGAAATGCTGCATGCGCTCAGCCTCGCAGGGTCTTCTTGTCCTTTTCTCTCGGACCTCTGTATTTCACAACGTATTTACAGCAGCGAATATAATAAACTTACATATTCAAGAAATAGGCCTAGTATGTGATTCGCCCTGGTGAAAAAAATATAGCTTTCCGAAAGTCAACACGTTTAAGAGCTGCACAACGCTCTCTACATCGCCTCTAAACTGTTCCCTGAGCGAATGCCGTCTTAAATTTCCCCGCCCGCAACTACATGTGCTATCTCTCCTTTCCTGGCTTCGTTCTTTCCAAGTTGTCGCATCCCTTCGTCTGTCAATCATTTGTCCTGCGCTCCGTCTCTCTCTGTCTGTCTCAGTCTCTCTCTGTCTGTCTGTCTCTCTCTCCTGAATCTTTCCTTCCGTCGAATATCTACGCGGCAATCCCAAGTCTGAGTTTCCTGCCACCATTCTTCTCGCTTCTCTTCACTGTACTTGGGCGTCCTTAGTTTATTCTTCTCCCCTTTTGTCTCCCAATTGTATATTTCCGTCTGGTGATTTTCTATACAGTGTATGTCCACCGGTCTCCCTTTTCTGTCCGTCTATACGTCTCTTTCTCCCTATTTATGTCTGTCTGTCTGTCAGTCTCTCTCTCCTTTATCTGCCTAGTGACTTTGATTAGGTGTGGTATACATGATGAATCGTACATCAAAGTGAACAACAACACGTATGCCTATATGCTACTATTTGAAGTCCGTCGTAGCACTGTTGAGAAATTGTCGCACTAGGGGACCCCCTCCCTTTCTAGTCGGTCTTGTTCCCACGGTCAGCGCTCCTCGGTTTTCCCGATCGTGCACCCTCCCACTCAAGCTTTGCTCCTTCCCATCGCTTTTCTGTCGTCAGCTCTCTTCTCAATGCTCTCTCTTTCTCACGATTTATCTTTTGGCACTGCTCTTGTTTGCTCTTTCCTCCCTCGCTTTCTGTCGTCAGCCTGCTCTTCGCCTGTCGGTGATGCCTTTGTGTGGCCGTTTTTGGTGGGAATTTGCTTCCTGAAATCTTCACCAGGTGTTCTCTTTCCCACGGTCGAGGGCGGTTTGAGCGCTATAAAAGGGGGCCCGGTTTTAGTCGAAAAGAGAGTCCGAGGAAGATCGTCAGATGGAGCAGTCGAAGCACGGCCTGATCGAACCGAAGAGAACAGTCCGATCTCCGCCAGCCGAGGGAACAGTTCGAATAAGTTCGACATAGCGACACATCCTTGTAGTAGAGACCCCCAGATTTCGCCACATTGGTACCAGAAGTGGGGTGCGCGTTGGGTCTTTATCGATTCGCGACGACAAGATCTGATGAAGGACGAACAGAGCACCATAATCTACACCCTGCTGGACCTCGACGAGTAGCTCTACGCCTGCTGTTCGGAAACCGACGGCCGAGACGCCCAGAAGCAGAAATTGTCTGCTTGAGAGTATTGACTTTGACGGACCGAGGTCGACATTGTTGGACGACGATGAGAAAAAGAAAGAGGCGACAACTATGTCGAAACAACCGGAACGTGTCGGCATCCACCTGGTGAACCGACCGACACCCATGGAACCCGGAAAGTTCGACGGGACGGGATCTCTGGAGTCGTTCCTCGCCCAGTTTGAAGTGTGTGCGAGACACAATCGTTGGATGGCTGTGGACAGCGTCGACTTTTTGAGATGCGCGCTGGAAAAAGCCGCAACGCAGCTCCTATGGGACTTCGGAGCTCGTCAAGATGTTACGTATGAAGAGTTGGTTGAGCGGTTACGGCAAAGGTATGGTGCAGAGGGCCAAGCAGAGACGTTCAGAGCCCAATTGTACTATCGTCGTCAACGCACCGAGGAGAATCTGAGCGATCTCTTGCACGAGATTCGCAGGCTTGTCGTTCTTGCTTATCCGGTTCCCTCAAATGAAACGACGCAGATAATTGCTCGAGACGCGTTACTTGAGGCCATGCGGGATCGCGATCTGTCGCTTAAAGTTCGTGAAAGAGAACCGAAGACTCTCGATGAAGCCTACCGTACGGCACTGCGTCTAGAAGCGTACCAGCACACAACGGACACCGACGACCGACGACGTCCACCTAACCGAGTAAGGGCTATGCAAGAGGCAGACGTAAGCGCACAGATACAGTCGCAACTGGACCGATTCCTTGCGACGCAACGTCAGGAACAGGAGAAATGGCAGCGCTCAATGGAAAGCCGCATCGATAGACACTTGCAGGATCTGCAGCGTGCTCACACCTTGCCGAACGACGGACAGGGTTCGAACGCCCATCCAGGAGGAAGTCACGAAGGGACCGCCAGGCGAATGGTTACCTGCTACAACTGCGGCCGGGCCGTCCATATCGCCCGAAATTGTCGCCAGCCACGCCGCAGCAACGAGACAGCCGTCTCCGGGTCCGAAGAGCCAGATCCTGTTGCAAGAAATCACACCACGAGGCCAGGGCAGCCGAATCGCGCAAGTAACAACGCCATTTACATCCGAAGCTCGATCAACGGCCAGCCGCAGACCTCTTTAATCGACACCGGATCTGAGTTGAGCTTGGTACCTGCTCATAGTGTTTGGGAGTGGTGGTAGACTTACGCCCTTGTCACCGGGTGTTGATGGCTGCCAATGGGACCGAAATTCGTGTTTTAGGGGAAATTACTGTCCCGATTAAGGTCCGCAATGGGTTTGTGCTACCTACCGACTTTTTGGTCTCCGACCAGATCACAGAACCCATGTTAGGTATGGATTGGTTGAGAGGGCCTCGAGTCAGGTTGAGTTTTGGGACTGGATTTTTGTACGTAGGTCGTAGACGTATCTCCTTGGTGCGGGGAAATGATTCCGCGTGGTGTCGGCGCGTGATCGTCGCCGAACAGGTCATAGTGTCGCCCAAAAGCCAGCAGGACATCTCCGTTAGAACTCTTTATTGGGAGTTTATCTGCCGTTTCATCGGCCTGGATGACAGAAGCTTGTGAGGTCCGACCAGGAGTTCATGTTGCGCGGGTAGTGTTAGGGGATAAACAGAACGACGCCAGATTCGAATGATGAATCTAACGGAGGAAGCAGTAACGTTGGATAAGGATCAGCTGCTAGGAAGTTTACACCCAGTTGAAGTCGACAGGTGTGTTGAACAGGACAACAGGAAAGTTGGGACGGTGTTGCTATGTGAGACGTTGCTGGCCGACTTAACTGAAGGGGTACCTCAAGAAATCAGAGTACGACTGGAGCGATTGTTGAAAGATTATCAAGACGTCTTTTCGGTGACGGAGGAAGATTTGGGACGTACCTCAATTAGTATGCATAACATTGAAACAGGAGATGAACGGCCAATACGACAGCCATTGAGACGGCAACCTCTTCCTCACCGAACTGCCATTGACGAACATCTGAATAGGACGTTTGCAGAAGGAATTGTAGAACCAGCGGTGAGCGAATGGGCCGCGAATGTGGTTCTAGCACGAAAAATGGATGGCACGTTGAGATTTTGTATCGATTATCGGCAACTCAACCATAAGACGAAGAAGGATTCTTACCCACTCCCAAGAATCGACGAATGTCTAGACGCTCTCGCAGGCGGAGGCTGGCTTAGTGCTTTAGATTTGAGAAGCGGTTACCATCAGGTGGCTATGGATCCACGGGACGCGGACAAGACTGCTTTTGTTACGAGGAAAGGCATTTTTCGTTGGAAAGTAATGCCCTTTGGGCTCTGTAACGCCCCGGCCACTTTTCAGAGACTGATGGATATCGTTTTGTCGGGTCTGAATTTCGAAGTCTGCTTGGTCTACCTCGACGACGTTATCATCTTCGGAAGCACACCGGATGAACATCTAGACAGACTGGAGCAGTTGTTCCAGCGATTACGAGAGGCCAACCTTAAGTTGAAGCCAACCAAGTGCAAGTTGCTTCGTCGGACCGTAACGTTCTTGGGCCATGTTGTTAACCCGAATGGAGTTGCGGTTGATCCTTTCAAGATAAGAGACGTGGTCGAATGGCCTATTCCGGAAAGGTTAAGGGACCTACGTGCTTTTCTGGATTTGTGTTCGTACTACCGGAGGTTCATACGTAATTTTTTAGGGATGTCGTCTCGACTCTGCACTTCTGCGGACGGGTTCCCACCCGCCTTCTTCCCATTCATCCATGGATGGCGACGCCGGAAGCCCTTCGGTCTCCCACTTCAGTGAACCACCTGCCAGCCCTGAGACTGACAGATCCTCTTTCGTCGCTGGAATGAATAGCGCGTCCGACCCTGGTGTGGAATTTGAAGTGATCACCGTGGACTCTGACAGTGATGCCACCGAGTCGGATTAGAATTACCGACACTGAAATAACTGACGGTGTAAAGACTTATAATTATATCGACCCCAATTAGGGCAATTCATTTAATTTGATAAATGAGGCTTTAGTTATTCGTCTGTTTTGCTGAGTTGCTTGGTCGTTTCAGTTCTTGTTTTGTGTTCTATGGCTAATGAATAGGGTAGCATTGGATTGGTACTTTTGCGAACATTAAGGAAGTTGTTTGCGATTAGGCGTTTCGCATTTATTATGCTACGTTATATTAATTGCTATGCTTTGTTATGTTAACTGTTACTGTTCACTTTCATCTGCGATGACGTAGTTAGCAGTCTCCACCGCTGTACTCTCCAAGGGATGTGGGAATCCCTATCATGCAGGGGAGGGAAGATGTTGAGAAATTGTCGCACTAGGGGACCCCCTCCCTTTCTAGTCGGTCTTGTTCCCACGGTCAGCGCTCCTCGGTTTTCCCGATCGTGCACCCTCCCACTCAAGCTTTGCTCCTTCCCCTCGCTTTTCTGTCGTCAGCTCTCTTCTCAATGCTCTCTCTTTCTCACGATTTATCTTTTGGCACTGCTCTTGTTTGCTCTTTCCTCCCTCGCTTTCTGTCGTCAGCCTGCTCTTCGCCTGTCGGTGATGCCTTTGTGTGGCCGTTTTTGGTGGGAATTTGCTTCCTGAAATCTTCGCCAGGTGTTCTCTTTCCCACGGTCGAGGGCGGTTTGAGCGCTATAAAAGGGGACCCGGTTTTAGTCGAAAAGAGAGTCCGAGGAAGAAGTCGAAGCACGGCCTGATCGAACCGAAGAGAACAGTCCGATCTCCGCCAGCCGAGGGAACCGTTCGAATAAGTCCGACATAGCGACACGGGGTATGCCGGTCAACAGTAGGCTTCCTGAAAAAGAGTACGGCAGTGAGATTGTGAGGAGGTGGCCACTCGTTCGTTGAGAGGACGACCGGCCAGGGCGAGATTTGGCGTCTGTCAAGAAATACAGAAATATTGCAGAATTGTCGTGGTTAAGTCCTCTGCCGGACCGGAGAGGCCGAAATTCGCGCGTGACATCCTTGTAGTAGAGACCCCCAGATTTCGCCACAGCACACTATAATATGCCTAAACCTACATCTCTATATTAAAAGACAAGATTTTGTGCGTCTATCTACTCTACGTATTTGCACAGTTTTAGAGCTATTGGCTCGAAATCGTCGCCGTTGGCTCGGGGACCACATGGCAGGCCCAGTAAATGGGTTGGTGAATCCCACGGCCGCCATCTTTCTGGTCTCCAGGGTCAAGAACCTGTTTCAGGACTCCAAGGAAAGTTTCCTTCTCAGCCGCCAGGAGCGTGTCGACGAAACACCTGCTCCACATTTGCCGACATGTATGTGCACGTGATATCTGTCTGCCACACCTCTTTTTTACACCATCATGAATGAATGGACGGTTTGGGAGATATCGTACAGGTAGCAGGTGTACACTGTCCGTTTATGCAGTTACACACTTTTACAACTTTTGACTCGAAACCTTCGCCGTTCGCTCGGTGAAACCTGGAACACCCAGTACAGGGGCTAGTGTAAACCGCGGCCGTCCTCTTCCAGCTCTCCCGGACAAAAAACTTGTCTCAACCCGTGCAACGCGGGGTTCCCCAGCTGGTATGCTTATATAATAAAATATTCACTTTAAACTTAGCATTATTCTACGTTAATAATAACAAGCTAATAAGGCTAATTTATTAACCATTCTATTAGATAACCTAATATTCTACACTAGCTGGAGAACCCGGCGTTGCACGGGTTGAGGCAGGTTTTTGGCCGTGGAGAGCATGAAGACGGCGACCGCGGGGTTCACCAACTCCTCCACTGGGTGTCCCAGAAGCTACCCGAGCGAACGGCTAAGGTTTCAAGTGAATAGGTGTAAAAGTGTGGAAATGCATAAACGGAATTGTGTGCAGATACAGACACAGCTACCTATACGATATTTCCAAGAACGTAAACGAAGAGGTGTAGCAGAGAGATATCACGTGCATATAATATGTCGGCAAATGTACAGGAGGTGTTTCACACGATCACGGCGACTGAAAAGGAAATTTTCCTTGGAGGTTCTTAGACAGTTTTTTGGCCCTGGACACCAGGAAGAGGACGGCCGCGAGGGTTCACCAATCCCTCGACTGCGTGTCCCAGGTATTCCCCGAGCTAACGGTGAAGGTTTGGAGTCAATAGTTCTAAAACTGTGCAAATGCATAGCCGGACAGACAGACAGAAGCACACACAGAATCCTATCTTTATATGTAGAGATATAAATAAAGCATTATCATCGCCAACTGGTTTTTCACTACATCTTTAGGACTACACTTCTAAAGATGACGATCCTGGTTGGGTTTTCTGCAAGTCCATATGAGGGTTCGTGCAGTGGCCATGTTATTCAGGGCAACGACTCCGACGAGACGATGCTTGACACAGTTTTTATTTCCGCTCGACTTTAACGACGAGCGTTTAGATAAATTAATTGTATGGGAAACCTATGCGACTCGTCTTTGAATGATTCACGTCTTGTTTAGACGTCATTTCACGACGTCGACATAACCGGGCTTTGCTAGACACAATAATTAAGTTCCTACTTTAGCCAGTATTCTTAGTATTCTATAACATAAAACATGTACTCACACAAGACGAGTAAACATAGCAGTCAATTAGTTTAACCTTTAATATAATATGTGACCAGGTGACACGACTTGTACATGTGTTCAGGGCTCGAAATGAACCGGAACGGGCCGGAACGAGGATCGGTAATACCGTTGCATACAAACCGGAACGCCGTTCCGGTTTGTATGCAACGGTATTACCGTTCAGCGTCGTCAAATAGGCCTATACTGGAACGCATCAGAAGTTCAGAACGCCGTTTATTTTCGTCGCGTGAAAATTAAAATGTCATTTCGTGGCCATTCTGCTGCTGAACTTATTACAACTGGAAATTAAAATACTAATCTTGAATAATGTCAATAAAGGAATTTAGATTGGTGAATTAAAAGTCAACAGACAATAAAAATGACGTCAAACGCAAATAAACAACGAGTAGGAAGGAGTGAGGCTATGCTGCTGTTTGCCTTATATTTAAACGAGGTGTCAATTGGCAAACAGCGGCATAGCCCAGGGATGTGGTCTCGAGACCGCGGTCTTTGTCTCGAGACCGGAAAATTGCGGTCTTGGCCTTGGTTTCAAATGCATCGGTCTTGGTCTTGGTCTCGGACCAACGGTCTTGGTCTTGGTCTCGACTGGGTCGGTCTTGGTCTTCAAGGATCGGTTTTGGGATTGGTCTCAGTCTTAGGTTAGCGTTCTTGGTCATTTGCCGTATCAGAGCAATTTCTTTGACATTTGTCGGTTAGTTTCGATTGTTAGAGACACCGGATGTTTAGGCCCTACGTTCTTGTTATCGATTTTTGACGTGATGACCATCTATATAAAAAATTATACATGTTGCTATGGGCAAAAAATGCATTTGCAACGGAACCAGCCATTTCAACAATCTAATAATTATGTGGTCGGTAACGTGTAGTCACTGTTAACCTACAATTCCGAGTACAAGTAGGCCTACACCATTCAAACGGAACGCTAATCTACTTGTCTGATGTATTATCTAGAACATATCCTATACTGTAAGTAATTTATAAAGCGATATTCTCCGGCCGAAGCCAATTGCTGAACTCGCAAAGGTTCAGACTGGCCGGTAAAACTTTTTCTGGACCATGATTAAGATTAGTGTTCTTCAGCAATAAAACTAATGTTTTAAGCGTGCTGGTCCGTTTTAGCGTCTTAATAAATTGAATTGCTTATAAGAAAAGAGTATCGGTCTTGGTCTTGGTCTCGGACCCTCGGTCTTGGTCTTGGTCTCGGACCACCCGATCTTGGTCTTGGTCTCGGACCACCCGATCTTGGTCTCGGACCACCTGGTCTTGGTCTCGGGCCACCCAGTCTTGGTCTTGGACCTCTCGGTCTTGGTCTCGGTCTTGGTCTCGAGGTTTTGGTCTCGTGCCCAACACTGGCATAGCCCACTCTTCCCTACTCGTTGTTTATTTGCGTTTGATGTAATTTTTATTATCTGTTGACGTCATGTCTAAAAGTAAATTTTGTCAATAAGGATGATTGTGTATTTGTGTCTTCATTTTCAAATTGTAATGATGATTTTATTTTTAGAGAAAAATAATCAGATCCAGAAATGATTAACCACCATGAGTTTAATTTATTTATTTGAAAAAACGGTCAATTTTAACTGATAACACTGATAATCCAGGTGTAGACCTACCTTCCAAAAAGGAATTAGACGTTCAGGTATGACCGAAAGGGGTGGTCAGTGCTCAACTCAAGTAGGCCTACACTAGGTTATGTTATTGGTGAGTTGGTGAAGAACTTCTAGAAGATCAAGGTGAATATGTTCCGGAAAATAAGTCTATGTCGTTTATGTCGTCAAATGATAAAGACGATTTGCCCGCCTGTTGGAACAAAGATCAGCGCGACAATTTTAAGCAATACGATGATTGCCTGGTTGTCAAAAAATGACGCTTTGGCCGTGCTAAGTAAGCAAATTGAACAATTTAATTCGCAATATTTAGTGAAAACAATCTAAGCATTTCTAAAATCTAAACCATGGCACTAGTGTTCTGTATTACCTAACGGTAACACTAAAGAATCTCAGCAGACTAGTTTGCGGGGGAAAACTATTTGAACATAAAAAAGTGATGCTTAGGCTATCTGAAAGCACTTGAAGTAGCAGAACAAAGTGATGAAAAAATCGACACCAAAATTAAACTGAGTGTCAGACTGCCTACAACATCGACAAACGAAGATAACGAATGCCTTAATTATTTAATTTTATCATGGTGATTAATTCAAGGTTTTCGTAGGCCTATAATCTTAAAAATTGTCCTGTCAATGGTCCAATATAGGCTTATTTAGTAGTGTTCGTTTCGTCAAATGTTCCATTTCGAGCACTGCATGTGTTCCAAACTTTAGATATCATTATTAGCACTTCAAACATCAGTTAAATAGCCAAATATACGCTCGAGATAGCCCATCCATTAACGAGTCATGTCTCCCGGGTAATCCTATGTGATCGATTTCTAAATATTATCTGAATCGCTAGCGCCATTATTATTAGTCATTGCATGTTAAAACTCATTGAGGCTTTATGTAGTGATTGAATTTCGAGTAACCATGTAACATACAGCGTAGTCAACAATGTTCTGATATTATTATTATTATTATTATTATTATTATTATTATTATTATTATTATTATTATTATTATTATTATTATCATCATCACCATTATTTTTTCGGCAATGTTATATAACGCCTTTATAAGATTTCAATACTCAATAACTAATTAGCGTCCCAGATTTATCCAAGCAATATATTTATTCTTTAAATTGGCAATATGTGACTGAAATAACCAATTTATTTGCGGCGTAAGCCTAATGAACTGCTACGATATATGAAGGCGACATTTTCGATAGGCCTGCATGTAAGCCTAGGTCGCATATAGGCCTACATGTAGGCTTATATGCGACGAAACGACCGGTCTCATATAGACCTATGTTGGTATGATAGACCTGATGGATGGTAGACCTATGTAGGGCTATATGAGCACAACGAGAATATGAAAATTATATATGAATTCATTTACAAACATTCATTAGCTAACTATTCCAATTTCGCATTATCATAAGTAGCCTAACATGAAAGAACTCTGAATAAATTTAGAAAGTTCTTTTGTTTACTTAAATACATCACGTTTTCAGACTTAATGGCGAAAGAACGTCACATTTGAAGCCAGCTCCGTTCAACATAATTGTCACCAAAGGATCAGTACACATCGTGGCTACGAGAGGCTACGTCGAATATATCATCTACAACGAAACTTCCATCAAATTCCGTGAATGGGTTAAACATACATACATTCCAGACGAAACCTATTTCTCTACATTGAACTTCAATCCTCATCTACACGTTCCCGGCTCCTATCTTGGTCAGTGTATCCGTCATTGTACCGTAATCGTAATCTCCAAACTTCTGAATCGCCACGCGAATGATTCCAGCTTAATTATGAGCACTGGGTCAAGTCATAGAGGTCGTCCAAAGGGTTTTCCGAAGCTGGTAGAGTCAGGTTTCCATTGGATCAGAGGGGCAGAATACAATGTAGATGTTAAGGAATATGATGATTAAGTCGAGAATTGGAAGGTGGAGGATGAAGTGAGTCGTGGACTCGTGGTAGGAATTTTGAGTGGAAAGCCCGAGAGGTGATGAATGATGGTGAATGTTTGACAATTATGGTGGAGGAACAGAAAAAGTGCGGAATTAAGAACGTCGGTCGTTTCCAGAGTTGTCCATGGGTAAAATTTTCATGACCCGATCCAACCAATCCAAAATGGACCCGGCCCGACCCGACTTCTCAAGCCACATATTTGACCTGACATGACCTATGAAGTGCACAACCCGACCCAATCCGACCCGACCCGCCTTTGTGCCAATTATGCTAATATTTTCCGTAAAATTCTGAAAATTATAGTAAAAACGCTATAGAGTCAGACCGCTATACAGAATGACAATAATAATAATAATAATAATAATAATAATAATAATGATAATAATAATAAATGATATTTTAAGCTCATAATAAACGTATCAAAGAAGATACTTTTCGTTTGTTCCATTTAATTCAGCCTAAACTTACTTTCTCCATAAATTCATGCAAAAGAATTCCGGATATTACTAGGCAGGCTATACCAGACCACATGCCCCAGCGTTGCACCTCTAGTTAACTCACACGCTTGTGATCTAACCGTTCATCTTTCGATTTTTTCTCTCATAAATTAACGAGAAATTATTCCATGCTACATTTTAAATCTGGTGTTTCCCGAAGTCTTCGCTCTAATTCCTTCGCCATATTCAAATAAGCTGATGGCAACTGATTGACGCCAGGGTCCGGCGGTGTGGACAGCTGTCACATCCCGATGGCGGCTTATTTAAAAGAGTTTGATCTCGGTCCCTACGAGGTTTGGCGCCCATTCGAACAGGCGAGCGGCGGCGATGGTATTATCTATAATGTATTAAGCCCAAAATGCAAAATTAGGTGGGTCGAAGTCACACATTATTTGGCTACTGAAATGACAACAACGTATTGTCGTACTTTGTCTCTGTCGCTAACTTTCTGTCTCTATGTCTCAAGCGTTCTTCTTTCTTCTTTCTACAAATTATGTGTATTTACACATTTATATATAAATATATATATTTATTGTATTCATGTAGGCCCAGGGCTTAAAGTGTGCCTGGACGGTCATGGACGGCGTCCAGGCACTTATTTTCGAGGCTGGACGCCATCCTGCCACTTATTTGGCCAGCAGAGCCTGGACGCCGTCCATGAACGTCCATGCATCAGTGCAATTCCTCTATATACGTACGTTATTATCTACAGAATAAAGAGGAGGAAAAAATTTCGGGCTTCGCGCGTTTACAAACTTTATTTCCACAACTTTCAAAACGATGCCGATGCCGCTGGCCTCTTTATTGTCAACAATTTCACAAGGGGAAGCAATTCTCTGTGGGCCTACGCTTTAAATTACAACAAATATTTCACCAACAAATAATTGACGACTAAATAATGGTTGATGGACAAAAAGCCTAACGAATGATAAAAAATTCTATTTTTCGCCCATTGTATTTGGTCAAATAGAACCTGGATTGATTATAATAATGTCTGCAATTCCAGCTTCTGGTTCAGCAAGAACCATTTTTGCTAATTCAACTTCTATTTAGGCAAATATTCTTTCCAATGATCCAACTTTTATTTCAGTAGGCATTTTGTTCATCTAAATGTGACGTCACGTCATCACATCAAAATACGTAATTTTTTTAAAAACCGACACTCATTTAAACAAGTTCCACTTAATTAGCAGTAGTTGTTACCACAATTAAACAACACCAATTATGATCATGATAGTCTTTCATCCTGAGGAATGCATAAGATTGTAATCATTATAGGCTACTTAATTTTTCCATTTTTCTTCGTTATACTACTATAACTTGAAATATTTTATAGCTAAAATAATTGTTTTTGATAATTATAAGAAAATTTGCATTACAATCTAGACATCTGGTTTGATTTTTTTTGCGGGGGGTCAGGGTCTTGTGACGTGACGTTATATTTGATGGGTCATGGCATTTGTGACCACGTGTGACGAAGAGGAAGAGGTCAAAAATCGTAAAAAATTGCGTGACGTCTTTTATGGACTGCTTCCTTAGCGTCCAGGCTCTTCTGTTTTTACACTTTAAGCACTGTGTAGGCCTATATCATATCTCGTATCAATTAGCTGCCCTTCTACAGCTTTCAGAGTCGCCTACTTTGTTCATGGGATGAGCCTTTTACAACGTAATACTACAAAGAGGTTTACTCTTTTATTGCCCGATTGTTTGTCTTAGAAGTCAATTGCCTTTGTCTGTTGTTCAATCGGCTTTGCAATAGCCTTGGGCCCGTCGTTTTTCCTCAATCATGTGCGCTTAGCGTCTCTTGTCAATGAACGCATGCACAAATTCGAAGATGTAAAACTCTAAGAATCATTATGAATAGCACAGAGTAGAAAATTAAGCTCTGCGAAAAATGGTGGGTCGAAGGGAGTCCAGACTTGGGACCCGACCCAATCGATCAACTAGGATCTGGACCCGACCGGACCCGCTGAATGTGAAAATATTCGTGACCCGACCCGACTGTAGGGTCAACCCGACACGTGGACAACTTTGGTCGTTCCAGAGATGTGTACAATGTTGAATAGGCATATGGCTCGATGGGAAAACTTGAGATGAGCTGTGACCAAAGTTTGAGTAGAACTGAGAAAGGAGGATGACTGAGAACAGTGGGTTGGCTGGATGGTGAAGAGTTCGCGAAGATATTTGGGCTGGAAGTATTAAGAAGGAGTTGTGGGTCATGGATAGGACATTGAGATGGATTGAAGATGTGGTCAGAGTCAGAGAAGATCCGAGGATCAAACGGTGACATGAAGATTGCGGACAGTGGCATCGGAGATGAAGGGTAGCTATAAAGAGTTGTTGAAGAGTCATGAATTTTCTTGAATTGATTGGGAAGCCTTTCCTATGATGACTAATTCTGTTTTGAAGGCTTTGAGTCAGAGGAGGTCGGACGACATCCATTGAGAGATTGGGTTCACCACATTGAGTAACTGTGCGATGGAGGTGGAAAAAGAGCTTACTGAGAAGGGTAAGTAGAGTTTGGTGATGTCTGCGCGCAAATCGTAACCAACGCAGCAGGATTCCACGAGATGGCTAAGACGATGAAGCATAAATATCGAAGAAGAGAGGACACAAGACAGAGACTAAGGGACACCACAAGAGAGTGGGAGGAGTTGCGAATAAAATCTGGATGCTTTGGCAGAAACCTGAGAGACGGATCTGGAAGACAAATATGATTGGAAGTAGGCTACCATAGCCAGTGGTGTTGGCAAAGGGGAGTTTAGGGGTTGCATGGTTGGTTAAAAACCCCATTGCCATTGTTGTAAATTCTTTTTACTCCCAACTTACAAAACCCAAAAAATTGAAAGTTGTGTGCCACGAGATGTGTTAAAAGACATGACTCTATGTCAGCATTCAAAAAATCTATATGATTCAATCTTCCATGGATTACTAGAAATTTCGAGTGGGCGGACTGTGGAACTTACTTCTCGAGCTATGCAACTGTCAAGCACAATGCAACAAGCAGATTTCAACATAGCACAACACTATGTAGATCAAGTTTTCAATTACAAAATTCGACTCTGTAAAGTAGCCCTACTGTAAAAGCAAAATCTTGACGTAGTGGAGGCATTGCTGCTTGCAGAAGATATAACGTCGGAAATCCAACATAGTGAAATGGTGCACACAGAGTTTTAAGATCTTTATAGTGCAGTTATTAAGACCGTGACTGGCTTTAAGACACACCAAACGAAGCAACATCCCTGCAATATCGGATGAAGAGTAGGGCCAAGGGTTATATCACAGAATTGCAATCTAGGCCTACATCCAATTTGTGGACGCTTTTCTCAACTTCGATCGTGATTCGAAACCATAGCTATTTTTCAAGGTTTCCAGTGCCTGATTCCAAATGATCCATATTCGCTTTCAAACGCACAATTGAAGATTTTGCTGATCTTGTCGAATTCTACACTGATGATATGGGTGGCAATTTGGATGCATTAGTGGCAGAACTAAGGTTGTCTGTCAATAAATGCATTAGATGTATGTCTAATGCACTTTTATCATTCAACAGTCCATCCAAATATTACCAAGTTGTTGCAAATCTTCGCAATATTGCCAGTTTCCATCTGTACCAGTGGTGAGTGCGCTTTTTCAACACTTTACCGTTTTAAAACATCTCAGGAATTCGACAAGCGAACCTATTCATGAACTAGCTCTTCTGCATGTTCACCGTGAAATAACCTGCGACAAGTTTAAGCGGTTTACATTCTTATTGAGAATTTTTTGTTACCTATAGGTATACCTGAAACCGACACCAAGAAAAATCTGTTCATTACACGCTTCAAGAACTGGGGAGATGTTCCGTTCGACTGGCCGTGTGCTGGTAAAAAAGTTCGTGGTGTCTGCATATTTGCTGTGCGTGATTTGCCTCTACTTGCCAGTCGTGTGGAGTTGTTTGCTAACAAGTTTCATATCGATTTTGAACCACTCGCACTCGATTGCATGGAAGAACTACATTACAACCGCACTCGGTTGGAAATCCTTAACGGTCAACACATCAACAGGACATTCTACGAAGATCTCGACTTTGTTCGAAACCATTTATAGATATTACGTATGCACATATATTGGATTTTATCAAACGTTTGTTTTAGGCAATTTGTAAAATCTTCGATTTAGCAGAGTTGTATGGTCTCGAGACAGTGTCTTGGTCTCGAGACAGTTATTTAGTGTCTCGGTCTCGGAAGCCTGCTGTCTCGGTCTCGAGGTATGTGTCTCGAATTTTTAGGAACTGTCTTGAAGTGAAAGTCTTGTCTTGTCTCGAACAAGCGGCCTCGATAAGTTTCGCGTTAACCGTTTAAAAAATCTTGGGCTAGAAACTCTCTACGAAAAACGGTAATTCTGGTTAACGCGCGAGTCACATGATACTGAAATCAATTCAATTATCTTAACTTTGACCGCTGACACATTTATTAGCCAGACGCGGCAAATATAGGCTTAGGCCTAAATTTATAAATAATTATCAAACATTCTCTTAGTTTGTATCGAACACTGAGGAACTTTACTCGTGTGTCTTAAATCGCTGCCATTCCTATATGTGGAAAAATTTTACGAAATCAGTCGCAAGTCGCTGGTTACAATCAGGCTTAAAATGACCAAAAATGACGTGAAACCTCAAACCGGTCGTAATTGATATTAATGCAGAAACGATTACAAAAATATATATTTAATACAAATAATATATAAAACTTTTGTTTGGACTTTCATAAAGGCTTCAAAAAAGATTTTTACCAACAGCCCTATAATGTTACGAGACGGAAAATCATAATTTCGGTTCAAATTTCGCTATCTTTGTTGTCATATTTAATTAGGTTATGGTTCGAGATTTCCCGCCTTCATGGCCTCGTTTTGAAGCAGAATATCTCCTTTTCCTGTTCTATTATTAACATATGACCTTAGCCTGTCTATTACGCACACAGCTTGCCCAGAAGGAGGTCGACTTATGTAAACAATAACCGGTACATGGTTAGCAACCGAAGCGCGTGATTTGATTACGTGATACAATCGTGAACTGCGGTTGGCTGATGGTTTTAAGGTCAGCTATGCGCATGCGCACTCGGTATGACCCGGTCTCTTTAAATCTCACGCACACACGAATGCAATCTAGTTTGTTGATTTTGAAATACTTATTTCTCGAAAATGGAAGAGATTATCGCGAATTTGATTAATGCTAAAGGGTCGGATCGAGCAAAAGTGCACGAATTGTTGCAAGACTATTTGATCATCGATCGCTATGACGATCGCGATGAAAGCGAGGTTTTCAGTGATGATGATTTTCGGACAGAATCTGATGCCAACAACGATTCAGATGACCAAGGAGAAAATGAAATGAATGTTTCGCATTTCGAAGAGGTCATGACGCACGCTAAAACATCTAGCGAGTTCGTAACTGATGACAATGCCGTTGAATATCAGAAAGCGGTTGAATTCAGGTAAGCCCCGATTATTTTTTAAATACTGTGCACCACATGATCCTTGTTTATAGACATTCACGTACTGTGTCTGATTCACTGCGACTCCTATACGAAAATCAGTTTAAACTAAGCTCTAATTGAGCTAATTATTATTATAGGTCTCAGGCATAACTGTAAAGATTAGCCTGTTCTAGTTGAGCTTGTTTTTATAAATATTCAGGCACAACTACTAGGTTTAGACCCTCTTCTCACTGTGCTCGTTTTTATAAGACCTTAGGCATAACGGTTATGTTTTCAACCTGCATTATTTAGCCTGTCTTTAAGTATTCAGGTATAAATGCAAAAGTTGTGTCATTTCCTCTCTTGCACTACTTCATCTTTTACAATCCTTATTGTGCAATGTACAAGTTTATCATTAATTGATTAAGTTAATGATAGGAAATAATAATTAGTATTTCAATTGCAATTTATTTTTTATCAGCATTCTTCTCGATAATCAACAATTGCAGTCTACCGGTTGATAAATCTTGTAAATTGCTGTTTGTTTTGAATGCAGGGCTTTTAGCGTTGGCTTTGCTTTTTTGTTGCATGGCTTTTATAAAAGCAAACTGAAATGAATTTGATAAACAGAAAAAATTATTTTTATATGGGTTGTTTATTTGTAGATGTCAATGTAAACTTAATAATGGACTCCCATGCAGTAGCCAGTATGCTCCGGAGGACATGGTCAGGCGTAGAATGGAAATGGCTGCACTTGTCCCACGGGATCAAATGTTGGTGCTACTCGGCAAAATCTCTTGCACAATAAACATGTCCGATGAGACTTGTCGCAGCAGGAAATCCAGCCAAGCGGTGCGTCAACATCAGCGAACATCATATTATTTGGAAAGCCGTCAGATCTGCCGTACAACCTTTAAGTTCATCCACGGGATTAGCCAGGACAGACTGACGGGGATTCTCAAGTGGTATAAAACAGAAGGTTTAACACCAAAAGAAAAACAAAGCGGTGGACGTAAGAACAACACCTGCTGCTTTCAGTTTAGCGAAATTGAAGATATCATTCGCTTCCTGACAAATTATACCAGCAAGCATGTGATGATGCTTCCTGGAGGGTTCCTGGATTTAAGCGCAATGATATCAAGTTGCTGCCATCAAGCCACACCAAGACCAAAGTGTGCGGCATATACAAAACGTGCATGGAACAACATGGAAAACGAGTCGCTGGATTTTGGACCTTCAAACAGTACTGGCTTCAACTCGTTCCATTCATCACGACATGCAAGCCAATGACTGATTTGTGTTGGACTTGCCAAAACAACAACACGTTGATCTACCGTTGTGCCAATATCGAGGATCATGAAAAAGGTTTGATTTGAACTGCATAGTTTTCTATGATTTTATAGAGAAAAGCAAGAAAGTAATTTGTTTGGGAAATTTGAAATGCTGAAGTAGTGTTTTGTTGTTATTAGGAGCACCAAGCTTTGTTTGCATATGAGATTACAATTTGCACTTAACTAAATGGTGACAGGTTGACTAGAGCTTTTGACCTGTAACATGGTTTCAAACCTTGTCCAAGGAAGTTACTGCTTACTGACCTTGAGCAAGTCCATCATGCTCAATTGCACTGCAGTTGTATGGTTTCGTATGACATAACATGGGCTTAAATGGCTCAGACGTTAGAAGCACTGCAAGTTAACCTGTGTCTATCTCTCCTATCTTCCTCTTCAAAACTGAGATAGTGTCCATCATCCAAATCATTCCAGAACTGTTGAACTGAAGAATTTCTGCCCTATTGATCCTTGGAGTGTCTTAAACAAAAATTTTATATGATGTCCAGAATTGCCTTGTTTGTTGCTAATTAAAAAATCCTGTAGCTGCACTGCCTTCTTTCAAATTATAATCTTGTAGGTTTCGATTAGTTCACTGCTGCCCCTTGTTGAAATGAAAATCTCAATCTTTACAGATTCAATGTTATAAATATAAGACCAATGATGTTCTCTCGATAAATTATTAGTTTTTAAATTAATTATAATACATATTTTTCACAGGTGACCGGCTTCGTCAACAAGAACAGCATTTGAATGATGTCCAGATTGAACGATCACTCTACAAATCCATGGTTGACGAGGCAAAATCAACATCCCTGGAATTCGGTCTCTCTGATTGGCAAGCAAGTGCTCCGTGTAGCCGTAGCATGTCCATCCACTACAGTTTTGACTATGCACAGCAAGTACATTTGCCGAGTGATCCTTTACAGCCAGGACCAATATACTTCCTTGTTGAGTGCCAGGCCCAAGCCTGGATAAAGGAGGAGGGCGACAGCACTAATCTTTTTTTATCAAACAGTGTCGTTAAAATGACGTTGACGATCCAGAGCCACCGATGGCCTTCACGCCAAACTGGACGACATGATGCAGAAGATCTTTTAACACTTGCAGATGGTCGACTGAAGGGTTAGATCATGTTTCCATAGGGGACCCAGAACACAAAGGAAGCACATCATCCTGTGGTGATTCAGGATCATCTGTTCCTGGTACATCTTAAACTCTAGGTGGTGGTGGGAGAAGACCCATGTCTTTGCCAGTTGACGCCGAAAACATAGTGTGACAGGAATAAACTATCATTTTATTTTAGTTTTCTGATTATTTGAATGTTAATTTTATCCATTATTGTATTGCAATACTTAATTCCTCAGCAGAAAATAGAAGTTTAGCCTCTCTTAGAATCGAACACTTTTCTAATTAAATTGACATTTTAGTGTCAATAATTTCTCGTTGGTAAACTGGAATAACTTTAGTAACTTTTTTCTTCGTTGAGATGTCTACACCATATTTGGATAGTGCATTTTCAGTCGCAACAACTACAACTGTGCCAAATTTCAGTTAAATCGTAACCCATCGTTCTTGAAGTTCTATTACTTTGTCTGTAGGTGAGACAAAAACAAGTGAAAAACGGTTTTGGAAAGTTGAAATGACGAGGAAGCCCTTTTGCTCGTAACACTCCGAACCCGGAAAAGTTACAAAAAAACGGTGTGAATATTGATGTTGTAATCGTAATTGTGATCGTACTTGAAATTTCTGTAGCACCAAAGTAACTTATTCAGTCGAGACAGAATAAGCTAGAATGCCAGCAGAAATTTACTGATGAGATTTAATTGAAAGATAAGTTAGACAGATCTCAGCTCGGCTAGCTATGAGCTTAGATCAAAATCAAAGTATATTGGACCAACCCATATAAATTGAGAAATTTCAAGAAAGCTGCTTTCTGATTGGCTAAGTTCGGTCAAAATTTGGCTATGCGACGAATGACGTCATGTAGCTTGCCAATATACTATTTTTAGACAAAGGCAATTAGCATCGAGGTAAAATTGGGCTAATACATAATTATTATATCTCGATGGTCATATTAAGTAAGTAAGTATGAGTCTATGTCCTTAATTGAACATCCCGGGAACGCACTTCGAGGACATCAGATAAATGAACAATCAACGAATATGCAATAACAAAATAATCATTATTAGCACTTATAGATTCTGTTTTGATTAAGCGCCTGTGAATAAGCTGGTTCCCTAAACTTCACTGTTGTGGACGCTGTGGACATTTTGAGATTACGATTACGATTACAAAAATACACAATTCTTTGACTGTTGAGGCTAGTGTTTCTGTGTAGGCCTATGATAAGAATTCTGACGTTCCACGTTGAGGTTCCAATTTGATCGAGCTTGAAATCTCCTGTCGTCAGTGTCAGTGTTCGACCCCATGCATCTTCTTTTGACCCCCAAGCTATCATTCTCTGCATGGCCGACCCCATGGGTCGGCTGGACCCATAGCTTTCATTACCCATGGTGTAGTGCGGAACTATAGCAGGGCGATTCCATTGGCCCGCCAGGTCTTCAGTGATGTAGGATTCCGATTCGAGACCTGGACAGAAGGAGGGAGGAAGGAAGGAAGGAAGAGATGGAGGAAAGAAACAGAAGGACCGGGAGGAGAGGATGTAGGAGGGGTAAACAAGCAGGATAGAAAGAGGATGAGGGACAAGGAGTCAGAAGAGGAGGTACAGAGAGGAGAGGGTAGAGACTGGGTCAGGCAGTCAGGAGAGGGTAGACCTATAGACTACAGATCAGGCAGTCAAATGCAGATTGTGACAGAAGCAGACAGCTGGAGACAAAAGCAAGTAGAGAGAGACGATATATATATATATATTTATATATTGTTGCCTAATCTTGCTGCTACTTCTGTCGCTGGCATGAGCATGAATCCTGGCGAGGGATGGTAACGTATATTACCTTGGGTAGTTTAGTGGCTAGACTAGAAAGAGGTGTGGTGATAGCTATATAAACCATCTATAAAGGAGTGTAAAGGACAGACTGGTGTTTTTGGTCTGACGCGATCGTTCTTGCCAGATCTGTTAAGGTTAAACTTTAGTTAGTACTCTTTTGTGGTAAACTATTGTTCTTAAACCTGCTGACCGTTTCCTGTCGATGATGAACTTTGTTTCTTTTGGTTTCTGAGAAAGGTATACTCATGTTTAATTACTTGGAACTAAAGCCAATTTATATTATACTCTTTGTTTGAACTTGGGGACTGTAGCGATGTTCCTATTAAAATCCACATTTCTTATTTATTATTAACATTATAATATGCAATCAATGTTAATTAGTTTGAATTAATTCAGAGTTAATTAATGCCAGCCTATAAATATAATGTGAAGGCGCTATAAGATTAAATTAGAGTCCTTAGTAAAAGTGTTGTTGGGGAGAACTGGTCGTTGGCAATTTGACATTCAGGAGGCAATGTTAAAAAGGTCTGATTTTGGCCATCGGTCGTCTGCTGGGGACTGTAGGGCGGAAATGCGTCATTCGGGCTGCGTGAGTTTGCAATAAAATGTTCAGTGTGTCTGGTGCCTAGAAAAGTCAACACGTAATTCTCAAGTTGCGAACTCTCAACGAAGTTTTAGGAGTTCGGACAGTTATTTGACCCTGGTTCGTCTAGAACTGCTTGAGGGGTGCGAATGGTGTAGTGGCGAACAATGCTGTGATCGTCGAGTAATGATGGAAGTATTCTCCGTATGTAATCAGGAGTTATTTTCGTTCTCGAACTATCGGTCATGAGTGGTGGAATGCAGAAACTCTTTTCACGTTAATATAGTTGGACTGAGAGACTAATATCAGCATCTATAGTGTGTCTCTTCTGACATACTTGTCAACGGAATCGAGGCTACGCAAGTACCACAATAAGTCCGATTCATCATTCGGACGTGACGAGTGCGAGTGGAGGACGGCACAGAAGCATTTGAGGTGAAGAGGCTAGAGGCAACAATCATCCGAGAAGAAGCAATCGACAGAATTTATACAAAGAAAGAATCCAAATGAACACTACAGAAATCCACTGCAGATATACTCCATTCCCGTGGGAGGTAGATATCTGACCTTAGAAGCGCTATTAGCTAATCTAGGCTGGCTAGGTAATCATAAGTTAGATTAGTTCATAATCAATTTGTATCTTAGAATTCTATTTAAATACTTTGCTGACTTTGACTGTTTTTGCAATATAATTGACGATGGAAAGCTTGCAGTAGTTATTGATTAATTAATACTCAAATGAACTAAGGAATATGTATATGGAGAGGCGGAATGGCCAAACCAAGGCAGAGTAAGTTGAAATGTGTATATGCATCGTTACAAGGACGTCTCTAACAATATATATATATATATATATATATTTATATATATATTTATATATATGAAAGCCATGCCTTTCATGCATATTATCACATACACGACCAAAAATGCAATCACTCATTTGCACCGTCATATCCTGAATGTTTGATTGTTCTGTGGTTTGTGTGGCAATTGAGAGGGCGGGGGTTCAAATCCCCTAAAGGGCAAGCGTCTATAGTTTCTGATGTCTGCCTACCGACGTCCCTAGCGGAGTATGCTGATCGTAAACTGCCGGTGGAAAGTTTAAATGACGAGGGAAATGTGTATATGCATCGTTACAAGGACGTCTCTAACAATATATATATATATATATTTATATATATGAAAGCCGTGCCTTTCATGCATATTATCACATACACGACCAAAAATGCAATCACTCATTTGCACCGTCATATCCTGAATGTTTGATTGTTCTGTGGTTTGTGTGGCAATTGAGAGGGCGGGGGTTCAAATCCCCTAAAGGGCAAACGTCTATAGTTTCTGATGTCTGCCTACCGACGTCCCTAGCGGAGTATGCTGATCGTAAACTGCCGGTGGAAAGTTTAAATGACGAGGGAGCGCTTTGCAGAAGCGTTTAATACTACGGTTGGTGTCACCCGGTTCGGTCACTCACGGAGTCATGGCGGTGTCACCCTGCATAGAACTCCTCGTTAATAATAATTACCAGGTTAAACAGAATGCCCTAATATCTTTTCTATTCTATTAACGGATTTATAAAGCGCCTCTGACAGTACAATCTAATCATAGGTTGAGGATGAATCGTTTTGTTCAGCTCATTTTGTCTACCTCCTTATCTATGGGTTTCCATTTCCTTTCTATACATTTCCCTGTAGTTACCCAACTCGCCAATGAGGAAACTTTACCCGTATTTATCGAATGCTCCAACGGGGCCACCTTCCCCTTATGTCTTCCAACAGTGTAACCGAGAACCTTCTCGATATAATTATATCAAACATTCTCTTAGTTTGTATCGAACACTGAGGAACTTTACTCGTGTGTCTTAAATCGCTGCGATTCCTATATATGTTACGGTATGTACTCAAACCTGTGATTTCTTCACGTACTCTTCGCGAACGGGGTCACCATCTTTCCCGTATTTTGTTACGGATCTTTCAGCCTATTACTTCTCACAATCGTACTTTCCAAGTACCTTTCGAACAGCACCAAGACCTGTGAGCCTTTATTTCTCACGATTGGTCTTTTATTTTCAGCGACTGGTTACTCTTCAGTTGTATGACTATACATGTTTGGAGACAGGATTTAGATTTTTGCATTTTCTGCTCCTCTGAGGAAGACCATCCACAGTGGAGCAGAAAAGTTAGATGTGACATGGCCATATTTGTATTATTTGAAGGGATTCCGTGATGGGAGCCCTATTGTCCTCACAGTAGACTTCGGATGTGGTACAAATATAAAATTAATACCCATCAGTCCTACCACATTTAAGGGCTCAGACCAGAGACTCTAGCCGTCCCCTGAAGTCTGCATGCATCAACTGCTCGTAACACTCCGAACCCGGAAAAGTTACAAAAAACAGTGTGAATATTGATGTTGTAATCGTAATTGTGATCGTACTTGAAATTTCTGTAGCACCAAAGTAACTTATTCAGTCGAGACAGAATAAGCTAGAATGCCAGCAGAAATTTACTGATGAGATTTAATTGAAAGATAAGTTAGACAGATCTCAGCTCGGCTAGCTATGAGCTTAGATCAAAATCAAAGTATATTGGACCAACCCATATAAATTGAGAAATTTCAAGAAAGCTGCTTTCTGATTGGCTAAGTTCGGTCAAAATTTGGCTATGCGACGAATGACGTCATGTAGCTTGCCAATATACTATTTTTAGACAAAGGCAATTAGCATCGAGGTAAAATTGGGCTAATACATAATTATTATATCTCGATGGTCATATTAAGTAAGTAAGTATGAGTCTATGTCCTTAATTGAACATCCCGGGAACGCACTTCGAGGACATCAGATAAATGAACAATCAACGAATATGCAATAACAAAATAATCATTATTAGCACTTATAGATTCTGTTTTGATTAAGCGCCTGTGAATAAGCTGGTTCCCTAAACTTCACTGTTGTGGACGCTGTAGACATTTTGAGATTACGATTACGATTACAAAAATACACAATTCTTTGACTGTTGAGGCTAGTGTTTCTGTGTAGGCCTATGATAAGAATTCTGACGTTCCACGTTGAGGTTCCAATTTGATCGAGCTTGAAATCTCCTGTCGTCAGTGTCAGTGTTCGACCCCATGCATCTTCTTTTGACCCCCAAGCTATCATTCTCTGCATGGCCGACCCCATGGGTCGGCTGGACCCATAGCTTTCATTACCCATGGTGTAGTGCGGAACTATAGCAGGGCGATTCCATTGGCCCGCCAGGTCTTCAGTGATGTAGGATTCCGATTCGAGACCTGGACAGAAGGAGGGAGGAAGGAAGGAAGGAAGAGATGGAGGAAAGAAACAGAAGGACCGGGAGGAGAGGATGTAGGAGGGGTAAACAAGCAGGATAGAAAGAGGATGAGGGACAAGGAGTCAGAAGAGGAGGTACAGAGAGGAGAGGGTAGAGACTGGGTCAGGCAGTCAGGAGAGGGTAGACCTATAGACTACAGATCAGGCAGTCAAATGCAGATTGTGACAGAAGCAGACAGCTGGAGACAAAAGCAAGTAGAGAGAGACGATATATATATATATATATATATATTGTTGCCTAATCTTGCTGCTACTTCTGTCGCTGGTATGAGCATGAATCCTGGCGAGGGATGGTAACGTATATTACCTTGGGTAGTTTAGTGGCTAGACTAGAAAGAGGTGTGGTGATAGCTATATAAACCATCTATAAAGGAGTGTAAAGGACAGACTGGTGTTTTTGGTCTGACGCGATCGTTCTTGCCAGATCTGTTAAGGTTAAACTTTAGTGACTACTCTTTTGTGGTAAACTATTGTTCTTAAACCTGCTGATCGTTTCCTGTCGATGATGAACTTTGTTTCTTTTGGTTTCTGAGAAAGGTATACTCGTGTTTAATTACTTGGAACTAAAGCCAATTTATATTATACTCTTTGTTTGAACTTGGGGACTGTAGCGATGTTCCTATTAAAATCCACATTTCTTATGTATTATTAACATTATAATATGCAATCAATGTTAATTAGTTTGAATTAATTCAGAGTTAATTAATGCCAGCCTATAAATATAATGTGAAGGCGCTATAAGATTAAATTAGAGTCCTTAGTAAAAGTGTTGTTGGGGAGAACTGGTCGTTGGCAATTTGACATTCAGGAGGCAATGTTAAAAAGGTCTGATTTTGGCCATCGGTCGTCTGCTGGGGACTGTAGGGCGGAAATGCGTCATCCGGGCTGCGTGAGTTTGCAATAAAATGTTCAGTGTGTCTGGTGCCTAGAAAAGTCAACACGTAATTCTCAAGTTGCGAACTCTCAACGAAGTTTTAGGAGTTCGGACAGTTATTTGACCCTGGTTCGTCTAGAACTGCTTGAGGGGTGCGAATGGTGTAGTGGCGAACAATGCTGTGATCGTCGAGTAATGATGGAAGTATTCTCCGTATGTAATCAGGAGTTATTTTCGTTCTCGAACTATCGGTCATGAGTGGTGGAATGCAGAAACTCTTTTCACGTTAATATAGTTGGACTGAGAGACTAATATCAGCATCTATAGTGTGTCTCTTCTGACATACTTGTCAACGGAATCGAGGCTACGCAAGTACCACAATAAGTCCGATTCATCATTCGGACGTGACGAGTGCGAGTGGAGGACGGCACAGAAGCATTTGAGGTGAAGAGGCTAGAGGCAACAATCATCCGAAAAGAAGCAATCGACAGAATTTATACAAAGAAAGAATCCAAATGAACACTACAGAAATCCACTGCAGATATACTCCATTCCCGTGGGAGGTAGATATCTGACCTTAGAAGCGCTATTAGCTAATCTAGGCTGGCTAGGTAATCATAAGTTAGATTAGTTCATAATCAATTTGTATCTTAGAATTCTATTTAAATACTTGCTGATTTTGACTGTTTTTGCAATATAATTGACGATGGAAAGCTTGCAGTAGTTATTGATTAATTAATACTCAATTGAACTAAGGAATATGTATATGGAGAGGCGGAATGGCCAAACCAAGGCAGAGTAAGTTGTATATATTTATATATATGAAAGCCGTGCCTTTCATGCATATTATCACATACACGACCAAAAATGCAATCACTCATTTGCACCGTCATATCCTGAATGTTTGATTGTTCTGTGGTTTGTGTGGCAATTGAGAGGGCGGGGGTTCAAATCCCCTAAAGGGCAAACGTCTATAGTTTCTGATGTCTGCCTACCGACGTCCCTAGCGGAGTATGCTGATCGTAAACTGCCGGTGGAAAGTTTAAATGACGAGGGAGCGCTTTGCAGAAGCGTTTAATACTACGGTTGGTGTCACCCGGTTCGGTCACTCACGGAGTCATGGCGGTGTCACCCTGCATAGAACTCCTCGTTAATAATAATTACCAGGTTAAACAGAATGCCCTAATATCTTTTCTATTCTATTAACGGATTTATAAAGCGCCTCTGACAGTACAATCTAATCATAGGTTGAGGATGAATCGTTTTGTTCAGCTCATTTTGTCTACCTCCTTATCTATGGGTTTCCATTTCCTTTCTATACATTTCCCTGTAGTTACCCAACTCGCCAATGAGGAAACTTTACCCGTATTTATCGAATGCTCCAACGGGGCCACCTTCCCCTTATGTCTTCCAACGGTGTAACCGAGAACCTTCTCGATATAATTATATCAAACATTCTCTTAGTTTGTATCGAACACTGAGGAACTTTACTCGTGTGTCTTAAATCGCTGCGATTCCTATATATGTTACGGTATGTACTCAAACCTGTGATTTCTTCACGTACTCTTCGGGAACGGGGTCACCATCTTTCCCGTATTTTGTTACGGATCTTTCAGCCTATTACTTCTCACAATCGTACTTTCCAAGTACCTTTCGAACAGCACCAAGACCTGTGAGCCTTTATTTCTCACGATTGGTCTTTTATTTTCAGCGACTGGTTACTCTTCAGTTGTATGACTATACATGTTTGGAGACAGGATTTAGATTTTTGCATTTTCTGCTCCTCTGAGGAAGACCATCCACAGTGGAGCAGAAAAGTTAGATGTGACATGGCCATATTTGTATTATTTGAAGGGATTCCGTGATGGGAGCCCTATTGTCCTCACAGTAGACTTCGGATGTGGTACAAATATAAAATTAATACCCATCAGTCCTACCACATTTAAGGGCTCAGACCAGAGACTCTAGCCGTCCCCTGAAGTCTGCATGCATCAACTGCTCGTAACACTCCGAACCCGGAAAAGTTACAAAAAAACGGTGTGAATATTGATGTTGTAATCGTAATTGTGATCGTACTTGAAATTTCTGTAGCACCAAAGTAACTTATTCAGTCGAGACAGAATAAGCTAGAATGCCAGCAGAAATTTACTGATGAGATTTAATTGAAAGATAAGTTAGACAGATCTCAGCTCGGCTAGCTATGAGCTTAGATCAAAATCAAAGTATATTGGACCAACCCATATAAATTGAGAAATTTCAAGAAAGCTGCTTTCTGATTGGCTAAGTTCGGTCAAAATTTGGCTATGCGACGAATGACGTCATGTAGCTTGCCAATATACTATTTTTAGACAAAGGCAATTAGCATCGAGGTAAAATTGGGCTAATACATAATTATTATATCTCGATGGTCATATTAAGTAAGTAAGTATGAGTCTATGTCCTTAATTGAACATCCCGGGAACGCACTTCGAGGACATCAGATAAATGAACAATCAACGAATATGCAATAACAAAATAATCATTATTAGCACTTATAGATTCTGTTTTGATTAAGCGCCTGTGAATAAGCTGGTTCCCTAAACTTCACTGTTGTGGACGCTGTGGACATTTTGAGATTACGATTACGATTACAAAAATACACAATTCTTTGACTGTTGAGGCTAGTGTTTCTGTGTAGGCCTATGATAAGAATTCTGACGTTCCACGTTGAGGTTCCAATTTGATCGAGCTTGAAATCTCCTGTCGTCAGTGTCAGTGTTCGACCCCATGCATCTTCTTTTGACCCCCAAGCTATCATTCTCTGCATGGCCGACCCCATGGGTCGGCTGGACCCATAGCTTTCATTACCCATGGTGTAGTGCGGAACTATAGCAGGGCGATTCCATTGGCCCGCCAGGTCTTCAGTGATGTAGGATTCCGATTCGAGACCTGGACAGAAGGAGGGAGGAAGGAAGGAAGGAAGAGATGGAGGAAAGAAACAGAAGGACCGGGAGGAGAGGATGTAGGAGGGGTAAACAAGCAGGATAGAAAGAGGATGAGGGACAAGGAGTCAGAAGAGGAGGTACAGAGAGGAGAGGGTAGAGACTGGGTCAGGCAGTCAGGAGAGGGTAGACCTATAGACTACAGATCAGGCAGTCAAATGCAGATTGTGACAGAAGCAGACAGCTGGAGACAAAAGCAAGTAGAGAGAGACGATATATATATATATATTTATATATTGTTGCCTAATCTTGCTGCTACTTCTGTCGCTGGCATGAGCATGAATCCTGGCGAGGGATGGTAACGTATATTACCTTGGGTAGTTTAGTGGCTAGACTAGAAAGAGGTGTGGTGATAGCTATATAAACCATCTATAAAGGAGTGTAAAGGACAGACTGGTGTTTTTGGTCTGACGCGATCGTTCTTGCCAGATCTGTTAAGGTTAAACTTTAGTTAGTACTCTTTTGTGGTAAACTATTGTTCTTAAACCTGCTGACCGTTTCCTGTCGATGATGAACTTTGTTTCTTTTGGTTTCTGAGAAAGGTATACTCGTGTTTAATTACTTGGAACTAAAGCCAATTTATATTATACTCTTTGTTTGAACTTGGGGACTGTAGCGATGTTCCTATTAAAATCCACATTTCTTATGTATTATTAACATTATAATATGCAATCAATGTTAATTAGTTTGAATTAATTCAGAGTTAATTAATGCCAGCCTATAAATATAATGTGAAGGCGCTATAAGATTAAATTAGAGTCCTTAGTAAAAGTGTTGTTGGGGAGAACTGGTCGTTGGCAATTTGACATTCAGGAGGCAATGTTAAAAAGGTCTGATTTTGGCCATCGGTCGTCTGCTGGGGACTGTAGGGCGGAAATGCGTCCTCCGGGCTGCGTGAGTTTGCAATAAAATGTTCAGTGTGTCTGGTGCCTAGAAAAAGTCAACACGTAATTCTCAAGTTGCGAACTCTCAACGAAGTTTTAGGAGTTCGGACAGTTATTTGACCCTGGTTCGTCTAGAACTGCTTGAGGGGTGCGAATGGTGTAGTGGCGAACAATGCTGTGATCGTCGAGTAATGATGGAAGTATTCTCCGTATGTAATCAGGAGTTATTTTCGATCTCGAACTATCGGTCATGAGTGGTGGAATGCAGAAACTCTTTTCACGTTAATATAGTTGGACTGACTGAGAGACTAATATCAGCATCTATAGTGTGTCTCTTCTGACATACTTGTCAACGGAATCGAGGCTACGCAAGTACCACAATAAGTCCGATTCATCATTCGGACGTGACGAGTGCGAGTGGAGGACGGCACAGAAGCATTTGAGGTGAAGAGGCTAGAGGCAACAATCATCCGAGAAGAAGCAATCGACAGAATTTATACAAAGAAAGAATCCAAATGAACACTACAGAAATCCACTGCAGATATACTCCATTCCCGTGGGAGGTAGATATCTGACCTTAGAAGCGCTATTAGCTAATCTAGGCTGGCTAGGTAATCATAAGTTAGATTAGTTCATAATCAATTTGTATCTTAGAATTCTATTTAAATACTTGCTGATTTTGACTGTTTTTGCAATATAATTGACGATGGAAAGCTTGCAGTAGTTATTGATTAATTAATACTCAATTGAACTAAGGAATATGTATATGGAGAGGCGGAATGGCCAAACCAAGGCAGAGTAAGTTGTATATATTTATATATATGAAAGCCGTGCCTTTCATGCATATTATCACATACACGACCAAAAATGCAATCACTCATTTGCACCGTCATATCCTGAATGTTTGATTGTTCTGTGGTTTGTGTGGCAATTGAGAGGGCGGGGGTTCAAATCCCCTAAAGGGCAAGCGTCTATAGTTTCTGATGTCTGCCTACCGACGTCCCTAGCGGAGTATGCTGATCGTAAACTGCCGGTGGAAAGTTTAAATGACGAGGGAGCGCTTTGCAGAAGCGTTTAATACTACGGTTGGTGTCACTCACGGAGTCATGGCGGTGTCACCCTGCATAGAACTCCTCGTTAATAATAATTACCAGGTTAAACAGAATGCCCTAATATCTTTTCTATTCTATTAACGGATTTATAAAGCGCCTCTGACAGTACAATCTAATCATAGGTTGAGGATGAATCGTTTTGTTCAGCTCATTTTGTCTACCTCCTTATCTATGGGTTTCCATTTCCTTTCTATACATTTCCCTGTAGTTACCCAACTCGCCAATGAGGAAACTTTACCCGTATTTATCGAATGCTCCAACGGGGCCACCTTCCCCTTATGTCTTCCAACGGTGTAACCGAGAACCTTCTCGATATAATTATATCAAACATTCTCTTAGTTTGTATCGAACACTGAGGAACTTTACTCGTGTGTCTTAAATCGCTGCGATTCCTATATATGTTACGGTATGTACTCAAACCTGTGATTTCTTCACGTACTCTTCGCGAACGGGGTCACCATCTTTCCCGTATTTTGTTACGGATCTTTCAGCCTATTACTTCTCACAATCGTACTTTCCAAGTACCTTTCGAACAGCACCAAGACCTGTGAGCCTTTATTTCTCACGATTGGTCTTTTATTTTATCAGCGACTGGTTACTCTTCAGTTGTATGACTATACATGTTTGGAGACAGGATTTAGATTTTTGCATTTTCTGCTCCTCTGAGGATGACCATCCACAGTGGAGCAGAAAAGTAAGATGTGACATGGCCATATTTGTATTATTTGAAGGGATTCCGTGATGGGAGCCCTATTGTCCTCACAGTAGACTTCGGATGTGGTACAAATATAAAATTAATACCCATCAGTCCTACCACATTTAAGGGCTCAGACCAGAGACTCTAGCCGTCCCCTGAAGTCTGCATGCATCAACTGCTCGTAACACTCCGAACCCGGAAAAGTTACAAAAAAACGGTGTGAATATTGATGTTGTAATCGTAATTGTGATCGTACTTGAAATTTCTGTAGCACCAAAGTAACTTATTCAGTCGAGACAGAATAAGCTAGAATGCCAGCAGAAATTTACTGATGAGATTTAATTGAAAGATAAGTTAGACAGATCTCAGCTCGGCTAGCTATGAGCTTAGATCAAAATCAAAGTATATTGGACCAACCCATATAAATTGAGAAATTTCAAGAAAGCTGCTTTCTGATTGGCTAAGTTCGGTCAAAATTTGGCTATGCGACGAATGACGTCATGTAGCTTGCCAATATACTATTTTTAGACAAAGGCAATTAGCATCGAGGTAAAATTGGGCTAATACATAATTATTATATCTCGATGGTCATATTAAGTAAGTAAGTATGAGTGTATGTCCTTAATTGAACATCCCGGGAACGCACTTCGAGGACATCAGATAAATGAACAATCAACGAATATGCAATAACAAAATAATCATTATTAGCACTTATAGATTCTGTTTTGATTAAGCGCCTGTGAATAAGCTGGTTCCCTAAACTTCACTGTTGTGGACGCTGTAGACATTTTGAGATTACGATTACGATTACAAAAATACACACTTCTTTGACTGTTGAGGCTAGTGTTTCTGTGTAGGCCTATGATAAGAATTCTGACGTTCCACGTTGAGGTTCCAATTTGATCGAGCTTGAAATCTCCTGTCGTCAGTGTCAGTGTTCGACCCCATGCATCTTCTTTTGACCCCCAAGCTATCATTCTCTGCATGGCCGACCCCATGGGTCGGCTGGACCCATAGCTTTCATTACCCATGGTGTAGTGCGGAACTATAGCAGGGCGATTCCATTGGCCCGCCAGGTCTTCAGTGATGTAGGATTCCGATTCGAGACCTGGACAGAAGGAGGGAGGAAGGAAGGAAGGAAGAGATGGAGGAAAGAAACAGAAGGACCGGGAGGAGAGGATGTAGGAGGGGTAAACAAGCAGGATAGAAAGAGGATGAGGGACAAGGAGTCAGAAGAGGAGGTACAGAGAGGAGAGGGTAGAGACTGGGTCAGGCAGTCAGGAGAGGGTAGACCTATAGACTACAGATCAGGCAGTCAAATGCAGATTGTGACAGAAGCAGACAGCTGGAGACAAAAGCAAGTAGAGAGAGGCGATATATATATATATATATATATATATATATATATATTGTTGCCTAATCTTGCTGCTACTTCTGTCGCTGGTATGAGCATGAATCCTGGCGAGGGATGGTAACGTATATTACCTTGGGTAGTTTAGTGGCTAGACTAGAAAGAGGTGTGGTGATAGCTATATAAACCATCTATAAAGGAGTGTAAAGGACAGACTGGTGTTTTTGGTCTGACGCGATCGTTCTTGCCAGATCTGTTAAGGTTAAACTTTAGTGACTACTCTTTTGTGGTAAACTATTATTCTTAAACCTGCTGACCGTTTCCTGTCGATGATGAACTTTGTTTCTTTTGGTTTCTGAGAAAGGTATACTCGTGTTTAATTACTTGGAACTAAAGCCAATTTATATTATACTCTTTGTTTGAACTTGGGGACTGTAGCGATGTTCCTATTAAAATCCACATTTCTTATGTATTATTAACATTATAATATGCAATCAATGTTAATTAGTTTGAATTAATTCAGAGTTAATTAATGCCAGCCTATAAATATAATGTGAAGGCGCTATAAGATTAAATTAGAGTCCTTAGTAATAGTGTTGTTGGGGAGAACTGGTCGTTGGCAATTTGACATTCAGGAGGCAATGTTAAAAAGGTCTGATTTTGGCCATCGGTCGTCTGCTGGGGACTGTACGGCGGAAATGCGTCCTCCGGGCTGCGTGAGTTTGCAATAAAATGTTCAGTGTGTCTGGTGCCTAGAAAAAGTCAACACGTAATTCTCAAGTTGCGAACTCTCAACGAAGTTTTAGGAGTTCGGACAGTTATTTGACCCTGGTTCGTCTAGAACTGCTTGAGGGGTGCGAATGGTGTAGTGGCGAACAATGCTGTGATCGTCGAGTAATGATGGAAGTATTCTCCGTATGTAATCAGGAGTTATTTTCGTTCTCGAACTATCGGTCATGAGTGGTGGAATGCAGAAACTCTTTTCACGTTAATATAGTTGGACTGAGAGACTAATATCAGCATCTATAGTGTGTCTCTTCTGACATACTTGTCAACGGAATCGAGGCTACGCAAGTACCACAATAAGTCCGATTCATCATTCGGACGTGACGAGTGCGAGTGGAGGACGGCACAGAAGCATTTGAGGTGAAGAGGCTAGAGGCAACAATCATCCGAGAAGAAGCAATCGACAGAATTTATACAAAGAAAGAATCCAAATGAACACTACAGAAATCCACTGCAGATATACTCCATTCCCGTGGGAGGTAGATATCTGACCTTAGAAGCGCTATTAGCTAATCTAGGCTGGCTAGGTAGTCATAAGTTAGATTAGTTCATAATCAATTTGTATCTTAGAATTCTATTTAAATACTTGCTGATTTTGACTGTTTTTGCAATATAATTGACGATGGAAAGCTTGCAGTAGTTATTGATTAATTAATACTCAATTGAACTAAGGAATATGTATATGGAGAGGCGGAATGGCCAAACCAAGGCAGAGTAAGTTGTATATATTTATATATATGAAAGCCGTGCCTTTCATGCATATTATCACATACACGACCAAAAATGCAATCACTCATTTGCACCGTCATATCCTGAATGTTTGATTGTTCTGTGGTTTGTGTGGCAATTGAGAGGGCGGGGGTTCAAATCCCCTAAAGGGCAAGCGTCTATAGTTTCTGATGTCTGCCTACCGACGTCCCTAGCGGAGTATGCTGATCGTAAACTGCCGGTGGAAAGTTTAAATGACGAGGGAGCGCTTTGCAGAAGCGTTTAATACTACGGTTGGTGTCACTCACGGAGTCATGGCGGTGTCACCCTGCATAGAACTCCTCGTTAATAATAATTACCAGGTTAAACAGAATGCCCTAATATCTTTTCTATTCTATTAACGGATTTATAAAGCGCCTCTGACAGTACAATCTAATCATAGGTTGAGGATGAATCGTTTTGTTCAGCTCATTTTGTCTACCTCCTTATCTATGGGTTTCCATTTCCTTTCTATACATTTCCCTGTAGTTACCCAACTCGCCAATGAGGAAACTTTACCCGTATTTATCGAATGCTCCAACGGGGCCACCTTCCCCTTATGTCTTCCAACGGTGTAACCGAGAACCTTCTCGATATAATTATATCAAACATTCTCTTAGTTTGTATCGAACACTGAGGAACTTTACTCGTGTGTCTTAAATCGCTGCGATTCCTATATATGTTACGGTATGTACTCAAACCTGTGATTTCTTCACGTACTCTTCGGGAACGGGGTCACCATCTTTCCCGTATTTTGTTACGGATCTTTCAGCCTATTACTTCTCACAATCGTACTTTCCAAGTACCTTTCGAACAGCACCAAGACCTGTGAGCCTTTATTTCTCACGATTGGTCTTTTATTTTCAGCGACTGGTTACTCTTCAGTTGTATGACTATACATGTTTGGAGACAGGATTTAGATTTTTGCATTTTCTGCTCCTCTGAGGAAGACCATCCACAGTGGAGCAGAAAAGTTAGATGTGACATGGCCATATTTGTATTATTTGAAGGGATTCCGTGATGGGAGCCCTATTGTCCTCACAGTAGACTTCGGATGTGGTACAAATATAAAATTAATACCCATCAGTCCTACCACATTTAAGGGCTCAGACCAGAGACTCTAGCCGTCCCCTGAAGTCTGCATGCATCAACTGCTCGTAACACTCCGAACCCGGAAAAGTTACAAAAAAACGGTGTGAAAATTGATGTTGTAATCGTAATTGTGATCGTACTTGAAATTTCTGTAGCACCAAAGTAACTTATTCAGTCGAGACAGAATAAGCTAGAATGCCAGCAGAAATTTACTGATGAGATTTAATTGAAAGATAAGTTAGACAGATCTCAGCTCGGCTAGCTATGAGCTTAGATCAAAATCAAAGTATATTGGACCAACCCATATAAATTGAGAAATTTCAAGAAAGCTGCTTTCTGATTGGCTAAGTTCGGTCAAAATTTGGCTATGCGACGAATGACGTCATGTAGCTTGCCAATATACTATTTTTAGACAAAGGCAATTAGCATCGAGGTAAAATTGGGCTAATACATAATTATTATATCTCGATGGTCATATTAAGTAAGTAAGTATGAGTGTATGTCCTTAATTGAACATCCCGGGAACGCACTTCGAGGACATCAGATAAATGAACAATCAACGAATATGCAATAACAAAATAATCATTATTAGCACTTATAGATTCTGTTTTGATTAAGCGCCTGTGAATAAGCTGGTTCCCTAAACTTCACTGTTGTGGACGCTGTAGACATTTTGAGATTACGATTACGATTACAAAAATACACACTTCTTTGACTGTTGAGGCTAGTGTTTCTGTGTAGGCCTATGATAAGAATTCTGACGTTCCACGTTGAGGTTCCAATTTGATCGAGCTTGAAATCTCCTGTCGTCAGTGTCAGTGTTCGACCCCATGCATCTTCTTTTGACCCCCAAGCTATCATTCTCTGCATGGCCGACCCCATGGGTCGGCTGGACCCATAGCTTTCATTACCCATGGTGTAGTGCGGAACTATAGCAGGGCGATTCCATTGGCCCGCCAGGTCTTCAGTGATGTAGGATTCCGATTCGAGACCTGGACAGAAGGAGGGAGGAAGGAAGGAAGGAAGAGATGGAGGAAAGAAACAGAAGGACCGGGAGGAGAGGATGTAGGAGGGGTAAACAAGCAGGATAGAAAGAGGATGAGGGACAAGGAGTCAGAAGAGGAGGTACAGAGAGGAGAGGGTAGAGACTGGGTCAGGCAGTCAGGAGAGAGTAGACCTATAGACTACAGATCAGGCAGTCAAATGCAGATTGTGACAGAAGCAGACAGCTGGAGACAAAAGCAAGTAGAGAGAGACGATATATATATATATATATATATATATATATTGTTGCCTAATCTTGCTGCTACTTCTGTCGCTGGTATGAGCATGAATCCTGGCGAGGGATGGTAACGTATATTACCTTGGGTAGTTTAGTGGCTAGACTAGAAAGAGGTGTGGTGATAGCTATATAAACCATCTATAAAGGAGTGTAAAGGACAGACTGGTGTTTTTGGTCTGACGCGATCGTTCTTGCCAGATCTGTTAAGGTTAAACTTTAGTTAGTACTCTTTTGTGGTAAACTATTGTTCTTAAACCTGCTGACCGTTTCCTGTCGATGATGAACTTTGTTTCTTTTGGTTTCTGAGAAAGGTATACTCATGTTTAATTACTTGGAACTAAAGCCAATTTATATTACACTCTTTGTTTGAACTTAGGGACTGTAGCGATGTTCCTATTAAAATCCACATTTCTTATTTATTATTAACATTATAATATGCAATCAATGTTAATTAGTTTGAATTAATTCAGAGTTAATTAATGCCAGCCTATAAATATAATGTGAAGGCGCTATAAGATTAAATTAGAGTCCTTAGTAAAAGTGTTGTTGGGGAGAACTGGTCGTTGGCAATTTGACATTCAGGAGGCAATGTTAAAAAGGTCTGATTTTGGCCATCGGTCGTCTGCTGGGGACTGTAGGGCGGAAATGCGTCATCCGGGCTGCGTGAGTTTGCAATAAAATGTTCAGTGTGTCTGGTGCCTAGAAAAGTCAACACGTAATTCTCAAGTTGCGAACTCTCAACGAAGTTTTAGGAGTTCGGACAGTTATTTGACCCTGGTTCGTCTAGAACTGCTTGAGGGGTGCGAATGGTGCAGTGGCGAACAATGCTGTGATCGTCGAGTAATGATGGAAGTATTCTCCGTATGTAATCAGGAGTTATTTTCGTTCTCGAACTATCGGTCATGAGTGGTGGAATGCAGAAACTCTTTTCATGTTAATATAGTTGGACTGAGAGACTAATATCAGCATCTATAGTGTGTCTCTTCTGACATACTTGTCAACGGAATCGAGGCTACGCAAGTACCACAATAAGTCCGATTCATCATTCGGACGTGACGAGTGCGAGTGGAGGACGGCACAGAAGCATTTGAGGTGAAGAGGCTAGAGGCAACAATCATCCGAGAAGAAGCAATCGACAGAATTTATACAAAGAAAGAATCCAAATGAACACTACAGAAATCCACTGCAGATATACTCCATTCCCGTGGGAGGTAGATATCTGACCTCAGAAGCGCTATTAGCTAATCTAGGCTGGCTAGGTAGTAATAAGTTAGATTAGTTCATAATCAATTTGTATCTTAGAATTCTATTTAAATACTTTGCTGACTTTGACTGTTTTTGCAATATAATTGACGATGGAAAGCTTGCAGTAGTTATTGATTAATTAATACTCAAATGAACTAAGGAATATGTATATGGAGAGGCGGAATGGCCAAACCAAGGCAGAGTAAGTTGAAATGTGTATATGCATCGTTACAAGGACGTCTCTAACAATATATATATATATATATATTTATATATATATTTATATATATGAAAGCCGTGCCTTTCATGCATATTATCACATACACGACCAAAAATGCAATCACTCATTTGCACCGTCATATCCTGAATGTTTGATTGTTCTGTGGTTTGTGTGGCAATTGAGAGGGCGGGGGTTCAAATCCCCTAAAGGGCAAGCGTCTATAGTTTCTGATGTCTGCCTACCGACGTCCCTAGCGGAGTATGCTGATCGTAAACTGCCGGTGGAAAGTTTAAATGACGAGGGAAATGTGTATATGCATCGTTACAAGGACGTCTCTAACAATATATATATATATATATATTTATATATATGAAAGCCGTGCCTTTCATGCATATTATCACATACACGACCAAAAATGCAATCACTCATTTGCACCGTCATATCCTGAATGTTTGATTGTTCTGTGGTTTGTGTGGCAATTGAGAGGGCGGGGGTTCAAATCCCCTAAAGGGCAAACGTCTATAGTTTCTGATGTCTGCCTACCGACGTCCCTAGCGGAGTATGCTGATCGTAAACTGCCGGTGGAAAGTTTAAATGACGAGGGAAATGTGTATATGCATCGTTACAAGGACGTCTCTAACAATATATATATATATTTATTTATATATATGAAAGCCGTGCCTTTCATGCATATTATCACATACACGACCAAAAATGCAATCACTCATTTGCACCGTCATATCCTGAATGTTTGATTGTTCTGTGGTTTGTGTGGCAATTGAGAGGGCGGGGGTTCAAATCCCCTAAAGGGCAAACGTCTATAGTTTCTGATGTCTGCCTACCGACGTCCCTAGCGGAGTATGCTGATCGTAAACTGCCGGTGGAAAGTTTAAATGACGAGGGAGCGCTTTGCAGAAGCGTTTAATACTACGGTTGGTGTCACCCGGTTCGGTCACTCACGGAGTCATGGCGGTGTCACCCTGCATAGAACTCCTCGTTAATAATAATTACCAGGTTAAACAGAATGCCCTAATATCTTTTCTATTCTATTAACGGATTTATAAAGCGCCTCTGACAGTACAATCTAATCATAGGTTGAGGATGAATCGTTTTGTTCAGCTCATTTTGTCTACCTCCTTATCTATGGGTTTCCATTTCCTTTCTATACATTTCCCTGTAGTTACCCAACTCGCCAATGAGGAAACTTTACCCGTATTTATCGAATGCTCCAACGGGGCCACCTTCCCCTTATGTCTTCCAACGGTGTAACCGAGAACCTTCTCGATATCATTATATCAAACATTCTCTTAGTTTGTATCGAACACTGAGGAACTTTACTCGTGTGTCTTAAATCGCTGCGATTCCTATATATGTTACGGTATGTACTCAAACCTGTGATTTCTTCACGTACTCTTCGCGAACGGGGTCACCATCTTTCCCGTATTTTGTTACGGATCTTTCAGCCTATTACTTCTCACAATCGTACTTTCCAAGTACCTTTCGAACAGCACCAAGACCTGTGAGCCTTTATTTCTCACGATTGGTCTTTTATTTTATCAGCGACTGGTTACTCTTCAGTTGTATGACTATACATGTTTGGAGACAGGATTTAGATTTTTGCATTTTCTGCTCCTCTGAGGAAGACCATCCACAGTGGAGCAGAAAAGTAAGATGTGACATGGCCATATTTGTATTATTTGAAGGGATTCCGTGATGGGAGCCCTATTGTCCTCACAGTAGACTTCGGATGTGGTACAAATATAAAATTAATACCCATCAGTCCTACCACATTTAAGGGCTCAGACCAGAGACTATAACCGTCCCCTGAAGTCTGCATGCATCAACTGCTCGTAACACTCCGAACCCGGAAAAGTTACAAAAAAACGGTGTGAATATTGATGTTGTAATCGTAATTGTGATCGTACTTGAAATTTCTGTAGCACCAAAGTAACTTATTCAGTCGAGACAGAATAAGCTAGAATGCCAGCAGAAATTTACTGATGAGATTTAATTGAAAGATAAGTTAGACAGATCTCAGCTCGGCTAGCTATGAGCTTAGATCAAATTCAAAGTATATTGGACCAACCCATATAAATTGAGAAATTTCAAGAAAGCTGCTTTCTGATTGGCTAAGTTCGGTCAAAATTTGGCTATGCGACGAATGACGTCATGTAGCTTGCCAATATACTATTTTTAGACAAAGGCAATTAGCATCGAGGTAAAATTGGGCTAATACATAATTATTATATCTCGATGGTCATATTAAGTAAGTAAGTATGAGTCTATGTCCTTAATTGAACATCCCGAGAACGCACTTCGAGGACATCAGATAAATGAACAATCAACGAATATGCAATCACAAAATAATCATTATTAGCACTTATAGATTCTGTTTTGATTAAGCGCCTGTGAATAAGCTGGTTCCCTAAACTTCACTGTTGTGGACGCTGTAGACATTTTGAGATTACGATTACGATTACAAAAATACACAATTCTTTGACTGTTGAGGCTAGTGTTTCTGTGTAGGCCTATGATAAGAATTCTGACGTTCCACGTTGAGGTTCCAATTTGATCGAGCTTGAAATCTCCTGTCGTCAGTGTCAGTGTTCGACCCCATGCATCTTCTTTTGACCCCCAAGCTATCATTCTCTGCATGGCCGACCCCATGGGTCGGCTGGACCCATAGCTTTCATTACCCATGGTGTAGTGCGGAACTATTGCAGGGCGATTCCATTGGCCCGCCAGGTCTTCAGTGATGTAGGATTCCGATTCGAGACCTGGACAGAAGGAGGGAGGAAGGAAGGAAGAAAGAGATGGAGGAAAGAAACAGAAGGACCGGGTGGAGAGGATGTAGGAGGGGTAAACAAGCAGGATAGAAAGAGGATGAGGGACAAGGAGTCAGAAGAGGAGGTACAGAGAGGAGAGGGTAGAGACTGGGTCAGGCAGTCAGGAGAGGGTAGACCTATAGACTACAGATCAGGCAGTCAAATGCAGATTGTGACAGAAGCAGACAGCTGGAGACAAAAGCAAGTAGAGAGAGACGATATATATATATATATATATATATTGTTGCCTAATCTTGCTGCTACTTCTGTCGCTGGTATGAGCATGAATCCTGGCGAGGGATGGTAACGTATATTACCTTGGGTAGTTTAGTGGCTAGACTAGAAAGAGGTGTGGTGATAGTTATATAAACCATCTATAAAGGAGTGTAAAGGACAGACTGGTGTTTTTGGTCTGACGCGATCGTTCTTGCCAGATCTGTTAAGGTTAAACTTTAGTGACTACTCTTTTGTGGTAAACTATTGTTCTTAAACCTGCTGACCGTTTCCTGTCGATGATGAACTTTGTTTCTTTTGGTTTCTGAGAAAGGTATACTCGTGTTTAATTACTTGGAACTAAAGCCAATTTATATTATACTCTTTGTTTGAACTTGGGGACTGTAGCGATGTTCCTATTAAAATCCACATTTCTTATGTATTATTAACATTATAATATGCAATCAATGTTAATTAGTTTGAATTAATTCAGAGTTAATTAATGCCAGCCTATAAATATAATGTGAAGGCGCTATAAGATTAAATTAGAGTCCTTAGTAAAAGTGTTGTTGGGGAGAACTGGTCGTTGGCAATTTGACATTCAGGAGGCAATGTTAAAAAGGTCTGATTTTGGCCATCGGTCGTCTGCTGGGGACTGTACGGCGGAAATGCGTCCTCCGGGCTGCGTGAGTTTGCAATAAAATGTTCAGTGTGTCTGGTGCCTAGAAAAAGTCAACACGTAATTCTCAAGTTGCGAACTCTCAACGAAGTTTTAGGAGTTCGGACAGTTATTTGACCCTGGTTCGTCTAGAACTGCTTGAGGGGTGCGAATGGTGTAGTGGCGAACAATGCTGTGATCGTCGAGTAATGATGGAAGTATTCTCCGTATGTAATCAGGAGTTATTTTCGTTCTCGAACTATCGGTCATGAGTGGTGGAATGCAGAAACTCTTTTCACGTTAATATAGTTGGACTGAGAGACTAATATCAGCATCTATAGTGTGTCTCTTCTGACATACTTGTCAACGGAATCGAGGCTACGCAAGTACCACAATAAGTCCGATTCATCATTCGGACGTGACGAGTGCGAGTGGAGGACGGCACAGAAGCATTTGAGGTGAAGAGGCTAGAGGCAACAATCATCCGAGAAGAAGCAATCGACAGAATTTATACAAAGAAAGAATCCAAATGAACACTACAGAAATCCACTGCAGATATACTCCATTCCCGTGGGAGGTAGATATCTGACCTTAGAAGCGCTATTAGCTAATCTAGGCTGGCTAGGTAGTCATAAGTTAGATTAGTTCATAATCAATTTGTATCTTAGAATTCTATTTAAATACTTTGCTGATTTTGACTGTTTTTGCAATATAATTGACGATGGAAAGCTTGCAGTAGTTATTGATTAATTAATACTCAATTGAACTAAGGAATATGTATATGGAGAGGCGGAATGGCCAAACCAAGGCAGAGTAAGTTGTGTATATTTATATATATGAAAGCCGTGCCTTTCATGCATATTATCACATACACGACCAAAAATGCAATCACTCATTTGCACCGTCATATCCTGAATGTTTGATTGTTCTGTGGTTTGTGTGGCAATTGAGAGGGCGGGGGTTCAAATCCCCTAAAGGGCAAACGTCTATAGTTTCTGATGTCTGCCTACCGACGTCCCTAGCGGAGTATGCTGATCGTAAACTGCCGGTGGAAAGTTTAAATGACGAGGGAGCGCTTTGCAGAAGCGTTTAATACTACGGTTGGTGTCACCCGGTTCGGTCACTCACGGAGTCATGGCGGTGTCACCCTGCATAGAACTCCTCGTTAATAATAATTACCAGGTTAAACAGAATGCCCTAATATCTTTTCTATTCTATTAACGGATTTATAAAGCGCCTCTGACAGTACAATCTAATCATAGGTTGAGGATGAATCGTTTTGTTCAGCTCATTTTGTCTACCTCCTTATCTATGGGTTTCCATTTCCTTTCTATACATTTCCCTGTAGTTACCCAACTCGCCAATGAGGAAACTTTACCCGTATTTATCGAATGCTCCAACGGGGCCACCTTCCCCTTATGTCTTCCAACGGTGTAACCGAGAACCTTCTCGATATCATTATATCAAACATTCTCTTAGTTTGTATCGAACACTGAGGAACTTTACTCGTGTGTCTTAAATCGCTGCGATTCCTATATATGTTACGGTATGTACTCAAACCTGTGATTTCTTCACGTACTCTTCGCGAACGGGGTCACCATCTTTCCCGTATTTTGTTACGGATCTTTCAGCCTATTACTTCTCACAATCGTACTTTCCAAGTACCTTTCGAACAGCACCAAGACCTGTGAGCCTTTATTTCTCACGATTGGTCTTTTATTTTATCAGCGACTGGTTACTCTTCAGTTGTATGACTATACATGTTTGGAGACAGGATTTAGATTTTTGCATTTTCTGCTCCTCTGAGGATGACCATCCACAGTGGAGCAGAAAAGTAAGATGTGACATGGCCATATTTGTATTATTTGAAGGGATTCCGTGATGGGAGCCCTATTGTCCTCACAGTAGACTTCGGATGTGGTACAAATATAAAATTAATACCCATCAGTCCTACCACATTTAAGGGCTCAGACCAGAGACTCTAGCCGTCCCCTGAAGTCTGCATGCATCAACTGCTCGTAACACTCCGAACCCGGAAAAGTTACAAAAAAACGGTGTGAAAATTGATGTTGTAATCGTAATTGTGATCGTACTTGAAATTTCTGTAGCACCAAAGTAACTTATTCAGTCGAGACAGAATAAGCTAGAATGCCAGCAGAAATTTACTGATGAGATTTAATTGAAAGATAAGTTAGACAGATCTCAGCTCGGCTAGCTATGAGCTTAGATCAAAATCAAAGTATATTGGACCAACCCATATAAATTGAGAAATTTCAAGAAAGCTGCTTTCTGATTGGCTAAGTTCGGTCAAAATTTGGCTATGCGACGAATGACGTCATGTAGCTTGCCAATATACTATTTTTAGACAAAGGCAATTAGCATCGAGGTAAAATTGGGCTAATACATAATTATTATATCTCGATGGTCATATTAAGTAAGTAAGTATGAGTGTATGTCCTTAATTGAACATCCCGGGAACGCACTTCGAGGACATCAGATAAATGAACAATCAACGAATATGCAATCACAAAATAATCATTATTAGCACTTATAGATTCTGTTTTGATTAAGCGCCTGTGAATAAGCTGGTTCCCTAAACTTCACTGTTGTGGACGCTGTGGACATTTTGAGATTTCGATTACGATTACAAAAATACACAATTCTTTGACTGTTGAGGCTAGTTTTTCTGTGTAGGCCTTTGATAAGAATTCTGACGTTCCACGTTGAGGTTCCAATTTGATCGAGCTTGAAATCTCCTGTCGTCAGTGTCAGTGTTCGACCCCATGCATCTTCTTTTGACCCCCAAGCTATCATTCTCTGCATGGCCGACCCCATGGGTCGGCTGGACCCATAGCTTTCATTACCCATGGTGTAGTGCGGAACTATAGCAGGGCGATTCCATTGGCCCGCCAGGTCTTCAGTGATGTAGGATTCCGATTCGAGACCTGGACAGAAGGAGGGAGGAAGGAAGGAAGGAAGAGATGGAGGAAAGAAACAGAAGGACCGGGAGGAGAGGATGTAGGAGGGGTAAACAAGCAGGATAGAAAGAGGATGAGGGACAAGGAGTCAGAAGAGGAGGTACAGAGAGGAGAGGGTAGAGACTGGGTCAGGCAGTCAGGAGAGGGTAGACCTATAGACTACAGATCAGGCAGTCAAATGCAGATTGTGACAGAAGCAGACAGCTGGAGACAAAAGCAAGTAGAGAGAGACGATATATATATATATATATATATTGTTGCCTAATCTTGCTGCTACTTCTGTCGCTGGTATGAGCATGAATCCTGGCGAGGGATGGTAACGTATATTACCTTGGGTAGTTTAGTGGCTAGACTAGAAAGAGGTGTGGTGATAGCTATATAAACCATCTATAAAGGAGTGTAAAGGACAGACTGGTGTTTTTGGTCTGACGCGATCGTTCTTGCCAGATCTGTTAAGGTTAAACTTTAGTGACTACTCTTTTGTGGTAAACTATTGTTCTTAAACCTGCTGACCGTTTCCTGTCGATGATGAACTTTGTTTCTTTTGGTTTCTGAGAAAGGTATACTCGTGTTTAATTACTTGGAACTAAAGCCAATTTATATTATACTCTTTGTTTGAACTTGGGGACTGTAGCGATGTTCCTATTAAAATCCACATTTCTTATGTATTATTAACATTATAATATGCAATCAATGTTAATTAGTTTGAATTAATTCAGAGTTAATTAATGCCAGCCTATAAATATAATGTGAAGGCGCTATAAGATTAAATTAGAGTCCTTAGTAAAAGTGTTGTTGGGGAGAACTGGTCGTTGGCAATTTGACATTCAGGAGGCAATGTTAAAAAGGTCTGATTTTGGCCATCGGTCGTCTGCTGGGGACTGTACGGCGGAAATGCGTCCTCCGGGCTGCGTGAGTTTGCAATAAAATGTTCAGTGTGTCTGGTGCCTAGAAAAAGTCAACACGTAATTCTCAAGTTGCGAACTCTCAACGAAGTTTTAGGAGTTCGGACAGTTATTTGACCCTGGTTCGTCTAGAACTGCTTGAGGGGTGCGAATGGTGTAGTGGCGAACAATGCTGTGATCGTCGAGTAATGATGGAAGTATTCTCCGTATGTAATCAGGAGTTATTTTCGTTCTCGAACTATCGGTCATGAGTGGTGGAATGCAGAAACTCTTTTCACGTTAATATAGTTGGACTGAGAGACTAATATCAGCATCTATAGTGTGTCTCTTCTGACATACTTGTCAACGGAATCGAGGCTACGCAAGTACCACAATAAGTCCGATTCATCATTCGGACGTGACGAGTGCGAGTGGAGGACGGCACAGAAGCATTTGAGGTGAAGAGGCTAGAGGCAACAATCATCCGAGAAGAAGCAATCGACAGAATTTATACAAAGAAAGAATCCAAATGAACACTACAGAAATCCACTGCAGATATACTCCATTCCCGTGGGAGGTAGATATCTGACCTTAGAAGCGCTATTAGCTAATCTAGGCTGGCTAGGTAATCATAAGTTAGATTAGTTCATAATCAATTTGTATCTTAGAATTCTATTTAAATACTTGCTGATTTTGACTGTTTTTGCAATATAATTGACGATGGAAAGCTTGCAGTAGTTATTGATTAATTAATACTCAATTGAACTAAGGAATATGTATATGGAGAGGCGGAATGGCCAAACCAAGGCAGAGTAAGTTGTATATATTTATATATATGAAAGCCGTGCCTTTCATGCATATTATCACATACACGACCAAAAATGCAATCACTCATTTGCACCGTCATATCCTGAATGTTTGATTGTTCTGTGGTTTGTGTGGCAATTGAGAGGGCGGGGGTTCAAATCCCCTAAAGGGCAAACGTCTATAGTTTCTGATGTCTGCCTACCGACGTCCCTAGCGGAGTATGCTGATCGTAAACTGCCGGTGGAAAGTTTAAATGACGAGGGAGCGCTTTGCAGAAGCGTTTAATACTACGGTTGGTGTCACCCGGTTCGGTCACTCACGGAGTCATGGCGGTGTCACCCTGCATAGAACTCCTCGTTAATAATAATTACCAGGTTAAACAGAATGCCCTAATATCTTTTCTATTCTATTAACGGATTTATAAAGCGCCTCTGACAGTACAATCTAATCATAGGTTGAGGATGAATCGTTTTGTTCAGCTCATTTTGTCTACCTCCTTATCTATGGGTTTCCATTTCCTTTCTATACATTTCCCTGTAGTTACCCAACTCGCCAATGAGGAAACTTTACCCGTATTTATCGAATGCTCCAACGGGGCCACCTTCCCCTTATGTCTTCCAACGGTGTAACCGAGAACCTTCTCGATATAATTATATCAAACATTCTCTTAGTTTGTATCGAACACTGAGGAACTTTACTCGTGTGTCTTAAATCGCTGCGATTCCTATATATGTTACGGTATGTACTCAAACCTGTGATTTCTTCACGTACTCTTCGCGAACGGGGTCACCATCTTTCCCGTATTTTGTTACGGATCTTTCAGCCTATTACTTCTCACAATCGTACTTTCCAAGTACCTTTCGAACAGCACCAAGACCTGTGAGCCTTTATTTCTCACGATTGGTCTTTTATTTTCAGCGACTGGTTACTCTTCAGTTGTATGACTATACATGTTTGGAGACAGGATTTAGATTTTTGCATTTTCTGCTCCTCTGAGGAAGACCATCCACAGTGGAGCAGAAAAGTAAGATGTGACATGGCCATATTTGTATTATTTGAAGGGATTCCGTGATGGGAGCCCTATTGTCCTCACAGTAGACTTCGGATGTGGTACAAATATAAAATTAATACCCATCAGTCCTACCACATTTAAGGGCTCAGACCAGAGACTATAACCGTCCCCTGAAGTCTGCATGCATCAACTGCTCGTAACACTCCGAACCCGGAAAAGTTACAAAAAAACGGTGTGAATATTGATGTTGTAATCGTAATTGTGATCGTACTTGAAATTTCTGTAGCACCAAAGTAACTTATTCAGTCGAGACAGAATAAGCTAGAATGCCAGCAGAAATTTACTGATGAGATTTAATTGAAAGATAAGTTAGACAGATCTCAGCTCGGCTAGCTATGAGCTTAGATCAAATTCAAAGTATATTGGACCAACCCATATAAATTGAGAAATTTCAAGAAAGCTGCTTTCTGATTGGCTAAGTTCGGTCAAAATTTGGCTATGCGACGAATGACGTCATGTAGCTTGCCAATATACTATTTTTAGACAAAGGCAATTAGCATCGAGGTAAAATTGGGCTAATACATAATTATTATATCTCGATGGTCATATTAAGTAAGTAAGTATGAGTCTATGTCCTTAATTGAACATCCCGAGAACGCACTTCGAGGACATCAGATAAATGAACAATCAACGAATATGCAATCACAAAATAATCATTATTAGCACTTATAGATTCTGTTTTGATTAAGCGCCTGTGAATAAGCTGGTTCCCTAAACTTCACTGTTGTGGACGCTGTAGACATTTTGAGATTACGATTACGATTACAAAAATACACAATTCTTTGACTGTTGAGGCTAGTGTTTCTGTGTAGGCCTATGATAAGAATTCTGACGTTCCACGTTGAGGTTCCAATTTGATCGAGCTTGAAATCTCCTGTCGTCAGTGTCAGTGTTCGACCCCATGCATCTTCTTTTGACCCCCAAGCTATCATTCTCTGCATGGCCGACCCCATGGGTCGGCTGGACCCATAGCTTTCATTACCCATGGTGTAGTGCGGAACTATTGCAGGGCGATTCCATTGGCCCGCCAGGTCTTCAGTGATGTAGGATTCCGATTCGAGACCTGGACAGAAGGAGGGAGGAAGGAAGGAAGAAAGAGATGGAGGAAAGAAACAGAAGGACCGGGTGGAGAGGATGTAGGAGGGGTAAACAAGCAGGATAGAAAGAGGATGAGGGACAAGGAGTCAGAAGAGGAGGTACAGAGAGGAGAGGGTAGAGACTGGGTCAGGCAGTCAGGAGAGGGTAGACCTATAGACTACAGATCAGGCAGTCAAATGCAGATTGTGACAGAAGCAGACAGCTGGAGACAAAAGCAAGTAGAGAGAGACGATATATATATATATATATATATATTGTTGCCTAATCTTGCTGCTACTTCTGTCGCTGGTATGAGCATGAATCCTGGCGAGGGATGGTAACGTATATTACCTTGGGTAGTTTAGTGGCTAGACTAGAAAGAGGTGTGGTGATAGTTATATAAACCATCTATAAAGGAGTGTAAAGGACAGACTGGTGTTTTTGGTCTGACGCGATCGTTCTTGCCAGATCTGTTAAGGTTAAACTTTAGTGACTACTCTTTTGTGGTAAACTATTGTTCTTAAACCTGCTGACCGTTTCCTGTCGATGATGAACTTTGTTTCTTTTGGTTTCTGAGAAAGGTATACTCGTGTTTAATTACTTGGAACTAAAGCCAATTTATATTATACTCTTTGTTTGAACTTGGGGACTGTAGCGATGTTCCTATTAAAATCCACATTTCTTATGTATTATTAACATTATAATATGCAATCAATGTTAATTAGTTTGAATTAATTCAGAGTTAATTAATGCCAGCCTATAAATATAATGTGAAGGCGCTATAAGATTAAATTAGAGTCCTTAGTAAAAGTGTTGTTGGGGAGAACTGGTCGTTGGCAATTTGACATTCAGGAGGCAATGTTAAAAAGGTCTGATTTTGGCCATCGGTCGTCTGCTGGGGACTGTACGGCGGAAATGCGTCCTCCGGGCTGCGTGAGTTTGCAATAAAATGTTCAGTGTGTCTGGTGCCTAGAAAAAGTCAACACGTAATTCTCAAGTTGCGAACTCTCAACGAAGTTTTAGGAGTTCGGACAGTTATTTGACCCTGGTTCGTCTAGAACTGCTTGAGGGGTGCGAATGGTGTAGTGGCGAACAATGCTGTGATCGTCGAGTAATGATGGAAGTATTCTCCGTATGTAATCAGGAGTTATTTTCGTTCTCGAACTATCGGTCATGAGTGGTGGAATGCAGAAACTCTTTTCACGTTAATATAGTTGGACTGAGAGACTAATATCAGCATCTATAGTGTGTCTCTTCTGACATACTTGTCAACGGAATCGAGGCTACGCAAGTACCACAATAAGTCCGATTCATCATTCGGACGTGACGAGTGCGAGTGGAGGACGGCACAGAAGCATTTGAGGTGAAGAGGCTAGAGGCAACAATCATCCGAGAAGAAGCAATCGACAGAATTTATACAAAGAAAGAATCCAAATGAACACTACAGAAATCCACTGCAGATATACTCCATTCCCGTGGGAGGTAGATATCTGACCTTAGAAGCGCTATTAGCTAATCTAGGCTGGCTAGGTAGTCATAAGTTAGATTAGTTCATAATCAATTTGTATCTTAGAATTCTATTTAAATACTTTGCTGATTTTGACTGTTTTTGCAATATAATTGACGATGGAAAGCTTGCAGTAGTTATTGATTAATTAATACTCAATTGAACTAAGGAATATGTATATGGAGAGGCGGAATGGCCAAACCAAGGCAGAGTAAGTTGTGTATATTTATATATATGAAAGCCGTGCCTTTCATGCATATTATCACATACACGACCAAAAATGCAATCACTCATTTGCACCGTCATATCCTGAATGTTTGATTGTTCTGTGGTTTGTGTGGCAATTGAGAGGGCGGGGGTTCAAATCCCCTAAAGGGCAAACGTCTATAGTTTCTGATGTCTGCCTACCGACGTCCCTAGCGGAGTATGCTGATCGTAAACTGCCGGTGGAAAGTTTAAATGACGAGGGAGCGCTTTGCAGAAGCGTTTAATACTACGGTTGGTGTCACCCGGTTCGGTCACTCACGGAGTCATGGCGGTGTCACCCTGCATAGAACTCCTCGTTAATAATAATTACCAGGTTAAACAGAATGCCCTAATATCTTTTCTATTCTATTAACGGATTTATAAAGCGCCTCTGACAGTACAATCTAATCATAGGTTGAGGATGAATCGTTTTGTTCAGCTCATTTTGTCTACCTCCTTATCTATGGGTTTCCATTTCCTTTCTATACATTTCCCTGTAGTTACCCAACTCGCCAATGAGGAAACTTTACCCGTATTTATCGAATGCTCCAACGGGGCCACCTTCCCCTTATGTCTTCCAACGGTGTAACCGAGAACCTTCTCGATATCATTATATCAAACATTCTCTTAGTTTGTATCGAACACTGAGGAACTTTACTCGTGTGTCTTAAATCGCTGCGATTCCTATATATGTTACGGTATGTACTCAAACCTGTGATTTCTTCACGTACTCTTCGCGAACGGGGTCACCATCTTTCCCGTATTTTGTTACGGATCTTTCAGCCTATTACTTCTCACAATCGTACTTTCCAAGTACCTTTCGAACAGCACCAAGACCTGTGAGCCTTTATTTCTCACGATTGGTCTTTTATTTTATCAGCGACTGGTTACTCTTCAGTTGTATGACTATACATGTTTGGAGACAGGATTTAGATTTTTGCATTTTCTGCTCCTCTGAGGATGACCATCCACAGTGGAGCAGAAAAGTAAGATGTGACATGGCCATATTTGTATTATTTGAAGGGATTCCGTGATGGGAGCCCTATTGTCCTCACAGTAGACTTCGGATGTGGTACAAATATAAAATTAATACCCATCAGTCCTACCACATTTAAGGGCTCAGACCAGAGACTCTAGCCGTCCCCTGAAGTCTGCATGCATCAACTGCTCGTAACACTCCGAACCCGGAAAAGTTACAAAAAAACGGTGTGAAAATTGATGTTGTAATCGTAATTGTGATCGTACTTGAAATTTCTGTAGCACCAAAGTAACTTATTCAGTCGAGACAGAATAAGCTAGAATGCCAGCAGAAATTTACTGATGAGATTTAATTGAAAGATAAGTTAGACAGATCTCAGCTCGGCTAGCTATGAGCTTAGATCAAAATCAAAGTATATTGGACCAACCCATATAAATTGAGAAATTTCAAGAAAGCTGCTTTCTGATTGGCTAAGTTCGGTCAAAATTTGGCTATGCGACGAATGACGTCATGTAGCTTGCCAATATACTATTTTTAGACAAAGGCAATTAGCATCGAGGTAAAATTGGGCTAATACATAATTATTATATCTCGATGGTCATATTAAGTAAGTAAGTATGAGTGTATGTCCTTAATTGAACATCCCGGGAACGCACTTCGAGGACATCAGATAAATGAACAATCAACGAATATGCAATCACAAAATAATCATTATTAGCACTTATAGATTCTGTTTTGATTAAGCGCCTGTGAATAAGCTGGTTCCCTAAACTTCACTGTTGTGGACGCTGTGGACATTTTGAGATTTCGATTACGATTACAAAAATACACAATTCTTTGACTGTTGAGGCTAGTTTTTCTGTGTAGGCCTTTGATAAGAATTCTGACGTTCCACGTTGAGGTTCCAATTTGATCGAGCTTGAAATCTCCTGTCGTCAGTGTCAGTGTTCGACCCCATGCATCTTCTTTTGACCCCCAAGCTATCATTCTCTGCATGGCCGACCCCATGGGTCGGCTGGACCCATAGCTTTCATTACCCATGGTGTAGTGCGGAACTATAGCAGGGCGATTCCATTGGCCCGCCAGGTCTTCAGTGATGTAGGATTCCGATTCGAGACCTGGACAGAAGGAGGGAGGAAGGAAGGAAGGAAGAGATGGAGGAAAGAAACAGAAGGACCGGGAGGAGAGGATGTAGGAGGGGTAAACAAGCAGGATAGAAAGAGGATGAGGGACAAGGAGTCAGAAGAGGAGGTACAGAGAGGAGAGGGTAGAGACTGGGTCAGGCAGTCAGGAGAGGGTAGACCTATAGACTACAGATCAGGCAGTCAAATGCAGATTGTGACAGAAGCAGACAGCTGGAGACAAAAGCAAGTAGAGAGAGACGATATATATATATATATATATATTGTTGCCTAATCTTGCTGCTACTTCTGTCGCTGGTATGAGCATGAATCCTGGCGAGGGATGGTAACGTATATTACCTTGGGTAGTTTAGTGGCTAGACTAGAAAGAGGTGTGGTGATAGCTATATAAACCATCTATAAAGGAGTGTAAAGGACAGACTGGTGTTTTTGGTCTGACGCGATCGTTCTTGCCAGATCTGTTAAGGTTAAACTTTAGTGACTACTCTTTTGTGGTAAACTATTGTTCTTAAACCTGCTGACCGTTTCCTGTCGATGATGAACTTTGTTTCTTTTGGTTTCTGAGAAAGGTATACTCGTGTTTAATTACTTGGAACTAAAGCCAATTTATATTATACTCTTTGTTTGAACTTGGGGACTGTAGCGATGTTCCTATTAAAATCCACATTTCTTATGTATTATTAACATTATAATATGCAATCAATGTTAATTAGTTTGAATTAATTCAGAGTTAATTAATGCCAGCCTATAAATATAATGTGAAGGCGCTATAAGATTAAATTAGAGTCCTTAGTAAAAGTGTTGTTGGGGAGAACTGGTCGTTGGCAATTTGACATTCAGGAGGCAATGTTAAAAAGGTCTGATTTTGGCCATCGGTCGTCTGCTGGGGACTGTACGGCGGAAATGCGTCCTCCGGGCTGCGTGAGTTTGCAATAAAATGTTCAGTGTGTCTGGTGCCTAGAAAAAGTCAACACGTAATTCTCAAGTTGCGAACTCTCAACGAAGTTTTAGGAGTTCGGACAGTTATTTGACCCTGGTTCGTCTAGAACTGCTTGAGGGGTGCGAATGGTGTAGTGGCGAACAATGCTGTGATCGTCGAGTAATGATGGAAGTATTCTCCGTATGTAATCAGGAGTTATTTTCGTTCTCGAACTATCGGTCATGAGTGGTGGAATGCAGAAACTCTTTTCACGTTAATATAGTTGGACTGAGAGACTAATATCAGCATCTATAGTGTGTCTCTTCTGACATACTTGTCAACGGAATCGAGGCTACGCAAGTACCACAATAAGTCCGATTCATCATTCGGACGTGACGAGTGCGAGTGGAGGACGGCACAGAAGCATTTGAGGTGAAGAGGCTAGAGGCAACAATCATCCGAGAAGAAGCAATCGACAGAATTTATACAAAGAAAGAATCCAAATGAACACTACAGAAATCCACTGCAGATATACTCCATTCCCGTGGGAGGTAGATATCTGACCTTAGAAGCGCTATTAGCTAATCTAGGCTGGCTAGGTAGTCATAAGTTAGATTAGTTCATAATCAATTTGTATCTTAGAATTCTATTTAAATACTTTGCTGATTTTGACTGTTTTTGCAATATAATTGACGATGGAAAGCTTGCAGTAGTTATTGATTAATTAATACTCAATTGAACTAAGGAATATGTATATGGAGAGGCGGAATGGCCAAACCAAGGCAGAGTAAGTTGTGTATATTTATATATATGAAAGCCGTGCCTTTCATGCATATTATCACATACACGACCAAAAATGCAATCACTCATTTGCACCGTCATATCCTGAATGTTTGATTGTTCTGTGGTTTGTGTGGCAATTGAGAGGGCGGGGGTTCAAATCCCCTAAAGGGCAAACGTCTATAGTTTCTGATGTCTGCCTACCGACGTCCCTAGCGGAGTATGCTGATCGTAAACTGCCGGTGGAAAGTTTAAATGACGAGGGAGCGCTTTGCAGAAGCGTTTAATACTACGGTTGGTGTCACTCACGGAGTCATGGCGGTGTCACCCTGCATAGAACTCCTCGTTAATAATAATTACCAGGTTAAACAGAATGCCCTAATATCTTTTCTATTCTATTAACGGATTTATAAAGCGCCTCTGACAGTACAATCTAATCATAGGTTGAGGATGAATCGTTTTGTTCAGCTCATTTTGTCTACCTCCTTATCTATGGGTTTCCATTTCCTTTCTATACATTTCCCTGTAGTTACCCAACTCGCCAATGAGGAAACTTTACCCGTATTTATCGAATGCTCCAACGGGGCCACCTTCCCCTTATGTCTTCCAACGGTGTAACCGAGAACCTTCTCGATATCATTATATCAAACATTCTCTTAGTTTGTATCGAACACTGAGGAACTTTACTCGTGTGTCTTAAATCGCTGCGATTCCTATATATGTTACGGTATGTACTCAAACCTGTGATTTCTTCACGTACTCTTCGCGAACGGGGTCACCATCTTTCCCGTATTTTGTTACGGATCTTTCAGCCTATTACTTCTCACAATCGTACTTTCCAAGTACCTTTCGAACAGCACCAAGACCTGTGAGCCTTTATTTCTCACGATTGGTCTTTTATTTTATCAGCGACTGGTTACTCTTCAGTTGTATGACTATACATGTTTGGAGACAGGATTTAGATTTTTGCATTTTCTGCTCCTCTGAGGATGACCATCCACAGTGGAGCAGAAAAGTAAGATGTGACATGGCCATATTTGTATTATTTGAAGGGATTCCGTGATGGGAGCCCTATTGTCCTCACAGTAGACTTCGGATGTGGTACAAATATAAAATTAATACCCATCAGTCCTACCACATTTAAGGGCTCAGACCAGAGACTCTAGCCGTCCCCTGAAGTCTGCATGCATCAACTGCTCGTAACACTCCGAACCCGGAAAAGTTACAAAAAAACGGTGTGAAAATTGATGTTGTAATCGTAATTGTGATCGTACTTGAAATTTCTGTAGCACCAAAGTAACTTATTCAGTCGAGACAGAATAAGCTAGAATGCCAGCAGAAATTTACTGATGAGATTTAATTGAAAGATAAGTTAGACAGATCTCAGCTCGGCTAGCTATGAGCTTAGATCAAAATCAAAGTATATTGGACCAACCCATATAAATTGAGAAATTTCAAGAAAGCTGCTTTCTGATTGGCTAAGTTCGGTCAAAATTTGGCTATGCGACGAATGACGTCATGTAGCTTGCCAATATACTATTTTTAGACAAAGGCAATTAGCATCGAGGTAAAATTGGGCTAATACATAATTATTATATCTCGATGGTCATATTAAGTAAGTAAGTATGAGTGTATGTCCTTAATTGAACATCCCGGGAACGCACTTCGAGGACATCAGATAAATGAACAATCAACGAATATGCAATAACAAAATAATCATTATTAGCACTTATAGATTCTGTTTTGATTAAGCGCCTGTGAATAAGCTGGTTCCCTAAACTTCACTGTTGTGGACGCTGTGGACATTTTGAGATTACGATTACGATTACAAAAATACACAATTCTTTGACTGTTGAGGCTAGTGTTTCTGTGTAGGCCTATGATAAGAATTCTGACGTTCCACGTTGAGGTTCCAATTTGATCGAGCTTGAAATCTCCTGTCGTCAGTGTCAGTGTTCGACCCCATGCATCTTCTTTTGACCCCCAAGCTATCATTCTCTGCATGGCCGACCCCATGGGTCGGCTGGACCCATAGCTTTCATTACCCATGGTGTAGTGCGGAACTATAGCAGGGCGATTCCATTGGCCCGCCAGGTCTTCAGTGATGTAGGATTCCGATTCGAGACCTGGACAGAAGGAGGGAGGAAGGAAGGAAGGAAGAGATGGAGGAAAGAAACAGAAGGACCGGGAGGAGAGGATGTAGGAGGGGTAAACAAGCAGGATAGAAAGAGGATGAGGGACAAGGAGTCAGAAGAGGAGGTACAGAGAGGAGAGGGTAGAGACTGGGTCAGGCAGTCAGGAGAGGGTAGACCTATAGACTACAGATCAGGCAGTCAAATGCAGATTGTGACAGAAGCAGACAGCTGGAGACAAAAGCAAGTAGAGAGAGACGATATATATATATATATATATATATTGTTGCCTAATCTTGCTGCTACTTCTGTCGCTGGTATGAGCATGAATCCTGGCGAGGGATGGTAACGTATATTACCTTGGGTAGTTTAGTGGCTAGACTAGAAAGAGGTGTGGTGATAGCTATATAAACCATCTATAAAGGAGTGTAAAGGACAGACTGGTGTTTTTGGTCTGACGCGATCGTTCTTGCCAGATCTGTTAAGGTTAAACTTTAGTGACTACTCTTTTGTGGTAAACTATTGTTCTTAAACCTGCTGATCGTTTCCTGTCGATGATGAACTTTGTTTCTTTTGGTTTCTGAGAAAGGTATACTCGTGTTTAATTACTTGGAACTAAAGCCAATTTATATTATACTCTTTGTTTGAACTTGGGGACTGTAGCGATGTTCCTATTAAAATCCACATTTCTTATGTATTATTAACATTATAATATGCAATCAATGTTAATTAGTTTGAATTAATTCAGAGTTAATTAATGCCAGCCTATAAATATAATGTGAAGGCGCTATAAGATTAAATTAGAGTCCTTAGTAAAAGTGTTGTTGGGGAGAACTGGTCGTTGGCAATTTGACATTCAGGAGGCAATGTTAAAAAGGTCTGATTTTGGCCATCGGTCGTCTGCTGGGGACTGTAGGGCGGAAATGCGTCATCCGGGCTGCGTGAGTTTGCAATAAAATGTTCAGTGTGTCTGGTGCCTAGAAAAGTCAACACGTAATTCTCAAGTTGCGAACTCTCAACGAAGTTTTAGGAGTTCGGACAGTTATTTGACCCTGGTTCGTCTAGAACTGCTTGAGGGGTGCGAATGGTGTAGTGGCGAACAATGCTGTGATCGTCGAGTAATGATGGAAGTATTCTCCGTATGTAATCAGGAGTTATTTTCGTTCTCGAACTATCGGTCATGAGTGGTGGAATGCAGAAACTCTTTTCACGTTAATATAGTTGGACTGAGAGACTAATATCAGCATCTATAGTGTGTCTCTTCTGACATACTTGTCAACGGAATCGAGGCTACGCAAGTACCACAATAAGTCCGATTCATCATTCGGACGTGACGAGTGCGAGTGGAGGACGGCACAGAAGCATTTGAGGTGAAGAGGCTAGAGGCAACAATCATCCGAAAAGAAGCAATCGACAGAATTTATACAAAGAAAGAATCCAAATGAACACTACAGAAATCCACTGCAGATATACTCCATTCCCGTGGGAGGTAGATATCTGACCTTAGAAGCGCTATTAGCTAATCTAGGCTGGCTAGGTAATCATAAGTTAGATTAGTTCATAATCAATTTGTATCTTAGAATTCTATTTAAATACTTTGCTGACTTTGACTGTTTTTGCAATATAATTGACGATGGAAAGCTTGCAGTAGTTATTGATTAATTAATACTCAAATGAACTAAGGAATATGTATATGGAGAGGCGGAATGGCCAAACCAAGGCAGAGTAAGTTGAAATGTGTATATGCATCAGAAATCAGAAATCCACTGCAGATATACTCCATTCCCGTGGGAGGTAGATATCTGACCTTAGAAGCGCTATTAGCTAATCTAGGCTGGCTAGGTAGTCATAAGTTAGATTAGTTCATAATCAATTTGTATCTTAGAATTCTATTTAAATACTTTGCTGATTTTGACTGTTTTTGCAATATAATTGACGATGGAAAGCTTGCAGTAGTTATTGATTAATTAATACTCAATTGAACTAAGGAATATGTATATGGAGAGGCGGAATGGCCAAACCAAGGCAGAGTAAGTTGTGTATATTTATATATATGAAAGCCGTGCCTTTCATGCATATTATCACATACACGACCAAAAATGCAATCACTCATTTGCACCGTCATATCCTGAATGTTTGATTGTTCTGTGGTTTGTGTGGCAATTGAGAGGGCGGGGGTTCAAATCCCCTAAAGGGCAAACGTCTATAGTTTCTGATGTCTGCCTACCGACGTCCCTAGCGGAGTATGCTGATCGTAAACTGCCGGTGGAAAGTTTAAATGACGAGGGAGCGCTTTGCAGAAGCGTTTAATACTACGGTTGGTGTCACTCACGGAGTCATGGCGGTGTCACCCTGCATAGAACTCCTCGTTAATAATAATTACCAGGTTAAACAGAATGCCCTAATATCTTTTCTATTCTATTAACGGATTTATAAAGCGCCTCTGACAGTACAATCTAATCATAGGTTGAGGATGAATCGTTTTGTTCAGCTCATTTTGTCTACCTCCTTATCTATGGGTTTCCATTTCCTTTCTATACATTTCCCTGTAGTTACCCAACTCGCCAATGAGGAAACTTTACCCGTATTTATCGAATGCTCCAACGGGGCCACCTTCCCCTTATGTCTTCCAACGGTGTAACCGAGAACCTTCTCGATATCATTATATCAAACATTCTCTTAGTTTGTATCGAACACTGAGGAACTTTACTCGTGTGTCTTAAATCGCTGCGATTCCTATATATGTTACGGTATGTACTCAAACCTGTGATTTCTTCACGTACTCTTCGCGAACGGGGTCACCATCTTTCCCGTATTTTGTTACGGATCTTTCAGCCTATTACTTCTCACAATCGTACTTTCCAAGTACCTTTCGAACAGCACCAAGACCTGTGAGCCTTTATTTCTCACGATTGGTCTTTTATTTTATCAGCGACTGGTTACTCTTCAGTTGTATGACTATACATGTTTGGAGACAGGATTTAGATTTTTGCATTTTCTGCTCCTCTGAGGATGACCATCCACAGTGGAGCAGAAAAGTAAGATGTGACATGGCCATATTTGTATTATTTGAAGGGATTCCGTGATGGGAGCCCTATTGTCCTCACAGTAGACTTCGGATGTGGTACAAATATAAAATTAATACCCATCAGTCCTACCACATTTAAGGGCTCAGACCAGAGACTCTAGCCGTCCCCTGAAGTCTGCATGCATCAACTGCTCGTAACACTCCGAACCCGGAAAAGTTACAAAAAAACGGTGTGAAAATTGATGTTGTAATCGTAATTGTGATCGTACTTGAAATTTCTGTAGCACCAAAGTAACTTATTCAGTCGAGACAGAATAAGCTAGAATGCCAGCAGAAATTTACTGATGAGATTTAATTGAAAGATAAGTTAGACAGATCTCAGCTCGGCTAGCTATGAGCTTAGATCAAAATCAAAGTATATTGGACCAACCCATATAAATTGAGAAATTTCAAGAAAGCTGCTTTCTGATTGGCTAAGTTCGGTCAAAATTTGGCTATGCGACGAATGACGTCATGTAGCTTGCCAATATACTATTTTTAGACAAAGGCAATTAGCATCGAGGTAAAATTGGGCTAATACATAATTATTATATCTCGATGGTCATATTAAGTAAGTAAGTATGAGTGTATGTCCTTAATTGAACATCCCGGGAACGCACTTCGAGGACATCAGATAAATGAACAATCAACGAATATGCAATAACAAAATAATCATTATTAGCACTTATAGATTCTGTTTTGATTAAGCGCCTGTGAATAAGCTGGTTCCCTAAACTTCACTGTTGTGGACGCTGTGGACATTTTGAGATTTCGATTACGATTACAAAAATACACAATTCTTTGACTGTTGAGGCTAGTTTTTCTGTGTAGGCCTTTGATAAGAATTCTGACGTTCCACGTTGAGGTTCCAATTTGATCGAGCTTGAAATCTCCTGTCGTCAGTGTCAGTGTTCGACCCCATGCATCTTCTTTTGACCCCCAAGCTATCATTCTCTGCATGGCCGACCCCATGGGTCGGCTGGACCCATAGCTTTCATTACCCATGGTGTAGTGCGGAACTATAGCAGGGCGATTCCATTGGCCCGCCAGGTCTTCAGTGATGTAGGATTCCGATTCGAGACCTGGACAGAAGGAGGGAGGAAGGAAGGAAGGAAGAGATGGAGGAAAGAAACAGAAGGACCGGGAGGAGAGGATGTAGGAGGGGTAAACAAGCAGGATAGAAAGAGGATGAGGGACAAGGAGTCAGAAGAGGAGGTACAGAGAGGAGAGGGTAGAGACTGGGTCAGGCAGTCAGGAGAGGGTAGACCTATAGACTACAGATCAGGCAGTCAAATGCAGATTGTGACAGAAGCAGACAGCTGGAGACAAAAGCAAGTAGAGAGAGACGATATATATATATATATATATATATTGTTGCCTAATCTTGCTGCTACTTCTGTCGCTGGTATGAGCATGAATCCTGGCGAGGGATGGTAACGTATATTACCTTGGGTAGTTTAGTGGCTAGACTAGAAAGAGGTGTGGTGATAGTTATATAAACCATCTATAAAGGAGTGTAAAGGACAGACTGGTGTTTTTGGTCTGACGCGATCGTTCTTGCCAGATCTGTTAAGGTTAAACTTTAGTGACTACTCTTTTGTGGTAAACTATTGTTCTTAAACCTGCTGATCGTTTCCTGTCGATGATGAACTTTGTTTCTTTTGGTTTCTGAGAAAGGTATACTCGTGTTTAATTACTTGGAACTAAAGCCAATTTATATTATACTCTTTGTTTGAACTTGGGGACTGTAGCGATGTTCCTATTAAAATCCACATTTCTTATGTATTATTAACATTATAATATGCAATCAATGTTAATTAGTATGAATTAATTCAGAGTTAATTAATGCCAGCCTATAAATATAATGTGAAGGCGCTATAAGATTAAATTAGAGTCCTTAGTAATAGTGTTGTTGGGGAGAACTGGTCGTTGGCAATTTGTCATTCAGCAGGCAATGTTAAAAAGGTCTGATTTTGGCCATCGGTCGTCTCCTGGGGACTGTACGGCGGAAATGCGTCCTCCGGGCTGCGTTAGTTTGCAATAAAATGTTCAGTGTGTCTGGTGCCTAGAAAAAGTCAACACGTAATTCTCAAGTTGCAAACTCTCAACGAAGTTATAGGAGTTCGGACAGTTATTTGACCCTGGTTCGTCTAGAACTGCTTGAGGGGTGCGAATGGTGTAGTGGCGAACAATGCTGTGATCGTCGAGTAATGATGGAAGTATTCTCCGTATGTAATCAGGAGTTATTTTCGTTCTCGAACTATCGGTCATGAGTGGTGGAATGCAGAAACTCTTTTCACGTTAATATAGTTGGACTGAGAGACTAATATCAGCATCTATAGTGTGTCTCTTCTGACATACTTGTCAACGGAATCGAGGCTACGCAAGTACCACAATAAGTCCGATTCATCATTCGGACGTGACGAGTGCGAGTGGAGGACGGCACAGAAGCATTTGAGGTGAAGAGGCTAGAGGCAACAATCATCCGAGAAGAAGCAATCGACAGAATTTATACAAAGAAAGAATCCAAATGAACACCACAGTAATCCACTGCAGATATACTCCATTCCCGTGGGAGGTAGATATCTGACCTTAGAAGCGCTATTAGCTAATCTAGGCTGGCTAGGTAGTAATAAGTTAGATTAGTTCATAATCAATTTGTATCTTAGAATTCTATTTAAATACTTTGCTGACTTTGACTGTTTTTGCAATATAATTGACGATGGAAAGCTTGCAGTAGTTATTGATTAATTAATACTCAAATGAACTAAGGAATATGTATATGGAGAGGCGGAATGGCCAAACCAAGGCAGAGTAAGTTGAAATGTGTATATGCATCGTTACAAGGACGTCTCTAACAATATATATATATATATATATTTATATATATATTTATATATATGAAAGCCGTGCCTTTCATGCATATTATCACATACACGACCAAAAATGCAATCACTCATTTGCACCGTCATATCCTGAATGTTTGATTGTTCTGTGGTTTGTGTGGCAATTGAGAGGGCGGGGGTTCAAATCCCCTAAAGGGCAAGCGTCTATGGTTTCTGATGTCTACCTACCGACGTCCCTAGCGGAGTATGCTGATCGTAAACTGCCGGTGGAAAGTTTAAATGACGAGGGAAATGTGTATATGCATCGTTACAAGGACGTCTCTAACAATATATATATTTATTTATTTATATATATGAAAGCCGTGCCTTTCATGCATATTATCACATACACGACCAAAAATGCAATCACTCATTTGCACCGTCATATCCTGAATGTTTGATTGTTCTGTGGTTTGTGTGGCAATTGAGAGGGCGGGGGTTCAAATCCCCTAAAGGGCAAACGTCTATAGTTTCTGATGTCTGCCTACCGACGTCCCTAGCGGAGTATGCTGATCGTAAACTGCCGGTGGAAAGTTTAAATGACGAGGGAGCGCTTTGCAGAAGCGTTTAATACTACGGTTGGTGTCACCCGGTTCGGTCACTCACGGAGTCATGGCGGTGTCACCCTGCATAGAACTCCTCGTTAATAATAATTACCAGGTTAAACAGAATGCCCTAATATCTTTTCTATTCTATTAACGGATTTATAAAGCGCCTCTGACAGTACAATCTAATCATAGGTTGAGGATGAATCGTTTTGTTCAGCTCATTTTGTCTACCTCCTTATCTATGGGTTTCCATTTCCTTTCTATACATTTCCCTGTAGTTACCCAACTCGCCAATTGAGGAAACTTTACCCGTATTTATCGAATGCTCCAACGGGGCCACCTTCCCCTTATGTCTTCCAACGGTGTAACCGAGAACCTTCTCGATATCATTATATCAAACATTCTCTTAGTTTGTATCGAACACTGAGGAACTTTACTCGTGTGTCTTAAATCGCTGCGATTCCTATATATGTTACGGTATGTACTCAAACCTGTGATTTCTTCACGTACTCTTCGCGAACCATCTTTCCCGTATTTTGTTACGGATCTTTCAGCCTATTACTTCTCACAATCGTACTTTCCAAGTACCTTTCGAACAGCACCAAGACCTGTGAGCCTTTATTTCTCACGATTGGTCTTTTATTTTATCAGCGACTGGTTACTCTTCAGTTGTATGACTATACATGTTTGGAGACAGGATTTAGATTTTTGCATTTTCTGCTCCTCTGAGGAAGACCATCCACAGTGGAGCAGAAAAGTAAGATGTGACGTGGCCATATTTGTATTATTTGAAGGGATTCCGTGATGGGAGCCCTATTGTCCTCACAGTAGACTTCGGATGTGGTACAAATATAAAATTAATACCCATCAGTCCTACCACATTTAAGGGCTCAGACCAGAGACTCTAGCCGTCCCCTGAAGTCTGCATGCATCAACTGCTCGTAACACTCCGAACCCGGAAAAGTTACAAAAAAACGATGTGAATATTGATGTTGTAATCGTAATTGTGATCGTACTTGAAATTTCTGTAGCACCAAAGTAACTTATTCAGTCGAGACAGAATAAGCTAGAATGCCAGCAGAAATTTACTGATGAGATTTAATTGAAAGATAAGTTAGACAGATCTCAGCTCGGCTAGCTATGAGCTTAGATCAAAATCAAAGTATATTGGACCAACCCATATAAATTGAGAAATTTCAAGAAAGCTGCTTTCTGATTGGCTAAGTTCGGTCAAAATTTGGCTATGCGACGAATGACGTCATGTAGCTTGCCAATATACTATTTTTAGACAAAGGCAATTAGCATCGAGGTAAAATTGGGCTAATACATAATTATTATATCTCGATGGTCATATTAAGTAAGTAAGTATGAGTGTATGTCCTTAATTGAACATCCCGGAAACGCACTTCGAGGACATCAGATAAATGAACAATCAACGAATATGCAATAACAAAATAATCATTATTAGCACTTATAGATTCTGTTTTGATTAAGCGCCTGTGAATAAGCTGGTTCCCTAAACTTCACTGTTGTGGACGCTGTGGACATTTTGAGATTACGATTACGATTACAAAAATACACAATTCTTTGACTGTTGAGGCTAGTGTTTCTGTGTAGGCCTATGATAAGAATTCTGACGTTCCACGTTGAGGTTCCAATTTGATCGAGCTTGAAATCTCCTGTCGTCAGTGTCAGTGTTCGACCCCATGCATCTTCTTTTGACCCCCAAGCTATCATTCTCTGCATGGCCGACCCCATGGGTCGGCTGGACCCATAGCTTTCATTACCCATGGTGTAGTGCGGAACTATAGCAGGGCGATTCCATTGGCCCGTCAGGTCTTCAGTGATGTAGGATTCCGATTCGAGACCTGGACAGAAGGAGGGAGGAAGGAAGGAAGGAAGAGATGGAGGAAAGAAACAGAAGGACCGGGAGGAGAGGATGTAGGAGGGGTAAACAAGCAGGATAGAAAGAGGATGAGGGACAAGGAGTCAGAAGAGGAGGTACAGAGAGGAGAGGGTAGAGACTGGGTCAGGCAGTCAGGAGAGGGTAGACCTATAGACTACAGATCAGGCAGTCAAATGCAGATTGTGACAGAAGCAGACAGCTGGAGACAAAAGCAAGTAGAGAGAGACGATATATATATATATATATATTGTTGCCTAATCTTGCTGCTACTTCTGTCGCTGGTATGAGCATGAATCCTGGCGAGGGATGGTAACGTATATTACCTTGGGTAGTTTAGTGGCTAGACTAGAAAGAGGTGTGGTGATAGCTATATAAACCATCTATAAAGGAGTGTAAAGGACAGACTGGTGTTTTTGGTCTGACGCGATCGTTCTTGCCAGATCTGTTAAGGTTAAACTTTAGTGACTACTCTTTTGTGGTAAACTATTATTCTTAAACCTGCTGACCGTTTCCTGTCGATGATGAACTTTGTTTCTTTTGGTTTCTGAGAAAGGTATACTCGTGTTTAATTACTTGGAACTAAAGCCAATTTATATTATACTCTTTGTTTGAACTTGGGGACTGTAGCGATGTTCCTATTAAAATCCACATTTCTTATGTATTATTAACATTATAATATGCAATCAATGTTAATTAGTTTGAATTAATTCAGAGTTAATTAATGCCAGCCTATAAATATAATGTGAAGGCGCTATAAGATTAAATTAGAGTCCTTAGTAATAGTGTTGTTGGGGAGAACTGGTCGTTGGCAATTTGACATTCAGGAGGCAATGTTAAAAAGGTCTGATTTTGGCCATCGGTCGTCTGCTGGGGACTGTACGGCGGAAATGCGTCCTCCGGGCTGCGTGAGTTTGCAATAAAATGTTCAGTGTGTCTGGTGCCTAGAAAAAGTCAACACGTAATTCTCAAGTTGCGAACTCTCAACGAAGTTTTAGGAGTTCGGACAGTTATTTGACCCTGGTTCGTCTAGAACTGCTTGAGGGGTGCGAATGGTGTAGTGGCGAACAATGCTGTGATCGTCGAGTAATGATGGAAGTATTCTCCGTATGTAATCAGGAGTTATTTTCGTTCTCGAACTATCGGTCATGAGTGGTGGAATGCAGAAACTCTTTTCACGTTAATATAGTTGGACTGAGAGACTAATATCAGCATCTATAGTGTGTCTCTTCTGACATACTTGTCAACGGAATCGAGGCTACGCAAGTACCACAATAAGTCCGATTCATCATTCGGACGTGACGAGTGCGAGTGGAGGACGGCACAGAAGCATTTGAGGTGAAGAGGCTAGAGGCAACAATCATCCGAGAAGAAGCAATCGACAGAATTTATACAAAGAAAGAATCCAAATGAACAGTACAGAAATCCACTGCAGATATACTCCATTCCCGTGGGAGGTAGATATCTGACCTTAGAAGCGCTATTAGCTAATCTAGGCTGGCTAGGTAGTCATAAGTTAGATTAGTTCATAATCAATTTGTATCTTAGAATTCTATTTAAATACTTTGCTGATTTTGACTGTTTTTGCAATATAATTGACGATGGAAAGCTTGCAGTAGTTATTGATTAATTAATACTCAATTGAACTAAGGAATATGTATATGGAGAGGCGGAATGGCCAAACCAAGGCAGAGTAAGTTGTGTATATTTATATATATGAAAGCCGTGCCTTTCATGCATATTATCACATACACGACCAAAAATGCAATCACTCATTTGCACCGTCATATCCTGAATGTTTGATTGTTCTGTGGTTTGTGTGGCAATTGAGAGGGCGGGGGTTCAAATCCCCTAAAGGGCAAACGTCTATAGTTTCTGATGTCTGCCTACCGACGTCCCTAGCGGAGTATGCTGATCGTAAACTGCCGGTGGAAAGTTTAAATGACGAGGGAGCGCTTTGCAGAAGCGTTTAATACTACGGTTGGTGTCACTCACGGAGTCATGGCGGTGTCACCCTGCATAGAACTCCTCGTTAATAATAATTACCAGGTTAAACAGAATGCCCTAATATCTTTTCTATTCTATTAACGGATTTATAAAGCGCCTCTGACAGTACAATCTAATCATAGGTTGAGGATGAATCGTTTTGTTCAGCTCATTTTGTCTACCTCCTTATCTATGGGTTTCCATTTCCTTTCTATACATTTCCCTGTAGTTACCCAACTCGCCAATGAGGAAACTTTACCCGTATTTATCGAATGCTCCAACGGGGCCACCTTCCCCTTATGTCTTCCAACGGTGTAACCGAGAACCTTCTCGATATAATTATATCAAACATTCTCTTAGTTTGTATCGAACACTGAGGAACTTTACTCGTGTGTCTTAAATCGCTGCGATTCCTATATATGTTACGGTATGTACTCAAACCTGTGATTTCTTCACGTACTCTTCGCGAACGGGGTCACCATCTTTCCCGTATTTTGTTACGGATCTTTCAGCCTATTACTTCTCACAATCGTACTTTCCAAGTACCTTTCGAACAGCACCAAGACCTGTGAGCCTTTATTTCTCACGATTGGTCTTTTATTTTATCAGCGACTGGTTACTCTTCAGTTGTATGACTATACATGTTTGGAGACAGGATTTAGATTTTTGCATTTTCTGCTCCTCTGAGGATGACCATCCACAGTGGAGCAGAAAAGTAAGATGTGACATGGCCATATTTGTATTATTTGAAGGGATTCCGTGATGGGAGCCCTATTGTCCTCACAGTAGACTTCGGATGTGGTACAAATATAAAATTAATACCCATCAGTCCTACCACATTTAAGGGCTCAGACCAGAGACTCTAGCCGTCCCCTGAAGTCTGCATGCATCAACTGCTCGTAACACTCCGAACCCGGAAAAGTTACAAAAAAACGGTGTGAAAATTGATGTTGTAATCGTAATTGTGATCGTACTTGAAATTTCTGTAGCACCAAAGTAACTTATTCAGTCGAGACAGAATAAGCTAGAATGCCAGCAGAAATTTACTGATGAGATTTAATTGAAAGATAAGTTAGACAGATCTCAGCTCGGCTAGCTATGAGCTTAGATCAAAATCAAAGTATATTGGACCAACCCATATAAATTGAGAAATTTCAAGAAAGCTGCTTTCTGATTGGCTAAGTTCGGTCAAAATTTGGCTATGCGACGAATGACGTCATGTAGCTTGCCAATATACTATTTTTAGACAAAGGCAATTAGCATCGAGGTAAAATTGGGCTAATACATAATTATTATATCTCGATGGTCATATTAAGTAAGTAAGTATGAGTGTATGTCCTTAATTGAACATCCCGGGAACGCACTTCGAGGACATCAGATAAATGAACAATCAACGAATATGCAATAACAAAATAATCATTATTAGCACTTATAGATTCTGTTTTGATTAAGCGCCTGTGAATAAGCTGGTTCCCTAAACTTCACTGTTGTGGACGCTGTAGACATTTTGAGATTACGATTACGATTACAAAAATACACACTTCTTTGACTGTTGAGGCTAGTGTTTCTGTGTAGGCCTATGATAAGAATTCTGACGTTCCACGTTGAGGTTCCAATTTGATCGAGCTTGAAATCTCCTGTCGTCAGTGTCAGTGTTCGACCCCATGCATCTTCTTTTGACCCCCAAGCTATCATTCTCTGCATGGCCGACCCCATGGGTCGGCTGGACCCATAGCTTTCATTACCCATGGTGTAGTGCGGAACTATAGCAGGGCGATTCCATTGGCCCGCCAGGTCTTCAGTGATGTAGGATTCCGATTCGAGACCTGGACAGAAGGAGGGAGGAAGGAAGGAAGGAAGAGATGGAGGAAAGAAACAGAAGGACCGGGAGGAGAGGATGTAGGAGGGGTAAACAAGCAGGATAGAAAGAGGATGAGGGACAAGGAGTCAGAAGAGGAGGTACAGAGAGGAGAGGGTAGAGACTGGGTCAGGCAGTCAGGAGAGGGTAGACCTATAGACTACAGATCAGGCAGTCAAATGCAGATTGTGACAGAAGCAGACAGCTGGAGACAAAAGCAAGTAGAGAGAGGCGATATATATATATATATATATATATATATATATATTGTTGCCTAATCTTGCTGCTACTTCTGTCGCTGGTATGAGCATGAATCCTGGCGAGGGATGGTAACGTATATTACCTTGGGTAGTTTAGTGGCTAGACTAGAAAGAGGTGTGGTGATAGCTATATAAACCATCTATAAAGGAGTGTAAAGGACAGACTGGTGTTTTTGGTCTGACGCGATCGTTCTTGCCAGATCTGTTAAGGTTAAACTTTAGTGACTACTCTTTTGTGGTAAACTATTGTTCTTAAACCTGCTGATCGTTTCCTGTCGATGATGAACTTTGTTTCTTTTGGTTTCTGAGAAAGGTATACTCGTGTTTAATTACTTGGAACTAAAGCCAATTTATATTATACTCTTTGTTTGAACTTGGGGACTGTAGCGATGTTCCTATTAAAATCCACATTTCTTATGTATTATTAACATTATAATATGCAATCAATGTTAATTAGTATGAATTAATTCAGAGTTAATTAATGCCAGCCTATAAATATAATGTGAAGGCGCTATAAGATTAAATTAGAGTCCTTAGTAAAAGTGTTGTTGGGGAGAACTGGTCGTTGGCAATTTGACATTCAGGAGGCAATGTTAAAAAGGTCTGATTTTGGCCATCGGTCGTCTGCTGGGGACTGTACGGCGGAAATGCGTCATCCGGGCTGCGTGAGTTTGCAAAAAAATGTTCAGTGTGTCTGGTGCCTAGAAAAGTCAACACGTAATTCTGAAGTTGCGAACTCTCAACGAAGTTTTAGGAGTTCGGACAGTTATTTGACCCTGGTTCGTCTAGAACTGCTTGAGGGGTGCGAATGGTGTAGTGGCGAACAATGCTGTGATCGTCGAGTAATGATGGAAGTATTCTCCGTATGTAATCAGGAGTTATTTTCGTTCTCGAACTATCGGTCATGAGTGGTGGAATGCAGAAACTCTTTTCACGTTAATATAGTTGGACTGAGAGACTAATATCAGCATCTATAGTGTGTCTCTTCTGACATACTTGTCAACGGAATCGAGGCTACGCAAGTACCACAATAAGTCCGATTCATCATTCGGACGTGACGAGTGCGAGTGGAGGACGGCACAGAAGCATTTGAGGTGAAGAGGCTAGAGGCAACAATCATCCGAGAAGAAGCAATCGACAGAATTTATACAAAGAAAGAATCCAAATGAACACTACAGAAATCCACTGCAGATATACTCCATTCCCGTGGGAGGTAGATATCTGACCTTAGAAGCGCTATTAGCTAATCTAGGCTGGCTAGGTAGTCATAAGTTAGATTAGTTCATAATCAATTTGTATCTTAGAATTCTATTTAAATACTTTGCTGATTTTGACTGTTTTTGCAATATAATTGACGATGGAAAGCTTGCAGTAGTTATTGATTAATTAATACTCAATTGAACTAAGGAATATGTATATGGAGAGGCGGAATGGCCAAACCAAGGCAGAGTAAGTTGTATATATTTATATATATGAAAGCCGTGCCTTTCATGCATATTATCACATACACGACCAAAAATGCAATCACTCATTTGCACCGTCATATCCTGAATGTTTGATTGTTCTGTGGTTTGTGTGGCAATTGAGAGGGCGGGGGTTCAAATCCCCTAAAGGGCAAGCGTCTATAGTTTCTGATGTCTGCCTACCGACGTCCCTAGCGGAGTATGCTGATCGTAAACTGCCGGTGGAAAGTTTAAATGACGAGGGAAATGTGTATATGCATCGTTACAAGGACGTCTCTAACAATATATATATATATATATATATTTATATATATGAAAGCCGTGCCTTTCATGCATATTATCACATACACGACCAAAAATGCAATCACTCATTTGCACCGTCATATCCTGAATGTTTGATTGTTCTGTGGTTTGTGTGGCAATTGAGAGGGCGGGGGTTCAAATCCCCTAAAGGGCAAACGTCTATAGTTTCTGATGTCTGCCTACCGACGTCCCTAGCGGAGTATGCTGATCGTAAACTGCCGGTGGAAAGTTTAAATGACGAGGGAAATGTGTATATGCATCGTTACAAGGACGTCTCTAACAATATATATATATATTTATTTATATATATGAAAGCCGTGCCTTTCATGCATATTATCACATACACGACCAAAAATGCAATCACTCATTTGCACCGTCATATCCTGAATGTTTGATTGTTCTGTGGTTTGTGTGGCAATTGAGAGGGCGGGGGTTCAAATCCCCTAAAGGGCAAACGTCTATAGTTTCTGATGTCTGCCTACCGACGTCCCTAGCGGAGTATGCTGATCGTAAACTGCCGGTGGAAAGTTTAAATGACGAGGGAGCGCTTTGCAGAAGCGTTTAATACTACGGTTGGTGTCACTCACGGAGTCATGGCGGTGTCACCCTGCATAGAACTCCTCGTTAATAATAATTACCAGGTTAAACAGAATGCCCTAATATCTTTTCTATTCTATTAACGGATTTATAAAGCGCCTCTGACAGTACAATCTAATCATAGGTTGAGGATGAATCGTTTTGTTCAGCTCATTTTGTCTACCTCCTTATCTATGGGTTTCCATTTCCTTTCTATACATTTCCCTGTAGTTACCCAACTCGCCAATGAGGAAACTTTACCCGTATTTATCGAATGCTCCAACGGGGCCACCTTCCCCTTATGTCTTCCAACGGTGTAACCGAGAACCTTCTCGATATAATTATATCAAACATTCTCTTAGTTTGTATCGAACACTGAGGAACTTTACTCGTGTGTCTTAAATCGCTGCGATTCCTATATATGTTACGGTATGTACTCAAACCTGTGATTTCTTCACGTACTCTTCGCGAACCATCTTTCCCGTATTTTGTTACGGATCTTTCAGCCTATTACTTCTCACAATCGTACTTTCCAAGTACCTTTCGAACAGCACCAAGACCTGTGAGCCTTTATTTCTCACGATTGGTCTTTTATTTTCAGCGACTGGTTACTCTTCAGTTGTATGACTATACATGTTTGGAGACAGGATTTAGATTTTTGCATTTTCTGCTCCTCTGAGGAAGACCATCCACAGTGGAGCAGAAAAGTTAGATGTGACATGGCCATATTTGTATTATTTGAAGGGATTCCGTGATGGGAGCCCTATTGTCCTCACAGTAGACTTCGGATGTGGTACAAATATAAAATTAATACCCATCAGTCCTACCACATTTAAGGGCTCAGACCAGAGACTCTAGCCGTCCCCTGAAGTCTGCATGCATCAACTGCTCGTAACACTCCGAACCCGGAAAAGTTACAAAAAAACGGTGTGAATATTGATGTTGTAATCGTAATTGTGATCGTACTTGAAATTTCTGTAGCACCAAAGTAACTTATTCAGTCGAGACAGAATAAGCTAGAATGCCAGCAGAAATTTACTGATGAGATTTAATTGAAAGATAAGTTAGACAGATCTCAGCTCGGCTAGCTATGAGCTTAGATCAAAATCAAAGTATATTGGACCAACCCATATAAATTGAGAAATTTCAAGAAAGCTGCTTTCTGATTGGCTAAGTTCGGTCAAAATTTGGCTATGCGACGAATGACGTCATGTAGCTTGCCAATATACTATTTTTAGACAAAGGCAATTAGCATCGAGGTAAAATTGGGCTAATACATAATTATTATATCTCGATGGTCATATTAAGTAAGTAAGTATGAGTGTATGTCCTTAATTGAACATCCCGGGAACGCACTTCGAGGACATCAGATAAATGAACAATCAACGAATATGCAATAACAAAATAATCATTATTAGCACTTATAGATTCTGTTTTGATTAAGCGCCTGTGAATAAGCTGGTTCCCTAAACTTCACTGTTGTGGACGCTGTGGACATTTTGAGATTACGATTACGATTACAAAAATACACAATTCTTTGACTGTTGAGGCTAGTGTTTCTGTGTAGGCCTATGATAAGAATTCTGACGTTCCACGTTGAGGTTCCAATTTGATCGAGCTTGAAATCTCCTGTCGTCAGTGTCAGTGTTCGACCCCATGCATCTTCTTTTGACCCCCAAGCTATCATTCTCTGCATGGCCGACCCCATGGGTCGGCTGGACCCATAGCTTTCATTACCCATGGTGTAGTGCGGAACTATAGCAGGGCGATTCCATTGGCCCGCCAGGTCTTCAGTGATGTAGGATTCCGATTCGAGACCTGGACAGAAGGAGGGAGGAAGGAAGGAAGGAAGAGATGGAGGAAAGAAACAGAAGGACCGGGAGGAGAGGATGTAGGAGGGGTAAACAAGCAGGATAGAAAGAGGATGAGGGACAAGGAGTCAGAAGAGGAGGTACAGAGAGGAGAGGGTAGAGACTGGGTCAGGCAGTCAGGAGAGGGTAGACCTATAGACTACAGATCAGGCAGTCAAATGCAGATTGTGACAGAAGCAGACAGCTGGAGACAAAAGCAAGTAGAGAGAGACGATATATATATATATATATATATATTGTTGCCTAATCTTGCTGCTACTTCTGTCGCTGGTATGAGCATGAATCCTGGCGAGGGATGGTAACGTATATTACCTTGGGTAGTTTAGTGGCTAGACTAGAAAGAGGTGTGGTGATAGCTATATAAACCATCTATAAAGGAGTGTAAAGGACAGACTGGTGTTTTTGGTCTGACGCGATCGTTCTTGCCAGATCTGTTAAGGTTAAACTTTAGTTAGTACTCTTTTGTGGTAAACTATTGTTCTTAAACCTGCTGACCGTTTCCTGTCGATGATGAACTTTGTTTCTTTTGGTTTCTGAGAAAGGTATACTCGTGTTTAATTACTTGGAACTAAAGCCAATTTATATTATACTCTTTGTTTGAACTTGGGGACTGTAGCGATGTTCCTATTAAAATCCACATTTCTTATGTATTATTAACATTATAATATGCAATCAATGTTAATTAGTTTGAATTAATTCAGAGTTAATTAATGCCAGCCTATAAATATAATGTGAAGGCGCTATAAGATTAAATTAGAGTCCTTAGTAAAAGTGTTGTTGGGGAGAACTGGTCGTTGGCAATTTGACATTCAGGAGGCAATGTTAAAAAGGTCTGATTTTGGCCATCGGTCGTCTGCTGGGGACTGTACGGCGGAAATGCGTCCTCCGGGCTGCGTGAGTTTGCAATAAAATGTTCAGTGTGTCTGGTGCCTAGAAAAAGTCAACACGTAATTCTCAAGTTGCGAACTCTCAACGAAGTTTTAGGAGTTCGGACAGTTATTTGACCCTGGTTCGTCTAGAACTGCTTGAGGGGTGCGAATGGTGTAGTGGCGAACAATGCTGTGATCGTCGAGTAATGATGGAAGTATTCTCCGTATGTAATCAGGAGTTATTTTCGTTCTCGAACTATCGGTCATGAGTGGTGGAATGCAGAAACTCTTTTCACGTTAATATAGTTGGACTGAGAGACTAATATCAGCATCTATAGTGTGTCTCTTCTGACATACTTGTCAACGGAATCGAGGCTACGCAAGTACCACAATAAGTCCGATTCATCATTCGGACGTGACGAGTGCGAGTGGAGGACGGCACAGAAGCATTTGAGGTGAAGAGGCTAGAGGCAACAATCATCCGAGAAGAAGCAATCGACAGAATTTATACAAAGAAAGAATCCAAATGAACACTACAGAAATCCACTGCAGATATACTCCATTCCCGTGGGAGGTAGATATCTGACCTTAGAAGCGCTATTAGCTAATCTAGGCTGGCTAGGTAATCATAAGTTAGATTAGTTCATAATCAATTTGTATCTTAGAATTCTATTTAAATACTTGCTGATTTTGACTGTTTTTGCAATATAATTGACGATGGAAAGCTTGCAGTAGTTATTGATTAATTAATACTCAATTGAACTAAGGAATATGTATATGGAGAGGCGGAATGGCCAAACCAAGGCAGAGTAAGTTGTATATATTTATATATATGAAAGCCGTGCCTTTCATGCATATTATCACATACACGACCAAAAATGCAATCACTCATTTGCACCGTCATATCCTGAATGTTTGATTGTTCTGTGGTTTGTGTGGCAATTGAGAGGGCGGGGGTTCAAATCCCCTAAAGGGCAAACGTCTATAGTTTCTGATGTCTGCCTACCGACGTCCCTAGCGGAGTATGCTGATCGTAAACTGCCGGTGGAAAGTTTAAATGACGAGGGAGCGCTTTGCAGAAGCGTTTAATACTACGGTTGGTGTCACTCACGGAGTCATGGCGGTGTCACCCTGCATAGAACTCCTCGTTAATAATAATTACCAGGTTAAACAGAATGCCCTAATATCTTTTCTATTCTATTAACGGATTTATAAAGCGCCTCTGACAGTACAATCTAATCATAGGTTGAGGATGAATCGTTTTGTTCAGCTCATTTTGTCTACCTCCTTATCTATGGGTTTCCATTTCCTTTCTATACATTTCCCTGTAGTTACCCAACTCGCCAATGAGGAAACTTTACCCGTATTTATCGAATGCTCCAACGGGGCCACCTTCCCCTTATGTCTTCCAACGGTGTAACCGAGAACCTTCTCGATATCATTATATCAAACATTCTCTTAGTTTGTATCGAACACTGAGGAACTTTACTCGTGTGTCTTAAATCGCTGCGATTCCTATATATGTTACGGTATGTACTCAAACCTGTGATTTCTTCACGTACTCTTCGCGAACGGGGTCACCATCTTTCCCGTATTTTGTTTCGGATCTTTCAGCCTATTACTTCTCACAATCGTACTTTCCAAGTACCTTTCGAACAGCACCAAGACCTGTGAGCCTTTATTTCTCACGATTGGTCTTTTATTTTATCAGCGACTGGTTACTCTTCAGTTGTATGACTATACATGTTTGGAGACAGGATTTAGATTTTTGCATTTTCTGCTCCTCTGAGGAAGACCATCCACAGTGGAGCAGAAAAGTAAGATGTGACATGGCCATATTTGTATTATTTGAAGGGATTCCGTGATGGGAGCCCTATTGTCCTCACAGTAGACTTCGGATGTGGTACAAATATAAAATTAATACCCATCAGTCCTACCACATTTAAGGGCTCAGACCAGAGACTCTAGCCGTCCCCTGAAGTCTGCATGCATCAACTGCTCGTAACACTCCGAACCCGGAAAAGTTACAAAAAAACGGTGTGAAAATTGATGTTGTAATCGTAATTGTGATCGTACTTGAAATTTCTGTAGCACCAAAGTAACTTATTCAGTCGAGACAGAATAAGCTAGAATGCCAGCAGAAATTTACTGATGAGATTTAATTGAAAGATAAGTTAGACAGATCTCAGCTCGGCTAGCTATGAGCTTAGATCAAAATCAAAGTATATTGGACCAACCCATATAAATTGAGAAATTTCAAGAAAGCTGCTTTCTGATTGGCTAAGTTCGGTCAAAATTTGGCTATGCGACGAATGACGTCATGTAGCTTGCCAATATACTATTTTTAGACAAAGGCAATTAGCATCGAGGTAAAATTGGGCTAATACATAATTATTATATCTCGATGGTCATATTAAGTAAGTAAGTATGAGTGTATGTCCTTAATTGAACATCCCGGGAACGCACTTCGAGGACATCAGATAAATGAACAATCAACGAATATGCAATAACAAAATAATCATTATTAGCACTTATAGATTCTGTTTTGATTAAGCGCCTGTGAATAAGCTGGTTCCCTAAACTTCACTGTTGTGGACGCTGTAGACATTTTGAGATTACGATTACGATTACAAAAATACACACTTCTTTGACTGTTGAGGCTAGTGTTTCTGTGTAGGCCTATGATAAGAATTCTGACGTTCCACGTTGAGGTTCCAATTTGATCGAGCTTGAAATCTCCTGTCGTCAGTGTCAGTGTTCGACCCCATGCATCTTCTTTTGACCCCCAAGCTATCATTCTCTGCATGGCCGACCCCATGGGTCGGCTGGACCCATAGCTTTCATTACCCATGGTGTAGTGCGGAACTATAGCAGGGCGATTCCATTGGCCCGCCAGGTCTTCAGTGATGTAGGATTCCGATTCGAGACCTGGACAGAAGGAGGGAGGAAGGAAGGAAGGAAGAGATGGAGGAAAGAAACAGAAGGACCGGGAGGAGAGGATGTAGGAGGGGTAAACAAGCAGGATAGAAAGAGGATGAGGGACAAGGAGTCAGAAGAGGAGGTACAGAGAGGAGAGGGTAGAGACTGGGTCAGGCAGTCAGGAGAGGGTAGACCTATAGACTACAGATCAGGCAGTCAAATGCAGATTGTGACAGAAGCAGACAGCTGGAGACAAAAGCAAGTAGAGAGAGACGATATATATATATATATATATATATATATATATATTGTTGCCTAATCTTGCTGCTACTTCTGTCGCTGGTATGAGCATGAATCCTGGCGAGGGATGGTAACGTATATTACCTTGGGTAGTTTAGTGGCTAGACTAGAAAGAGGTGTGGTGATAGCTATATAAACCATCTATAAAGGAGTGTAAAGGACAGACTGGTGTTTTTGGTCTGACGCGATCGTTCTTGCCAGATCTGTTAAGGTTAAACTTTAGTGACTACTCTTTTGTGGTAAACTATTGTTCTTAAACCTGCTGACCGTTTCCTGTCGATGATGAACTTTGTTTCTTTTGGTTTCTGAGAAAGGTATACTCGTGTTTAATTACTTGGAACTAAAGCCAATTTATATTATACTCTTTGTTTGAACTTGGGGACTGTAGCGATGTTCCTATTAAAATCCACATTTCTTATGTATTATTAACATTATAATATGCAATCAATGTTAATTAGTTTGAATTAATTCAGAGTTAATTAATGCCAGCCTATAAATATAATGTGAAGGCGCTATAAGATTAAATTAGAGTCCTTAGTATTAGTCTTGTTGGGGAGAACTGGTCGTTGGCAATTTGACATTCAGGAGGCAATGTTAAAAAGGTCTGATTTTGGCCATCGGTCGTCTGCTGGGGACTGTACGGCGGAAATGCGTCATCCGGGCTGCGTGAGTTTGCAATAAAATGTTCAGTGTGTCTGGTGCCTAGAAAAGTCAACACGTAATTCTCAAGTTGCGAACTCTCAACGAAGTTTTAGGAGTTCGGACAGTTATTTGACCCTGGTTCGTCTAGAACTGCTTGAGGGGTGCGAATGGTGTAGTGGCGAACAATGCTGTGATCGTCGAGTAATGATGGAAGTATTCTCCGTATGTAATCAGGAGTTATTTTCGTTCTCGAACTATCGGTCATGAGTGGTGGAATGCAGAAACTCTTTTCACGTTAATATAGTTGGACTGAGAGACTAATATCAGCATCTATAGTGTGTCTCTTCTGACATACTTGTCAACGGAATCGAGGCTACGCAAGTACCACAATAAGTCCGATTCATCATTCGGACGTGACGAGTGCGAGTGGAGGACGGCACAGAAGCATTTGAGGTGAAGAGGCTAGAGGCAACAATCATCCGAGAAGAAGCAATCGACAGAATTTATACAAAGAAAGAATCCAAATGAACACTACAGAAATCCACTGCAGATATACTCCATTCCCGTGGGAGGTAGATATCTGACCTCAGAAGCGCTATTAGCTAATCTAGGCTGGCTAGGTAGTCATAAGTTAGATTAGTTCATAATCAATTTGTATCTTAGAATTCTATTTAAATACTTTGCTGACTTTGACTGTTTTTGCAATATAATTGACGATGGAAAGCTTGCAGTAGTTATTGATTAATTAATACTCAAATGAACTAAGGAATATGTATATGGAGAGGCGGAATGGCCAAACCAAGGCAGAGTAAGTTGAAATGTGTATATGCATCAGAAATCAGAAATCCACTGCAGATATACTCCATTCCCGTGGGAGGTAGATATCTGACCTTAGAAGCGCTATTAGCTAATCTAGGCTGGCTAGGTAGTCATAAGTTAGATTAGTTCATAATCAATTTGTATCTTAGAATTCTATTTAAATACTTTGCTGATTTTGACTGTTTTTGCAATATAATTGACGATGGAAAGCTTGCAGTAGTTATTGATTAATTAATACTCAATTGAACTAAGGAATATGTATATGGAGAGGCGGAATGGCCAAACCAAGGCAGAGTAAGTTGTGTATATTTATATATATGAAAGCCGTGCCTTTCATGCATATTATCACATACACGACCAAAAATGCAATCACTCATTTGCACCGTCATATCCTGAATGTTTGATTGTTCTGTGGTTTGTGTGGCAATTGAGAGGGCGGGGGTTCAAATCCCCTAAAGGGCAAACGTCTATAGTTTCTGATGTCTGCCTACCGACGTCCCTAGCGGAGTATGCTGATCGTAAACTGCCGGTGGAAAGTTTAAATGACGAGGGAAATGTGTATATGCATCGTTACAAGGACGTCTCTAACAATATATATATATATATATATATTTATATATATGAAAGCCGTGCCTTTCATGCTTATTATCACATACACGACCAAAAATGCAATCACTCATTTGCACCGTCATATCCTGAATGTTTGATTGTTCTGTGGTTTGTGTGGCAATTGAGAGGGCGGGGGTTCAAATCCCCTAAAGGGCAAACGTCTATAGTTTCTGATGTCTGCCTACCGACGTCCCTAGCGGAGTATGCTGATCGTAAACTGCCGGTGGAAAGTTTAAATGACGAGGGAAATGTGTATATGCATCGTTACAAGGACGTCTCTAACAATATATATATATATTTATTTATATATATGAAAACCGTGCCTTTCATGCATATTATCACATACACGACCAAAAATGCAATCACTCATTTGCACCGTCATATCCTGAATGTTTGATTGTTCTGTGGTTTGTGTGGCAATTGAGAGGGCGGGGGTTCAAATCCCCTAAAGGGCAAACGTCTATAGTTTCTGATGTCTGCCTACCGACGTCCCTAGCGGAGTATGCTGATCGTAAACTGCCGGTGGAAAGTTTAAATGACGAGGGAGCGCTTTGCAGAAGCGTTTAATACTACGGTTGGTGTCACTCACGGAGTCATGGCGGTGTCACCCTGCATAGAACTCCTCGTTAATAATAATTACCAGGTTAAACAGAATGCCCTAATATCTTTTCTATTCTATTAACGGATTTATAAAGCGCCTCTGACAGTACAATCTAATCATAGGTTGAGGATGAATCGTTTTGTTCAGCTCATTTTGTCTACCTCCTTATCTATGGGTTTCCATTTCCTTTCTATACATTTCCCTGTAGTTACCCAACTCGCCAATGAGGAAACTTTACCCGTATTTATCGAATGCTCCAACGGGGCCACCTTCCCCTTATGTCTTCCAACGGTGTAACCGAGAACCTTCTCGATATAATTATATCAAACATTCTCTTAGTTTGTATCGAACACTGAGGAACTTTACTCGTGTGTCTTAAATCGCTGCGATTCCTATATATGTTACGGTATGTACTCAAACCTGTGATTTCTTCACGTACTCTTCGCGAACGGGGTCACCATCTTTCCCGTATTTTGTTTCGGATCTTTCAGCCTATTACTTCTCACAATCGTACCTTCCAAGTACCTTTCGAACAGCACCAAGACCTGTGAGCCTTTATTTCTCACGATTGGTCTTTTATTTTCAGCGACTGGTTACTCTTCAGTTGTATGACTATACATGTTTGGAGACAGGATTTAGATTTTTGCATTTTCTGCTCCTCTGAGGAAGACCATCCACAGTGGAGCAGAAAAGTTAGATGTGACATGGCCATATTTGTATTATTTGAAGGGATTCCGTGATGGGAGCCCTATTGTCCTCACAGTAGACTTCGGATGTGGTACAAATATAAAATTAATACCCATCAGTCCTACCACATTTAAGGGCTCAGACCAGAGACTCTAGCCGTCCCCTGAAGTCTGCATGCATCAACTGCTCGTAACACTCCGAACCCGGAAAAGTTACAAAAAAACGGTGTGAATATTGATGTTGTAATCGTAATTGTGATCGTACTTGAAATTTCTGTAGCACCAAAGTAACTTATTCAGTCGAGACAGAATAAGCTAGAATGCCAGCAGAAATTTACTGATGAGATTTAATTGAAAGATAAGTTAGACAGATCTCAGCTCGGCTAGCTATGAGCTTAGATCAAAATCAAAGTATATTGGACCAACCCATATAAATTGAGAAATTTCAAGAAAGCTGCTTTCTGATTGGCTAAGTTCGGTCAAAATTTGGCTATGCGACGAATGACGTCATGTAGCTTGCCAATATACTATTTTTAGACAAAGGCAATTAGCATCGAGGTAAAATTGGGCTAATACATAATTATTATATCTCGATGGTCATATTAAGTAAGTAAGTATGAGTGTATGTCCTTAATTGAACATCCCGGGAACGCACTTCGAGGACATCAGATAAATGAACAATCAACGAATATGCAATAACAAAATAATCATTATTAGCACTTATAGATTCTGTTTTGATTAAGCGCCTGTGAATAAGCTGGTTCCCTAAACTTCACTGTTGTGGACGCTGTGGACATTTTGAGATTACGATTACGATTACAAAAATACACAATTCTTTGACTGTTGAGGCTAGTGTTTCTGTGTAGGCCTATGATAAGAATTCTGACGTTCCACGTTGAGGTTCCAATTTGATCGAGCTTGAAATCTCCTGTCGTCAGTGTCAGTGTTCGACCCCATGCATCTTCTTTTGACCCCCAAGCTATCATTCTCTGCATGGCCGACCCCATGGGTCGGCTGGACCCATAGCTTTCATTACCCATGGTGTAGTGCGGAACTATAGCAGGGCGATTCCATTGGCCCGCCAGGTCTTCAGTGATGTAGGATTCCGATTCGAGACCTGGACAGAAGGAGGGAGGAAGGAAGGAAGGAAGAGATGGAGGAAAGAAACAGAAGGACCGGGAGGAGAGGATGTAGGAGGGGTAAACAAGCAGGATAGAAAGAGGATGAGGGACAAGGAGTCAGAAGAGGAGGTACAGAGAGGAGAGGGTAGAGACTGGGTCAGGCAGTCAGGAGAGGGTAGACCTATAGACTACAGATCAGGCAGTCAAATGCAGATTGTGACAGAAGCAGACAGCTGGAGACAAAAGCAAGTAGAGAGAGACGATATATATATATATATATATATATTGTTGCCTAATCTTGCTGCTACTTCTGTCGCTGGTATGAGCATGAATCCTGGCGAGGGATGGTAACGTATATTACCTTGGGTAGTTTAGTGGCTAGACTAGAAAGAGGTGTGGTGATAGCTATATAAACCATCTATAAAGGAGTGTAAAGGACAGACTGGTGTTTTTGGTCTGACGCGATCGTTCTTGCCAGATCTGTTAAGGTTAAACATTAGTGACTACTCTTTTGTGGTAAACTATTGTTCTTAAACCTGCTGACCGTTTCCTGTCGATGATGAACTTTGTTTCTTTTGGTTTCTGAGAAAGGTATACTCGTGTTTAATTACTTGGAACTAAAGCCAATTTATATTATACTCTTTGTTTGAACTTGGGGACTGTAGCGATGTTCCTATTAAAATCCACATTTCTTATGTATTATTAACATTATAATATGCAATCAATGTTAATTAGTTTGAATTAATTCAGAGTTAATTAATGCCAGCCTATAAATATAATGTGAAGGCGCTATAAGATTAAATTAGAGTCCTTAGTAAAAGTGTTGTTGGGGAGAACTGGTCGTTGGCAATTTGACATTCAGGAGGCAATGTTAAAAAGGTCTGATTTTGGCCATCGGTCGTCTGCTGGGGACTGTACGGCGGAAATGCGTCCTCCGGGCTGCGTGAGTTTGCAATAAAATGTTCAGTGTGTCTGGTGCCTAGAAAAAGTCAACACGTAATTCTGAAGTTGCGAACTCTCAACGAAGTTTTAGGAGTTCGGACAGTTATTTGACCCTGGTTCGTCTAGAACTGCTTGAGGGGTGCGAATGGTGTAGTGGCGAACAATGCTGTGATCGTCGAGTAATGATGGAAGTATTCTCCGTATGTAATCAGGAGTTATTTTCGTTCTCGAACTATCGGTCATGAGTGGTGGAATGCAGAAACTGTTTTCACGTTAATATAGTTGGACTGAGAGACTAATATCAGCATCTATAGTGTGTCTCTTCTGACATACTTGTCAACGGAATCGAGGCTACGCAAGTACCACAATAAGTCCGATTCATCATTCGGACGTGACGAGTGCGAGTGGAGGACGGCACAGAAGCATTTGAGGTGAAGAGGCTAGAGGCAACAATCATCCGAGAAGAAGCAATCGACAGAATTTATACAAAGAAAGAATCCAAATGAACACTACAGAAATCCACTGCAGATATACTCCATTCCCGTGGGAGGTAGATATCTGACCTTAGAAGCGCTATTAGCTAATCTAGGCTGGCTAGGTAATCATAAGTTAGATTAGTTCATAATCAATTTGTATCTTAGAATTCTATTTAAATACTTGCTGATTTTGACTGTTTTTGCAATATAATTGACGATGGAAAGCTTGCAGTAGTTATTGATTAATTAATACTCAATTGAACTAAGGAATATGTATATGGAGAGGCGGAATGGCCAAACCAAGGCAGAGTAAGTTGTATATATTTATATATATGAAAGCCGTGCCTTTCATGCATATTATCACATACACGACCAAAAATGCAATCACTCATTTGCACCGTCATATCCTGAATGTTTGATTGTTCTGTGGTTTGTGTGGCAATTGAGAGGGCGGGGGTTCAAATCCCCTAAAGGGCAAACGTCTATAGTTTCTGATGTCTGCCTACCGACGTCCCTAGCGGAGTATGCTGATCGTAAACTGCCGGTGGAAAGTTTAAATGACGAGGGAGCGCTTTGCAGAAGCGTTTAATACTACGGTTGGTGTCACCCGGTTCGGTCACTCACGGAGTCATGGCGGTGTCACCCTGCATAGAACTCCTCGTTAATAATAATTACCAGGTTAAACAGAATGCCCTAATATCTTTTCTATTCTATTAACGGATTTATAAAGCGCCTCTGACAGTACAATCTAATCATAGGTTGAGGATGAATCGTTTTGTTCAGCTCATTTTGTCTACCTCCTTATCTATGGGTTTCCATTTCCTTTCTATACATTTCCCTGTAGTTACCCAACTCGCCAATGAGGAAACTTTACCCGTATTTATCGAATGCTCCAACGGGGCCACCTTCCCCTTATGTCTTCCAACGGTGTAACCGAGAACCTTCTCGATATCATTATATCAAACATTCTCTTAGTTTGTATCGAACACTGAGGAACTTTACTCGTGTGTCTTAAATCGCTGCGATTCCTATATATGTTACGGTATGTACTCAAACCTGTGATTTCTTCACGTACTCTTCGCGAACCATCTTTCCCGTATTTTGTTACGGATCTTTCAGCCTATTACTTCTCACAATCGTACTTTCCAAGTACCTTTCGAACAGCACCAAGACCTGTAAGCCTTTATTTCTCCCGATTGGTCTTTTATTTTATCAGCGACTGGTTACTCTTCAGTTGTATGACTATACATGTTTGGAGACAGGATTTAGATTTTTGCATTTTCTGCTCCTCTGAGGATGACCATCCACAGTGGAGCAGAAAAGTAAGATGTGACATGGCCATATTTGTATTATTTGAAGGGATTCCGTGATGGGAGCCCTATTGTCCTCACAGTAGACTTCGGATGTGGTACAAATATAAAATTAATACCCATCAGTCCTACCACATTTAAGGGCTCAGACCAGAGACTCTAGCCGTCCCCTGAAGTCTGCATGCATCAACTGCTCGTAACACTCCGAACCCGGAAAAGTTACAAAAAAACGGTGTGAATATTGATGTTGTAATCGTAATTGTGATCGTACTTGAAATTTCTGTAGCACCAAAGTAACTTATTCAGTCGAGACAGAATAAGCTAGAATGCCAGCAGAAATTTACTGATGAGATTTAATTGAAAGATAAGTTAGACAGATCTCAGCTCGGCTAGCTATGAGCTTAGATCAAAATCAAAGTATATTGGACCAACCCATATAAATTGAGAAATTTCAAGAAAGCTGCTTTCTGATTGGCTAAGTTCGGTCAAAATTTGGCTATGCGACGAATGACGTCATGTAGCTTGCCAATATACTATTTTTAGACAAAGGCAATTAGCATCGAGGTAAAATTGGGCTAATACATAATTATTATATCTCGATGGTCATATTAAGTAAGTAAGTATGAGTGTATGTCCTTAATTGAACATCCCGGGAACGCACTTCGAGGACATAGATAAATGAACAATCAACGAATATGCAATAACAAAATAATCATTATTAGCACTTATAGATTCTGTTTTGATTAAGCGCCTGTGAATAAGCTGGTTCCCTAAACTTCACTGTTGTGGACGCTGTGGACATTTTGAGATTACGATTACGATTACAAAAATACACAATTCTTTGACTGTTGAGGCTAGTGTTTCTGTGTAGGCCTATGATAAGAATTCTGACGTTCCACGTTGAGGTTCCAATTTGATCGAGCTTGAAATCTCCTGTCGTCAGTGTCAGTGTTCGACCCCATGCATCTTCTTTTGACCCCCAAGCTATCATTCTCTGCATGGCCGACCCCATGGGTCGGCTGGACCCATAGCTTTCATTACCCATGGTGTAGTGCGGAACTATTGCAGGGCGATTCCATTGGCCCGCCAGGTCTTCAGTGATGTAGGATTCCGATTCGAGACCTGGACAGAAGGAGGGAGGAAGGAAGGAAGAAAGAGATGGAGGAAAGAAACAGAAGGACCGGGAGGAGAGGATGTAGGAGGGGTAAACAAGCAGGATAGAAAGAGGATGAGGGACAAGGAGTCAGAAGAGGAGGTACAGAGAGGAGAGGGTAGAGACTGGGTCAGGCAGTCAGGAGAGGGTAGACCTATAGACTACAGATCAGGCAGTCAAATGCAGATTGTGACAGAAGCAGACAGGTGGAGACAAAAGCAAGTAGAGAGAGACGATATATATATATATATATATATTGTTGCCTAATCTTGCTGCTACTTCTGTCGCTGGTATGAGCATGAATCCTGGCGAGGGATGGTAACGTATATTACCTTGGGTAGTTTAGTGGCTAGACTAGAAAGAGGTGTGGTGATAGCTATATAAACCATCTATAAAGGAGTGTAAAGGACAGACTGGTGTTTTTGGTCTGACGCGATCGTTCTTGCCAGATCTGTTAAGGTTAAACTTTAGTGACTACTCTTTTGTGGTAAACTATTATTCTTAAACCTGCTGACCGTTTCCTGTCGATGATGAACTTTGTTTCTTTTGGTTTCTGAGAAAGGTATACTCGTGTTTAATTACTTGGAACTAAAGCCAATTTATATTCTAGTCTTTGTTTGAACTTGGGGACTGTAGCGATGTTCCTATTAAAATCCACATTTCTTATGTATTATTAACATTATAATATGCAATCAATGTTAATTAGTTTGAATTAATTCAGAGTTAATTAATGCCAGCCTATAAATATAATGTGAAGGCGCTATAAGATTAAATTAGAGTCCTTAGTAATAGTGTTGTTGGGGAGAACTGGTCGTTGGCAATTTGACATTCAGGAGGCAATGTTAAAAAGGTCTGATTTTGGCCATCGGTCGTCTGCTGGGGACTGTACGGCGGAAATGCGTCCTCCGGGCTGCGTGAGTTTGCAATAAAATGTTCAGTGTGTCTGGTGCCTAGAAAAAGTCAACACGTAATTCTGAAGTTGCGAACTCTCAACGAAGTTTTAGGAGTTCGGACAGTTATTTGACCCTGGTTCGTCTAGAACTGCTTGAGGGGTGCGAATGGTGTAGTGGCGAACAATGCTGTGATCGTCGAGTAATGATGGAAGTATTCTCCGTATGTAATCAGGAGTTATTTTCGTTCTCGAACTATCGGTCATGAGTGGTGGAATGCAGAAACTGTTTTCACGTTAATATAGTTGGACTGAGAGACTAATATCAGCATCTATAGTGTGTCTCTTCTGACATACTTGTCAACGGAATCGAGGCTACGCAAGTACCACAATAAGTCCGATTCATCATTCGGACGTGACGAGTGCGAGTGGAGGACGGCACAGAAGCATTTGAGGTGAAGAGGCTAGAGGCAACAATCATCCGAGAAGAAGCAATCGACAGAATTTATACAAAGAAAGAATCCAAATGAACAGTACAGAAATCCACTGCAGATATACTCCATTCCCGTGGGAGGTAGATATCTGACCTTAGAAGCGCTATTAGCTAATCTAGGCTGGCTAGGTAGTCATAAGTTAGATTAGTTCATAATCAATTTGTATCTTAGAATTCTATTTAAATACTTTGCTGATTTTGACTGTTTTTGCAATATAATTGACGATGGAAAGCTTGCAGTAGTTATTGATTAATTAATACTCAATTGAACTAAGGAATATGTATATGGAGAGGCGGAATGGCCAAACCAAGGCAGAGTAAGTTGTATATATTTATATATATGAAAGCCGTGCCTTTCATGCATATTATCACATACACGACCAAAAATGCAATCACTCATTTGCACCGTCATATCCTGAATGTTTGATTGTTCTGTGGTTTGTGTGGCAATTGAGAGGGCGGGGGTTCAAATCCCCTAAAGGGCAAGCGTCTATAGTTTCTGATGTCTGCCTACCGACGTCCCTAGCGGAGTATGCTGATCGTAAACTGCCGGTGGAAAGTTTAAATGACGAGGGAAATGTGTATATGCATCGTTACAAGGACGTCTCTAACAATATATATATATATATATTTATATATATGAAAGCCGTGCCTTTCATGCATATTATCACATACACGACCAAAAATGCAATCACTCATTTGCACCGTCATATCCTGAATGTTTGATTGTTCTGTGGTTTGTGTGGCAATTGAGAGGGCGGGGGTTCAAATCCCCTAAAGGGCAAACGTCTATAGTTTCTGATGTCTGCCTACCGACGTCCCTAGCGGAGTATGCTGATCGTAAACTGCCGGTGGAAAGTTTAAATGACGAGGGAAATGTGTATATGCATCGTTACAAGGACGTCTCTAACAATATATATATATATATTTATTTATATATATGAAAGCCGTGCCTTTCATGCATATTATCACATACACGACCAAAAATGCAATCACTCATTTGCACCGTCATATCCTGAATGTTTGATTGTTCTGTGGTTTGTGTGGCAATTGAGAGGGCGGGGGTTCAAATCCCCTAAAGGGCAAACGTCTATAGTTTCTGATGTCTGCCTACCGACGTCCCTAGCGGAGTATGCTGATCGTAAACTGCCGGTGGAAAGTTTAAATGACGAGGGAGCGCTTTGCAGAAGCGTTTAATACTACGGTTGGTGTCACTCACGGAGTCATGGCGGTGTCACCCTGCATAGAACTCCTCGTTAATAATAATTACCAGGTTAAACAGAATGCCCTAATATCTTTTCTATTCTATTAACGGATTTATAAAGCGCCTCTGACAGTACAATCTAATCATAGGTTGAGGATGAATCGTTTTGTTCAGCTCATTTTGTCTACCTCCTTATCTATGGGTTTCCATTTCCTTTCTATACATTTCCCTGTAGTTACCCAACTCGCCAATGAGGAAACTTTACCCGTATTTATCGAATGCTCCAACGGGGCCACCTTCCCCTTATGTCTTCCAACGGTGTAACCGAGAACCTTCTCGATATAATTATATCAAACATTCTCTTAGTTTGTATCGAACACTGAGGAACTTTACTCGTGTGTCTTAAATCGCTGCGATTCCTATATATGTTACGGTATGTACTCAAACCTGTGATTTCTTCACGTACTCTTCGCGAACGGGGTCACCATCTTTCCCGTATTTTGTTACGGATCTTTCAGCCTATTACTTCTCACAATCGTACCTTCCAAGTACCTTTCGAACAGCACCAAGACCTGTGAGCCTTTATTTCTCACGATTGGTCTTTTATTTTCAGCGACTGGTTACTCTTCAGTTGTATGACTATACATGTTTGGAGACAGGATTTAGATTTTTGCATTTTCTGCTCCTCTGAGGAAGACCATCCACAGTGGAGCAGAAAAGTTAGATGTGACATGGCCATATTTGTATTATTTGAAGGGATTCCGTGATGGGAGCCCTATTGTCCTCACAGTAGACTTCGGATGTGGTACAAATATAAAATTAATACCCATCAGTCCTACCACATTTAAGGGCTCAGACCAGAGACTCTAGCCGTCCCCTGAAGTCTGCATGCATCAACTGCTCGTAACACTCCGAACCCGGAAAAGTTACAAAAAAACGGTGTGAATATTGATGTTGTAATCGTAATTGTGATCGTAATTGTGAAAAATACACAATTCTTTGACTGTTGAGGCTAGTGTTTCTGTGTAGGCCTATGATAAGAATTCTGACGTTCCACGTTGAGGTTCCAATTTGATCGAGCTTGAAATCTCCTGTCGTCAGTGTCAGTGTTCGACCCCATGCATCTTCTTTTGACCCCCAAGCTATCATTCTCTGCATGGCCGACCCCATGGGTCGGCTGGACCCATAGCTTTCATTACCCATGGTGTAGTGCGGAACTATAGCAGGGCGATTCCATTGGCCCGCCAGGTCTTCAGTGATGTAGGATTCCGATTCGAGACCTGGACAGAAGGAGGGAGGAAGGAAGGAAGGAAGGAAGAGATGGAGGAAAGAAACAGAAGGACCGGGAGGAGAGGATGTAGGAGGGGTAAACAAGCAGGATAGAAAGAGGATGAGGGACAAGGAGTCAGAAGAGGAGGTACAGAGAGGAGAGGGTAGAGACTGGGTCAGGCAGTCAGGAGAGGGTAGACCTATAGACTACAGATCAGGCAGTCAAATGCAGATTGTGACAGAAGCAGACAGCTGGAGACAAAAGCAAGTAGAGAGAGACGATATATATATATATATATATATATATATTGTTGCCTAATCTTGCTGCTACTTCTGTCGCTGGTATGAGCATGAATCCTGGCGAGGGATGGTAACGTATATTACCTTGGGTAGTTTAGTGGCTAGACTAGAAAGAGGTGTGGTGATAGCTATATAAACCATCTATAAAGGAGTGTAAAGGACAGACTGGTGTTTTTGGTCTGACGCGATCGTTCTTGCCAGATCTGTTAAGGTTAAACTTTAGTGACTACTCTTTTGTGGTAAACTATTGTTCTTAAACCTGCTGACCGTTTCCTGTCGATGATGAACTTTGTTTCTTTTGGTTTCTGAGAAAGGTATACTCGTGTTTAATTACTTGGAACTAAAGCCAATTTATATTATACTCTTTGTTTGAACTTGGGGACTGTAGCGATGTTCCTATTAAAATCCACATTTCTTATGTATTATTAACATTATAATATGCAATCAATGTTAATTAGTTTGAATTAATTCAGAGTTAATTAATGCCAGCCTATAAATATAATGTGAAGGCGCTATAAGATTAAATTAGAGTCCTTAGTAAAAGTGTTGTTGGGGAGAACTGGTCGTTGGCAATTTGACATTCAGGAGGCAATGTTAAAAAGGTCTGATTTTGGCCATCGGTCGTCTGCTGGGGACTGTACGGCGGAAATGCGTCCTCCGGGCTGCGTGAGTTTGCAATAAAATGTTCAGTGTGTCTGGTGCCTAGAAAAAGTCAACACGTAATTCTGAAGTTGCGAACTCTCAACGAAGTTTTAGGAGTTCGGACAGTTATTTGACCCTGGTTCGTCTAGAACTGCTTGAGGGGTGCGAATGGTGTAGTGGCGAACAATGCTGTGATCGTCGAGTAATGATGGAAGTATTCTCCGTATGTAATCAGGAGTTATTTTCGTTCTCGAACTATCGGTCATGAGTGGTGGAATGCAGAAACTCTTTTCACGTTAATATAGTTGGACTGAGAGACTAATATCAGCATCTATAGTGTGTCTCTTCTGACATACTTGTCAACGGAATCGAGGCTACGCAAGTACCACAATAAGTCCGATTCATCATTCGGACGTGACGAGTGCGAGTGGAGGACGGCACAGAAGCATTTGAGGTGAAGAGGCTAGAGGCAACAATCATCCGAGAAGAAGCAATCGACAGAATTTATACAAAGAAAGAATCCAAATGAACACTACAGAAATCCACTGCAGATATACTCCATTCCCGTGGGAGGTAGATATCTGACCTTAGAAGCGCTATTAGCTAATCTAGGCTGGCTAGGTAATCATAAGTTAGATTAGTTCATAATCAATTTGTATCTTAGAATTCTATTTAAATACTTGCTGATTTTGACTGTTTTTGCAATATAATTGACGATGGAAAGCTTGCAGTAGTTATTGATTAATTAATACTCAATTGAACTAAGGAATATGTATATGGAGAGGCGGAATGGCCAAACCAAGGCAGAGTAAGTTGTATATATTTATATATATGAAAGCCGTGCCTTTCATGCATATTATCACATACACGACCAAAAATGCAATCACTCATTTGCACCGTCATATCCTGAATGTTTGATTGTTCTGTGGTTTGTGTGGCAATTGAGAGGGCGGGGGTTCAAATCCCCTAAAGGGCAAACGTCTATAGTTTCTGATGTCTGCCTACCGACGTCCCTAGCGGAGTATGCTGATCGTAAACTGCCGGTGGAAAGTTTAAATGACGAGGGAGCGCTTTGCAGAAGCGTTTAATACTACGGTTGGTGTCACTCACGGAGTCATGGCGGTGTCACCCTGCATAGAACTCCTCGTTAATAATAATTACCAGGTTAAACAGAATGCCCTAATATCTTTTCTATTCTATTAACGGATTTATAAAGCGCCTCTGACAGTACAATCTAATCATAGGTTGAGGATGAATCGTTTTGTTCAGCTCATTTTGTCTACCTCCTTATCTATGGGTTTCCATTTCCTTTCTATACATTTCCCTGTAGTTACCCAACTCGCCAATGAGGAAACTTTACCCGTATTTATCGAATGCTCCAACGGGGCCACCTTCCCCTTATGTCTTCCAACGGTGTAACCGAGAACCTTCTCGATATCATTATATCAAACATTCTCTTAGTTTGTATCGAACACTGAGGAACTTTACTCGTGTGTCTTAAATCGCTGCGATTCCTATATATGTTACGGTATGTACTCAAACCTGTGATTTCTTCACGTACTCTTCGCGAACCATCTTTCCCGTATTTTGTTACGGATCTTTCAGCCTATTACTTCTCACAATCGTACTTTCCAAGTACCTTTCGAACAGCACCAAGACCTGTGAGCCTTTATTTCTCCCGATTGGTCTTTTATTTTATCAGCGACTGGTTACTCTTCAGTTGTATGACTATACATGTTTGGAGACAGGATTTAGATTTTTGCATTTTCTGCTCCTCTGAGGATGACCATCCACAGTGGAGCAGAAAAGTAAGATGTGACATGGCCATATTTGTATTATTTGAAGGGATTCCGTGATGGGAGCCCTATTGTCCTCACAGTAGACTTCGGATGTGGTACAAATATAAAATTAATACCCATCAGTCCTACCACATTTAAGGGCTCAGACCAGAGACTCTAGCCGTCCCCTGAAGTCTGCATGCATCAACTGCTCGTAACACTCCGAACCCGGAAAAGTTACAAAAAAACGGTGTGAATATTGATGTTGTAATCGTAATTGTGATCGTACTTGAAATTTCTGTAGCACCAAAGTAACTTATTCAGTCGAGACAGAATAAGCTAGAATGCCAGCAGAAATTTACTGATGAGATTTAATTGAAAGATAAGTTAGACAGATCTCAGCTCGGCTAGCTATGAGCTTAGATCAAAATCAAAGTATATTGGACCAACCCATATAAATTGAGAAATTTCAAGAAAGCTGCTTTCTGATTGGCTAAGTTCGGTCAAAATTTGGCTATGCGACGAATGACGTCATGTAGCTTGCCAATATACTATTTTTAGACAAAGGCAATTAGCATCGAGGTAAAATTGGGCTAATACATAATTATTATATCTCGATGGTCATATTAAGTAAGTAAGTATGAGTGTATGTCCTTAATTGAACATCCCGGGAACGCACTTCGAGGACATAGATAAATGAACAATCAACGAATATGCAATAACAAAATAATCATTATTAGCACTTATAGATTCTGTTTTGATTAAGCGCCTGTGAATAAGCTGGTTCCCTAAACTTCACTGTTGTGGACGCTGTGGACATTTTGAGATTACGATTACGATTACAAAAATACACAATTCTTTGACTGTTGAGGCTAGTGTTTCTGTGTAGGCCTATGATAAGAATTCTGACGTTCCACGTTGAGGTTCCAATTTGATCGAGCTTGAAATCTCCTGTCGTCAGTGTCAGTGTTCGACCCCATGCATCTTCTTTTGACCCCCAAGCTATCATTCTCTGCATGGCCGACCCCATGGGTCGGCTGGACCCATAGCTTTCATTACCCATGGTGTAGTGCGGAACTATTGCAGGGCGATTCCATTGGCCCGCCAGGTCTTCAGTGATGTAGGATTCCGATTCGAGACCTGGACAGAAGGAGGGAGGAAGTAAGGAAGAAAGAGATGGAGGAAAGAAACAGAAGGACCGGGAGGAGAGGATGTAGGAGGGGTAAACAAGCAGGATAGAAAGAGGATGAGGGACAAGGAGTCAGAAGAGGAGGTACAGAGAGGAGAGGGTAGAGACTGGGTCAGGCAGTCAGGAGAGGGTAGACCTATAGACTACAGATCAGGCAGTCAAATGCAGATTGTGACAGAAGCAGACAGCTGGAGACAAAAGCAAGTAGAGAGAGACGATATATATATATATATATATATTGTTGCCTAATCTTGCTGCTACTTCTGTCGCTGGTATGAGCATGAATCCTGGCGAGGGATGGTAACGTATATTACCTTGGGTAGTTTAGTGGCTAGACTAGAAAGAGGTGTGGTGATAGCTATATAAACCATCTATAAAGGAGTGTAAAGGACAGACTGGTGTTTTTGGTCTGACGCGATCGTTCTTGCCAGATCTGTTAAGGTTAAACTTTAGTTAGTACTCTTTTGTGGTAAACTATTGTTCTTAAACCTGCTGACCGTTTCCTGTCGATGATGAACTTTGTTTCTTTTGGTTTCTGAGAAAGGTATACTCGTGTTTAATTACTTGGAACTAAAGCCAATTTATATTATACTCTTTGTTTGAACTTAGGGACTGTAGCGATGTTCCTATTAAAATCCACATTTCTTATGTATTATTAACATTATAATATGCAATCAATGTTAATTAGTTTGAATTAATTCAGAGTTAATTAATGCCAGCCTATAAATATAATGTGAAGGCGCTATAAGATTAAATTAGAGTCCTTAGTAAAAGTGTTGTTGGGGAGAACTGGTCGTTGGCAATTTGACATTCAGGAGGCAATGTTAAAAAGGTCTGATTTTGGCCATCGGTCGTCTGCTGGGGACTGTACGGCGGAAATGCGTCATCCGGGCTGCGTGAGTTTGCAATAAAATGTTCAGTGTGTCTGGTGCCTAGAAAAGTCAACACGTAATTCTGAAGTTGCGAACTCTCAACGAAGTTTTAGGAGTTCGGACAGTTATTTGACCCTGGTTCGTCTAGAACTGCTTGAGGGGTGCGAATGGTGCAGTGGCGAACAATGCTGTGATCGTCGAGTAATGATGGAAGTATTCTCCGTATGTAATCAGGAGTTATTTTCGTTCTCGAACTATCGGTCATGAGTGGTGGAATGCAGAAACTCTTTTCACGTTAATATAGTTGGACTGAGAGACTAATATCAGCATCTATAGTGTGTCTCTTCTGACATACTTGTCAACGGAATCGAGGCTACGCAAGTACCACAATAAGTCCGATTCATCATTCGGACGTGACGAGTGCGAGTGGAGGACGGCACAGAAGCATTTGAGGTGAAGAGGCTAGAGGCAACAATCATCCGAGAAGAAGCAATCGACAGAATTTATACAAAGAAAGAATCCAAATGAACACTACAGAAATCCACTGCAGATATACTCCATTCCCGTGGGAGGTAGATATCTGACCTTAGAAGCGTTATTAGCTAATCTAGGCTGGCTAGGTAGTAATAAGTTAGATTAGTTCATAATCAATTTGTATCTTAGAATTCTATTTAAATACTTTGCTGACTTTGACTGTTTTTGCAATATAATTGACGATGGAAAGCTTGCAGTAGTTATTGATTAATTAATACTCAAATGAACTAAGGAATATGTATATGGAGAGGCGGAATGGCCAAACCAAGGCAGAGTAAGTTGTATATATTTATATATATGAAAGCCGTGCCTTTCATGCATATTATCACATACACGACCAAAAATGCAATCACTCATTTGCACCGTCATATCCTGAATGTTTGATTGTTCTGTGGTTTGTGTGGCAATTGAGAGGGCGGGGGTTCAAATCCCCTAAAGGGCAAGCGTCTATAGTTTCTGATGTCTGCCTACCGACGTCCCTAGCGGAGTATGCTGATCGTAAACAGCCGGTGGAAAGTTTAAATGACGAGGGAAATGTGTATATGCATCGTTACAAGGACGTCTCTAACAATATATATATTTATATAATTATATATATGAAAGCCGTGCCTTTCATGCATATTATCACATACACGACCAAAAATGCAATCACTCATTTGCACCGTCATATCCTGAATGTTTGATTGTTCTGTGGTTTGTGTGGCAATTGAGAGGGCGGGGGTTCAAATCCCCTAAAGGGCAAACGTCTATAGTTTCTGATGTATGCCTACCGACGTCCCTAGCGGAGTATGCTGATCGTAAACTGCCGGTGGAAAGTTTAAATGACGAGGGAAATGTGTATATGCATCGTTACAAGGACGTCTCTAACAATATATATATATATTTATTTATATATATGAAAGCCGTGCCTTTCATGCATATTATCACATACACGACCAAAAATGCAATCACTCGTTTGCACCGTCATATCCTGAATGTTTGATTGTTCTGTGGTTTGTGTGGCAATTGAGAGGGCGGGGGTTCAAATCCCCTAAAGGGCAAACGTCTATAGTTTCTGATGTCTGCCTACCGACGTCCCTAGCGGAGTATGCTGATCGTAAACTGCCGGTGGAAAGTTTAAATGACGAGGGAGCGCTTTGCAGAAGCGTTTAATACTACGGTTGGTGTCACCCGGTTCGGTCACTCACGGAGTCATGGCGGTGTCACCCTGCATAGAACTCCTCGTTAATAATAATTACCAGGTTAAACAGAATGCCCTAATATCTTTTCTATTCTATTAACGGATTTATAAAGCGCCTCTGACAGTACAATCTAATCATAGGTTGAGGATGAATCGTTTTGTTCAGCTCATTTTGTCTACCTCCTTATCTATGGGTTTCCATTTCCTTTCTATACATTTCCCTGTAGTTACCCAACTCGCCAATGAGGAAACTTTACCCGTATTTATCGAATGCTCCAACGGGGCCACCTTCCCCTTATGTCTTCCAACGGTGTAACCGAGAACCTTCTCGATATCATTATATCAAACATTCTCTTAGTTTGTATCGAACACTGAGGAACTTTACTCGTGTGTCTTAAATCGCTGCGATTCCTATATATGTTACGGTATGTACTCAAACCTGTGATTTCTTCACGTACTCTTCGCGAACGGGGTCACCATCTTTCCCGTATTTTGTTACGGATCTTTCAGCCTATTACTTCTCACAATCGTACTTTCCAAGTACCTTTCGAACAGCACCAAGACCTGTGAGCCTTTATTTCTCACGATTGGTCTTTTATTTTCAGCGACTGGTTACTCTTCAGTTGTATGACTATACATGTTTGGAGACAGGATTTAGATTTTTGCATTTTCTGCTCCTCTGAGGAAGACCATCCACAGTGGAGCAGAAAAGTTAGATGTGACATGGCCATATTTGTATTATTTGAAGGGATTCCGTGATGGGAGCCCTATTGTCCTCACAGTAGACTTCGGATGTGGTACAAATATAAAATTAATACCCATCAGTCCTACCACATTTAAGGGCTCAGACCAGAGACTCTAGCCGTCCCCTGAAGTCTGCATGCATCAACTGCTCGTAACACTCCGAACCCGGAAAAGTTACAAAAAAACGGTGTGAATATTGATGTTGTAATCGTAATTGTGATCGTACTTGAAATTTCTGTAGCACCAAAGTAACTTATTCAGTCGAGACAGAATAAGCTAGAATGCCAGCAGAAATTTACTGATGAGATTTAATTGAAAGATAAGTTAGACAGATCTCAGCTCGGCTAGCTATGAGCTTAGATCAAAATCAAAGTATATTGGACCAACCCATATAAATTGAGAAATTTCAAGAAAGCTGCTTTCTGATTGGCTAAGTTCGGTCAAAATTTGGCTATGCGACGAATGACGTCATGTAGCTTGCCAATATACTATTTTTAGACAAAGGCAATTAGCATCGAGGTAAAATTGGGCTAATACATAATTATTATATCTCGATGGTCATATTAAGTAAGTAAGTATGAGTGTATGTCCTTAATTGAACATCCCGGGAACGCACTTCGAGGACATAGATAAATGAACAATCAACGAATATGCAATAACAAAATAATCATTATTAGCACTTATAGATTCTGTTTTGATTAAGCGCCTGTGAATAAGCTGGTTCCCTAAACTTCACTGTTGTGGACGCTGTGGACATTTTGAGATTACGATTACGATTACAAAAATACACAATTCTTTGACTGTTGAGGCTAGTGTTTCTGTGTAGGCCTATGATAAGAATTCTGACGTTCCACGTTGAGGTTCCAATTTGATCGAGCTTGAAATCTCCTGTCGTCAGTGTCAGTGTTCGACCCCATGCATCTTCTTTTGACCCCCGAGCTATCATTCTCTGCATGGCCGACCCCATGGGTCGGCTGGACCCATAGCTTTCATTACCCATGGTGTATTGCGGATCTATTGCAGGGCGATTCCATTGGCCCGCCAGGTCTTCAGTGATGTAGGATTCCGATTCGAGACCTGGACAGAAGGAGGGAGGAAGGAAGGAAGGAAGAGATGGAGGAAAGAAACAGAAGGACCGGGAGGAGAGGATGTAGGAGGGGTAAACAAGCAGGATAGAAAGAGGATGAGGGACAAGGAGTCAGAAGAGGAGGTACAGAGAGGAGAGGGTAGAGACTGGGTCAGGCAGTCAGGAGAGGGTAGACCTATAGACTACAGATCAGACAGTCAAATGCAGATTGTGACAGAAGCAGACAGCTGGAGACAAAAGCAAGTAGAGAGAGACGATATATATATATATATATATATATATTGTTGCCTAATCTTGCTGCTACTTCTGTCGCTGGTATGAGCATGAATCCTGGCGAGGGATGGTAACGTATATTACCTTGGGTAGTTTAGTGGCTAGACTAGAAAGAGGTGTGGTGATAGCTATATAAACCATCTATAAAGGAGTGTAAAGGACAGACTGGTGTTTTTGGTCTGACGCGATCGTTCTTGCCAGATCTGTTAAGGTTAAACTTTAGTGACTACTCTTTTGTGGTAAACTATTGTTCTTAAACCTGCTGACCGTTTCCTGTCGATGATGAACTTTGTTTCTTTTGGTTTCTGAGAAAGGTATACTCGTGTTTAATTACTTGGAACTAAAGCCAATTTATATTATACTCTTTGTTTGAACTTGGGGACTGTAGCGATGTTCCTATTAAAATCCACATTTCTTATGTATTATTAACATTATAATATGCAATCAATGTTAATTAGTTTGAATTAATTCAGAGTTAATTAATGCCAGCCTATAAATATAATGTGAAGGCGCTATAAGATTAAATTAGAGTCCTTAGTAAAAGTGTTGTTGGGGAGAACTGGTCGTTGGCAATTTGACATTCAGGAGGCAATGTTAAAAAGGTCTGATTTTGGCCATCGGTCGTCTGCTGGGGACTGTACGGCGGAAATGCGTCCTCCGGGCTGCGTGAGTTTGCAATAAAATGTTCAGTGTGTCTGGTGCCTAGAAAAAGTCAACACGTAATTCTCAAGTTGCGAACTCTCAACGAAGTTTTAGGAGTTCGGACAGTTATTTGACCCTGGTTCGTCTAGAACTGCTTGAGGGGTGCGAATGGTGTAGTGGCGAACAATGCTGTGATCGTCGAGTAATGATGGAAGTATTCTCCGTATGTAATCAGGAGTTATTTTCGTTCTCGAACTATCGGTCATGAGTGGTGGAATGCAGAAACTGTTTTCACGTTAATATAGTTGGACTGAGAGACTAATATCAGCATCTATAGTGTGTCTCTTCTGACATACTTGTCAACGGAATCGAGGCTACGCAAGTACCACAATAAGTCCGATTCATCATTCGGACGTGACGAGTGCGAGTGGAGGACGGCACAGAAGCATTTGAGGTGAAGAGGCTAGAGGCAACAATCATCCGAGAAGAAGCAATCGCCAGAATTTATACAAAGAAAGAATCCAAATGAACACTACAGAAATCCACTGCAGATATACTCCATTCCCGTGGGAGGTAGATATCTGACCTTAGAAGCGCTATTAGCTAATCTAGGCTGGCTAGGTAGTCATAAGTTAGATTAGTTCATAATCAATTTGTATCTTAGAATTCTATTTAAATACTTTGCTGATTTTGACTGTTTTTGCAATATAATTGACGATGGAAAGCTTGCAGTAGTTATTGATTAATTAATACTCAATTGAACTAAGGAATATGTATATGGAGAGGCGGAATGGCCAAACCAAGGCAGAGTAAGTTGTATATATTTATATATATGAAAGCCGTGCCTTTCATGCATATTATCACATACACCTCTCGAGAGGCGGAATGGCCAAACCAAGGCAGAGTAAGTTGAAATGTGTATATGCATCGTTACAAGGACGTCTCTAACAATATATATATATATATATTTATATATATATTTATATATATGAAAGCCGTGCCTTTCATGCATATTATCACATACACGACCAAAAATGCAATCACTCATTTGCACCGTCATATCCTGAATGTTTGATTGTTCTGTGGTTTGTGTGGCAATTGAGAGGGCGGGGGTTCAAATCCCCTAAAGGGCAAACGTCTATAGTTTCTGATGTCTACCTACCGACGTCCCTAGCGGAGTATGCTGATCGTAAACTGCCGGTGGAAAGTTTAAATGACGAGGGAAATGTGTATATGCATCGTTACAAGGACGTCTCTAACAATATATATATATATTTATTTATATATATGAAAGCCGTGCCTTTCATGCATATTATCACATACACGACCAAAAATGCAATCACTCATTTGCACCGTCATATCCTGAATGTTTGATTGTTCTGTGGTTTGTGTGGCAATTGAGAGGGCGGGGGTTCAAATCCCCTAAAGGGCAAACGTCTATAGTTTCTGATGTCTGCCTACCGACGTCCCTAGCGGAGTATGCTGATCGTAAACTGCCGGTGGAAAGTTTAAATGACGAGGGAGCGCTTTGCAGAAGCGTTTAATACTACGGTTGGTGTCACCCGGTTCGGTCACTCACGGAGTCATGGCGGTGTCACCCTGCATAGAACTCCTCGTTAATAATAATTACCAGGTTAAACAGAATGCCCTAATATCTTTTCTATTCTATTAACGGATTTATAAAGCGCCTCTGACAGTACAATCTAATCATAGGTTGAGGATGAATCGTTTTGTTCAGCTCATTTTGTCTACCTCCTTATCTATGGGTTTCCATTTCCTTTCTATACATTTCCCTGTAGTTACCCAACTCGCCAATTGAGGAAACTTTACCCGTATTTATCGAATGCTCCAACGGGGCCACCTTCCCCTTATGTCTTCCAACGGTGTAACCGAGAACCTTCTCGATATAATTATATCAAACATTCTCTTAGTTTGTATCGAACACTGAGGAACTTTACTCGTGTGTCTTAAATCGCTGCGATTCCTATATATGTTACGGTATGTACTCAAACCTGTGATTTCTTCACGTACACTTCGCGAACGGGGTCACCATCTTTCCCGTATTTTGTTACGGATCTTTCAGCCTATTACTTCTCACAATCGTACTTTCCAAGTACCTTTCGAACAGCACCAAGACCTGTGAGCCTTTATTTCTCACGATTGGTCTTTTATTTTATCAGCGACTGGTTACTCTTCAGTTGTATGACTATACATGTTTGGAGACAGGATTTAGATTTTTGCATTTTCTGCTCCTCTGAGGAAGACCATCCACAGTGGAGCAGAAAAGTAAGATGTGACATGGCCATATTTGTATTATTTGAAGGGATTCCGTGATGGGAGCCCTATTGTCCTCACAGTAGACTTCGGATGTGGTACAAATATAAAATTAATACCCATCAGTCCTACCACATTTAAGGGCTCAGACCAGAGACTCTAGCCGTCCCCTGAAGTCTGCATGCATCAACTGCTCGTAACACTCCGAACCCGGAAAAGTTACAAAAAAACGGTGTGAATATTGATGTTGTAATCGTAATTGTGATCGTACTTGAAATTTCTGTAGCACCAAAGTAACTTATTCAGTCGAGACAGAATAAGCTAGAATGCCAGCAGAAATTTACTGATGAGATTTAATTGAAAGATAAGTTAGACAGATCTCAGCTCGGCTAGCTATGAGCTTAGATCAAAATCAAAGTATATTGGACCAACCCATATAAATTGAGAAATTTCAAGAAAGCTGCTTTCTGATTGGCTAAGTTCGGTCAAAATTTGGCTATGCGACGAATGACGTCATGTAGCTTGCCAATATACTATTTTTAGACAAAGGCAATTAGCATCGAGGTAAAATTGGGCTAATACATAATTATTATATCTCGATGGTCATATTAAGTAAGTAAGTATGAGTGTACGTCCTTAATTGAACATCCCGGGAACGCACTTCGAGGACATCAGATAAATGAACAATCAACGAATATGCAATAACAAAATAATCATTATTAGCACTTATAGATTCTGTTTTGATTAAGCGCCTTTGAATAAGCTGGTTCCCTAAACTTCACTGTTGTGGACGCTGTAGACATTTTGAGATTACGATTACGATTACAAAAATACACAATTCTTTGACTGTTGAGGCTAGTGTTTCTGTGTAGGCCTATGATAAGAATTCTGACGTTCCACGTTGAGGTTCCAATTTGATCGAGCTTGAAATCTCCTGTCGTCAGTGTCAGTGTTCGACCCCATGCATCTTCTTTTGACCCCCAAGCTATCATTCTCTGCATGGCCGACCCCATGGGTCGGCTGGACCCATAGCTTTCATTACCCATGGTGTAGTGCGGAACTATAGCAGGGCGATTCCATTGGCCCGCCAGGTCTTCAGTGATGTAGGATTCCGATTCGAGACCTGGACAGAAGGAGGGAGGAAGGAAGGAAGGAAGAGATGGAGGAAAGAAACAGAAGGACCGGGAGGAGAGGATGTAGGAGGGGTAAACAAGCAGGATAGAAAGAGGATGAGGGACAAGGAGTCAGAAGAGGAGGTACAGAGAGGAGAGGGTAGAGACTGGGTCAGGCAGTCAGGAGAGGGTAGACCTATAGACTACAGATCAGGCAGTCAAATGCAGATTGTGACAGAAGCAGACAGCTGGAGACAAAAGCAAGTAGAGAGAGACGATATATATATATATATATATATATATTGTTGCCTAATCTTGCTGCTACTTCTGTCGCTGGTATGAGCATGAATCCTGGCGAGGGATGGTAACGTATATTACCTTGGGTAGTTTAGTGGCTAGACTAGAAAGAGGTGTGGTGATAGTTATATAAACCATCTATAAAGGAGTGTAAAGGACAGACTGGTGTTTTTGGTCTGACGCGATCGTTCTTGCCAGATCTGTTAAGGTTAAACTTTAGTGACTACTCTTTTGTGGTAAACTATTGTTCTTAAACCTGCTGACCGTTTCCTGTCGATGATGAACTTTGTTTCTTTTGGTTTCTGAGAAAGGTATACTCGTGTTTAATTACTTGGAACTAAAGCCAATTTATATTATAGTCTTTGTTTGAACTTGGGGACTGTAGCGATGTTCCTATTAAAATCCACATTTCTTATGTATTATTAACATTATAATATGCAATCAATGTTAATTAGTTTGAATTAATTCAGAGTTAATTAATGCCAGCCTATAAATATAATGTGAAGGCGCTATAAGATTAAATTAGAGTCCTTAGTAATAGTGTTGTTGGGGAGAACTGGTCGTTGGCAATTTGACATTCAGGAGGCAATGTTAAAAAGGTCTGATTTTGGCCATCGGTCGTCTGCTGGGGACTGTACGGCGGAAATGCGTCCTCCGGGCTGCGTGAGTTTGCAATAAAATGTTCAGTGTGTCTGGTGCCTAGAAAAAGTCAACACGTAATTCTCAAGTTGCGAACTCTCAACGAAGTTTTAGGAGTTCGGACAGTTATTTGACCCTGGTTCGTCTAGAACTGCTTGAGGGGTGCGAATGGTGTAGTGGCGAACAATGCTGTGATCGTCGAGTAATGATGGAAGTATTCTCCGTATGTAATCAGGAGTTATTTTCGTTCTCGAACTATCGGTCATGAGTGGTGGAATGCAGAAACTCTTTTCACGTTAATATAGTTGGACTGAGAGACTAATATCAGCATCTATAGTGTGTCTCTTCTGACATACTTGTCAACGGAATCGAGGCTACGCAAGTACCACAATAAGTCCGATTCATCATTCGGACGTGACGAGTGCGAGTGGAGGACGGCACAGAAGCATTTGAGGTGAAGAGGCTAGAGGCAACAATCATCCGAGAAGAAGCAATCGACAGAATTTATACAAAGAAAGAATCCAAATGAACACTACAGAAATCCACTGCAGATATACTCCATTCCCGTGGGAGGTAGATATCTGACCTTAGAAGCGCTAGTAGCTAATCTAGGCTGGCTAGGTAGTCATAAGTTAGATTAGTTCATAATCAATTTGTATCTTAGAATTCTATTTAAATACTTTGCTGATTTTGACTGTTTTTGCAATATAATTGACGATGGAAAGCTTGCAGTAGTTATTGATTAATTAATACTCAATTGAACTAAGGAATATGTATATGGAGAGGCGGAATGGCCAAACCAAGGCAGAGTAAGTTGTATATATTTATATATATGAAAGCCGTGCCTTTCATGCATATTATCACATACACGACCAAAAATGCAATCACTCATTTGCACCGTCATATCCTGAATGTTTGATTGTTCTGTGGTTTGTGTGGCAATTGAGAGGGCGGGGGTTCAAATCCCCTAAAGGGCAAACGTCTATAGTTTCTGATGTCTGCCTACCGACGTCCCTAGCGGAGTATGCTGATCGTAAACTGCCGGTGGAAAGTTTAAATGACGAGGGAGCGCTTTGCAGAAGCGTTTAATACTACGGTTGGTGTCACTCACGGAGTCATGGCGGTGTCACCCTGCATAGAACTCCTCGTTAATAATAATTACCAGGTTAAACAGAATGCCCTAATATCTTTTCTATTCTATTAACGGATTTATAAAGCGCCTCTGACAGTACAATCTAATCATAGGTTGAGGATGAATCGTTTTGTTCAGCTCATTTTGTCTACCTCCTTATCTATGGGTTTCCATTTCCTTTCTATACATTTCCCTGTAGTTACCCAACTCGCCAATGAGGAAACTTTACCCGTATTTATCGAATGCTCCACCTTCCCATTATGTCTTCCAACGGTGTAACCGAGAACCTTCTCGATATCATTATATCAAACATTCTCTTAGTTTGTATCGAACACTGAGGAACTTTACTCGTGTGTCTTAAATCGCTGCGATTCCTATATATGTTACGGTATGTACTCAAACCTGTGATTTCTTCACGTACTCTTCGCGAACCATCTTTCCCGTATTTTGTTACGGATCTTTCAGCCTATTACTTCTCACAATCGTACTTTCCAAGTACCTTTCGAACAGCACCAAGACCTGTGAGCCTTTATTTCTCACGATTGGTCTTTTATTTTATCAGCGACTGGTTACTCTTCAGTTGTATGACTATACATGTTTGGAGACAGGATTTAGATTTTTGCATTTTCTGCTCCTCTGAGGATGACCATCCACAGTGGAGCAGAAAAGTAAGATGTGACATGGCCATATTTGTATTATTTGAAGGGATTCCGTGATGGGAGCCCTATTGTCCTCACAGTAGACTTCGGATGTGGTACAAATATAAAATTAATACCCATCAGTCCTACCACATTTAAGGGCTCAGACCAGAGACTCTAGCCGTCCCCTGAAGTCTGCATGCATCAACTGCTCGTAACACTCCGAACCCGGAAAAGTTACAAAAAAACGGTGTGAATATTGATGTTGTAATCGTAATTGTGATCGTACTTGAAATTTCTGTAGCACCAAAGTAACTTATTCAGTCGAGACAGAATAAGCTAGAATGCCAGCAGAAATTTACTGATGAGATTTAATTGAAAGATAAGTTAGACAGATCTCAGCTCGGCTAGCTATGAGCTTAGATCAAAATCAAAGTATATTGGACCAACCCATATAAATTGAGAAATTTCAAGAAAGCTGCTTTCTGATTGGCTAAGTTCGGTCAAAATTTGGCTATGCGACGAATGACGTCATGTAGCTTGCCAATATACTATTTTTAGACAAAGGCAATTAGCATCGAGGTAAAATTGGGCTAATACATAATTATTATATCTCGATGGTCATATTAAGTAAGTAAGTATGAGTGTATGTCCTTAATTGAACATCCCGGGAACGCACTTCGAGGACATCAGATAAATGAACAATCAACGAATATGCAATAACAAAATAATCATTATTAGCACTTATAGATTCTGTTTTGATTAAGCGCCTGTGAATAAGCTGGTTCCCTAAACTTCACTGTTGTGGACGCTGTGGACATTTTGAGATTACGATTACGATTACAAAAATACACAATTCTTTGATTGTTGAGGCTAGTGTTTCTGTGTAGGCCTATGATAAGAATTCTGACGTTCCACGTTGAGGTTCCAATTTGATCGAGCTTGAAATCTCCTGTCGTCAGTGTCAGTGTTCGACCCCATGCATCTTCTTTTGACCCCCAAGCTATCATTCTCTGCATGGCCGACCCCATGGGTCGGCTGGACCCATAGCTTTCATTACCCATGGTGTAGTGCGGAACTATAGCAGGGCGATTCCATTGGCCCGCCAGGTCTTCAGTGATGTAGGATTCCGATTCGAGACCTGGACAGAAGGAGGGAGGAAGGAAGGAAGGAAGGAAGGAAGAGATGGAGGAAAGAAACAGAAGGACCGGGAGGAGAGGATGTAGGAGGGGTAAACAAGCAGGATAGAAAGAGGATGAGGGACAAGGAGTCAGAAGAGGAGGTACAGAGAGGAGAGGGTAGAGACTGGGTCAGGCAGACAGGAGAGGGTAGACCTATAGACTACAGATCAGGCAGTCAAATGCAGATTGTGACAGAAGCAGACAGCTGGAGACAAAAGCAAGTAGAGAGAGACGATATATATATATATATATATATATTGTTGCCTAATCTTGCTGCTACTTCTGTCGCTGGTATGAGCATGAATCCTGGCGAGGGATGGTAACGTATATTACCTTGGGTAGTTTAGTGGCTAGACTAGAAAGAGGTGTGGTGATAGTTATATAAACCATCTATAAAGGAGTGTAAAGGACAGACTGGTGTTTTTGGTCTGACGCGATCGTTCTTGCCAGATCTGTTAAGGTTAAACTTTAGTGACTACTCTTTTGTGGTAAACTATTGTTCTTAAACCTGCTGACCGTTTCCTGTCGATGATGAACTTTGTTTCTTTTGGTTTCTGAGAAAGGTATACTCGTGTTTAATTACTTGGAACTAAAGCCAATTTATATTATACTCTTTGTTTGAACTTGGGGACTGTAGCGATGTTCCTATTAAAATCCACATTTCTTATGTATTATTAACATTATAATATGCAATCAATGTTAATTAGTTTGAATTAATTCAGAGTTAATTAATGCCAGCCTATAAATATAATGTGAAGGCGCTATAAGATTAAATTAGAGTCCTTAGTAATAGTGTTGTTGGGGAGAACTGGTCGTTGGCAATTTGACATTCAGGAGGCAATGTTAAAAAGGTCTGATTTTGGCCATCGGTCGTCTGCTGGGGACTGTACGGCGGAAATGCGTCATCCGGGCTGCGTTAGTTTGCAATAAAATGTTCAGTGTGTCTGGTGCCTAGAAAAAGTCAACACGTAATTCTGAAGTTGCGAACTCTCAACGAAGTTTTAGGAGTTCGGACAGTTATTTGACCCTGGTTCGTCTAGAACTGCTTGAGGGGTGCGAATGGTGTAGTGGCGAACAATGCTGTGATCGTCAAGTAATGATGGAAGTATTCTCCGTATGTAATCAGGAGTTATTTTCGTTCTCGAACTATCGGTCATGAGTGGTGGAATGCAGAAACTCTTTTCACGTTAATATAGTTGGACTGAGAGACTAATATCAGCATCTATAGTGTGTCTCTTCTGACATACTTGTCAACGGAATCGAGGCTACGCAAGTACCACAATAAGTCCGATTCATCATTCGGACGTGACGAGTGCGAGTGGAGGACGGCACAGAAGCATTTGAGGTGAAGAGGCTAGAGGCAACAATCATCCGAGAAGAAGCAATCGACAGAATTTATACAAAGAAAGAATCCAAATGAACACTACAGAAATCCACTGCAGATATACTCCATTCCCGTGGGAGGTAGATATCTGACCTTAGAAGCGCTATTAGCTAATCTAGGCTGGCTAGGTAGTCATAAGTTAGATTAGTTCATAATCAATTTGTATCTTAGAATTCTATTTAAATACTTTGCTGATTTTGACTGTTTTTGCAATATAATTGACGATGGAAAGCTTGCAGTAGTTATTGATTAATTAATACTCAATTGAACTAAGGAATATGTATATGGAGAGGCGGAATGGCCAAACCAAGGCAGAGTAAGTTGTATATATTTATATATATGAAAGCCGTGCCTTTCATGCATATTATCACATACACGACCAAAAATGCAATCACTCATTTGCACCGTCATATCCTGAATGTTTGATTGTTCTGTGGTTTGTGTGGCAATTGAGAGGGCGGGGGTTCAAATCCCCTAAAGGGCAAACGTCTACAGTTTCTGATGTCTGCCTACCGACGTCCCTAGCGGAGTATGCTGATCGTAAACTGCCGGTGGAAAGTTTAAATGACGAGGGAGCGCTTTGCAGAAGCGTTTAATACTACGGTTGGTGTCACCCGGTTCCGTCACTCACGGAGTCATGGCGGTGTCACCCTGCATAGAACTCCTCGTTAATAATAATTACCAGGTTAAACAGAATGCCCTAATATCTTTTCTATTCTATTAACGGATTTATAAAGCGCCTCTGACAGTACAATCTAATCATAGGTTGAGGATGAATCGTTTTGTTCAGCTCATTTTGTCTACCTCCTTATCTATGGGTTTCCATTTCCTTTCTATACATTTCTCTGTAGTTACCCAACTCGCCAATGAGGAAACTTTACCCGTATTTATCGAATGCTCCAACGGGGCCACCTTCCCCTTATGTCTTCCAACGGTGTAACCGAGAACCTTCTCGATATCATTATATCAAACATTCTCTTAGTTTGTATCGAACACTGAGGAACTTTACTCGTGTGTCTTAAATCGCTGCGATTCCTATATATGTTACGGTATGTACTCAAACCTGTGATTTCTTCACGTACTCTTCGCGAACGGGGTCACCATCTTTCCCGTATTTTGTTACGGATCTTTCAGCCTATTACTTCTCACAATCGTACTTTCCAAGTACCTTTCGAACAGCACCAAGACCTGTGAGCCTTTATTTCTCACGATTGGTCTTTAATTTTATCAGCGACTGGTTACTCTTCAGTTGTATGACTATACATGTTTGGAGAAAGGATTTAGATTTTTGCATTTTCTGCTCCTCTGAGGAAGACCATCCACAGTGGAGCAGAAAAGTAAGATGTGACATGGCCATATTTGTATTATTTGAAGGGATTCCGTGATGGGAGCCCTATTGTCCTCACAGTAGACTTCGGATGTGGTACAAATATAAAATTAGTACCCATCAGTCCTACCACATTTAAGGGCTCAGACCAGAGACTCTAGCCGTCCCCTGAAGTCTGCATGCATCAACTGCTCGTAACACTCCGAACCCGGAAAAGTTACTAAAAAACGGTGTGAATTTTGATGTTGTAATCGTAATTGTGATCGTACTTGAAATTTCTGTAGCACCAAAGTAACTTATTCAGTCGAGACAGAATAAGCTAGAATGCCAGCAGAAATTTACTGATGAGATTTAATTGAAAGATAAGTTAGACAGATCTCAGCTCGGCTAGCTATGAGCTTAGATCAAAATCAAAGTATATTGGACCAACCCATATAAATGGAGAAATTTCAAGAAAGCTGCTTTCTGATTGGCTAAGTTCGGTCAAAATTTGGCTATGCGACGAATGACGTCATGTAGCTTGCCAATATACTATTTTTAGACAAAGGCAATTAGCATCGAGGTAAAATTGGGCTAATACATAATTATTATATCTCGATGGTCATATTAAGTAAGTATGAGTGTATGTCCTTAATTGAACATCCCGGGAACGCACTTCGAGGACATCAGATAAATGAACAATCAACGAATATGCAATAACAAAATAATCATTATTAGCACTTATAGATTCTGTTTTGATTAAGCGCCTGTGAATAAGCTGGTTCCCTAAACTTCACTGTTGTGGACGCTGTGGACATTTTGAGATTACGATTACGATTACAAAAATACACAATTCTTTGACTGTTGAGGCTAGTGTTTCTGTGTAGGCCTATGATAAGAATTCTGACGTTCCACGTTGAGGTTCCAATTTGATCGAGCTTGAAATCTCCTGTCGTCAGTGTCAGTGTTCGACCCCATGCATCTTCTTTTGACCCCCAAGCTATCATTCTCTGCATGGCCGACCCCATGGGTCGGCTGGACCCATAGCTTTCATTACCCATGGTGTAGTGCGGAACTATAGCAGGGCGATTCCATTGGCCCGCCAGGTCTTCAGTGATGTAGGATTCCGATTCGAGACCTGGACAGAAGGAGGGAGGAAGGAAGGAAGGAAGAGATGGAGGAAAGAAACAGAAGGACCGGGAGGAGAGGATGTAGGAGGGGTAAACAAGCAGGATAGAAAGAGGATGAGGGACAAGGAGTCAGAAGAGGAGGTACAGAGAGGAGAGGGTAGAGACTGGGTCAGGCAGTCAGGAGAGGGTAGACCTATAGACTACAGATCAGGCAGTCAAATGCAGATTGTGACAGAAGCAGACAGCTGGAGACAAAAGCAAGTAGAGAGAGACGATATATATATATATATATATATATATTGTTGCCTAATCTTGCTGCTACTTCTGTCGCTGGTATGAGCATGAATCCTGGCGAGGGATGGTAACGTATATTACCTTGGGTAGTTTAGTGGCTAGACTAGAAAGAGGTGTGGTGATAGCTATATAAACCATCTATAAAGGAGTGTAAAGGACAGACTGGTGTTTTTGGTCTGACGCGATCGTTCTTGCCAGATCTGTTAAGGTTAAACTTTAGTTAGTACTCTTTTGTGGTAAACTATTATTCTTAAACCTGCTGACCGTTTCCTGTCGATGATGAACTTTGTTTCTTTTGGTTTCTGAGAAAGGTATACTCGTGTTTAATTACTTGGAACTAAAGCCAATTTATATTCTAGTCTTTGTTTGAACTTGGGGACTGTAGCGATGTTCCTATTAAAATCCACATTTCTTATGTATTATTAACATTATAATATGCAATCAATGTTAATTAGTTTGAATTAATTCAGAGTTAATTAATGCCAGCCTATAAATATAATGTGAAGGCGCTATAAGATTAAATTAGAGTCCTTAGTAATAGTGTTGTTGGGGAGAACTGGTCGTTGGCAATTTGACATTCAGGAGGCAATGTTAAAAAGGTCTGATTTTGGCCATCGGTCGTCTGCTGGGGACTGTACGGCGGAAATGCGTCCTCCGGGCTGCGTGAGTTTGCAATAAAATGTTCAGTGTGTCTGGTGCCTAGAAAAAGTCAACACGTAATTCTGAAGTTGCGAACTCTCAACGAAGTTTTAGGAGTTCGGACAGTTATTTGACCCTGGTTCGTCTAGAACTGCTTGAGGGGTGCGAATGGTGTAGTGGCGAACAATGCTGTGATCGTCGAGTAATGATGGAAGTATTCTCCGTATGTAATCAGGAGTTATTTTCGTTCTCGAACTATCGGTCATGAGTGGTGGAATGCAGAAACTCTTTTCACGTTAATATAGTTGGACTGAGAGACTAATATCAGCATCTATAGTGTGTCTCTTCTGACATACTTGTCAACGGAATCGAGGCTACGCAAGTACCACAATAAGTCCGATTCATCATTCGGACGTGACGAGTGCGAGTGGAGGACGGCACAGAAGCATTTGAGGTGAAGAGGCTAGAGGCAACAATCATCCGAGAAGAAGCAATCGACAGAATTTATACAAAGAAAGAATCCAAATGAACACTACAGAAATCCACTGCAGATATACTCCATTCCCGTGGGAGGTAGATATCTGACCTTAGAAGCGCTATTAGCTAATCTAGGCTGGCTAGGTAGTCATAAGTTAGATTAGTTCATAATCAATTTGTATCTTAGAATTCTATTTAAATACTTTGCTGATTTTGACTGTTTTTGCAATATAATTGACGATGGAAAGCTTGCAGTAGTTATTGATTAATTAATACTCAATTGAACTAAGGAATATGTATATGGAGAGGCGGAATGGCCAAACCAAGGCAGAGTAAGTTGTATATATTTATATATATGAAAGCCGTGCCTTTCATGCATATTATCACATACACGACCAAAAATGCAATCACTCATTTGCACCGTCATATCCTGAATGTTTGATTGTTCTGTGGTTTGTGTGGCAATTGAGAGGGCGGGGGTTCAAATCCCCTAAAGGGCAAACGTCTATAGTTTCTGATGTCTGCCTACCGACGTCCCTAGCGGAGTATGCTGATCGTAAACTGCCGGTGGAAAGTTTAAATGACGAGGGAGCGCTTTGCAGAAGCGTTTAATACTACGGTTGGTGTCACCCGGTTCGGTCACTCACGGAGTCATGGCGGTGTCACCCTGCATAGAACTCCTCGTTAATAATAATTACCAGGTTAAACAGAATGCCCTAATATCTTTTCTATTCTATTAACGGATTTATAAAGCGCCTCTGACAGTACAATCTAATCATAGGTTGAGGATGAATCGTTTTGTTCAGCTCATTTTGTCTACCTCCTTATCTATGGGTTTCCATTTCCTTTCTATACATTTCCCTGTAGTTACCCAACTCGCCAATGAGGAAACTTTACCCGTATTTATCGAATGCTCCAACGGGGCCACCTTCCCCTTATGTCTTCCAACGGTGTAACCGAGAACCTTCTCGATATCATTATATCAAACATTCTCTGAGTTTGTATCGAACACTGAGGAACTTTACTCGTGTGTCTTAAATCGCTGCGATTCCTATATATGTTACGGTATGTACTCAAACCTGTGATTTCTTCACGTACTCTTCGCGAACGGGGTCACCATCTTTCCCGTATTTTGTTACGGATCTTTCAGCCTATTACTTCTCACAATCGTACTTTCCAAGTACCTTTCGAACAGCACCAAGACCTGTGAGCCTTTATTTCTCACGATTGGTCTTTTATTTTATCAGCGACTGGTTACTCTTCAGTTGTATGACTATACATGTTTGGAGACAGGATTTAGATTTTTGCATTTTCTGCTCCTCTGAGGAAGACCATCCACAGTGGAGCAGAAAAGTAAGATGTGACATGGCCATATTTGTATTATTTGAAGGGATTCCGTGATGGGAGCCCTATTGTCCTCACAGTAGACTTCGGATGTGGTACAAATATAAAATTAATACCCATCAGTCCTACCACATTTAAGGGCTCAGACCAGAGACTCTAGCCGTCCCCTGAAGTCTGCATGCATCAACTGCTCGTAACACTCCGAACCCGGAAAAGTTACAAAAAAACGGTGTGAATATTGATGTTGTAATCGTAATTGTGATCGTACTTGAAATTTCTGTAGCACCAAAGTAACTTATTCAGTCGAGACAGAATAAGCTAGAATGCCAGCAGAAATTTACTGATGAGATTTAATTGAAAGATAAGTTAGACAGATCTCAGCTCGGCTAGCTATGAGCTTAGATCAAAATCAAAGTATATTGGACCAACCCATATAAATTGAGAAATTTCAAGAAAGCTGCTTTCTGATTGGCTAAGTTCGGTCAAAATTTGGCTATGCGACGAATGACGTCATGTAGCTTGCCAATATACTATTTTTAGACAAAGGCAATTAGCATCGAGGTAAAATTGGGCTAATACATAATTATTATATCTCGATGGTCATATTAAGTAAGTAAGTATGAGTGTATGTCCTTAATTGAACATCCCGGGAACGCACTTCGAGGACATCAGATAAATGAACAATCAACGAATATGCAATAACAAAATAATCATTATTAGCACTTATAGATTCTGTTTTGATTAAGCGCCTGTGAGTAAGCTGGTTCCCTAAACTTCACTGTTGTGGACGCTGTGGACATTTTGAGATTACGATTACGATTACAAAAATACACAATTCTTTGACTGTTGAGGCTAGTGTTTCTGTGTAGGCCTATGATAAGAATTCTGACGTTCCACGTTGAGGTTCCAATTTGATCGAGCTTGAAATCTCCTGTCGTCAGTGTCAGTGTTCGACCCCATGCATCTTCTTTTGACCCCCAAGCTATCATTCTCTGCATGGCCGACCCCATGGGTCGGCTGGACCCATAGCTTTCATTACCCATGGTGTAGTGCGGAACTATAGCAGGGCGATTCCATTGGCCCGCCAGGTCTTCAGTGATGTAGGATTCCGATTCGAGACCTGGACAGAAGGAGGGAGGAAGGAAGGAAGGAAGGAAGAGATGGAGGAAAGAAACAGAAGGACCGGGAGGAGAGGATGTAGGAGGGGTAAACAAGCAGGATAGAAAGAGGATGAGGGACAAGGAGTCAGAAGAGGAGGTACAGAGAGGAGAGGGTAGAGACTGGGTCAGGCAGTCAGGAGAGGGTAGACCTATAGACTACAGATCAGGCAGTCAAATGCAGATTGTGACAGAAGCAGACAGCTGGAGACAAAAGCAAGTAGAGAGAGGCGATATATATATATATATATATATATATCGCCTCTCTCTACTTGCTTTTGTATATTATATTACATATATTACCTTCAATATATATATATATATATATATATATATATATATATTGTTGCCTAATCTTGCTGCTACTTCTGTCGCTGGTATGAGCATGAATCCTGGCGAGGGATGGTAACGTATATTACCTTGGGTAGTTTAGTGGCTAGACTAGAAAGAGGTGTGGTGATAGCTATATAAACCATCTATAAAGGAGTGTAAAGGACAGACTGGTGTTTTTGGTCTGACGCGATCGTTCTTGCCAGATCTGTTAAGGTTAAACTTTAGTGACTACTCTTTTGTGGTAAACTATTATTCTTAAACCTGCTGACCGTTTCCTGTCGATGATGAACTTTGTTTCTTTTGGTTTCTGAGAAAGGTATACTCGTGTTTAATTACTTGGAACTAAAGCCAATTTATATTCTAGTCTTTGTTTGAACTTGGGGACTGTAGCGATGTTCCTATTAAAATCCACATTTCTTATGTATTTTTAACATTATAATATGCAATCAATGTTAATTAATTTGAATTAAATCAGAGTTAATTAATGCCAGCCTATAAATATAATGTGAAGGCGCTATAAGATTAAATTAGAGTCCTTAGTAATAGTGTTGTTGGGGAGAACTGGTCGTTGGCAATTTGACATTCAGGAGGCAATGTTAAAAAGGTCTGATTTTGGCCATCGGTCGTCTGCTGGGGACTGTACGGCGGAAATGCGTCATCCGGGCTGCGTGAGTTTGCAATAAAATGTTCAGTGTGTCTGGTGCCTAGAAAAAGTCAACACGTAATTCTGAAGTTGCGAACTCTCAACGAAGTTTTAGGAGTTCGGACAGTTATTTGACCCTGGTTCGTCTAGAACTGCTTGAGGGGTGCGAATGGTGTAGTGGCGAACAATGCTGTGATCGTCGAGTAATGATGGAAGTATTCTCCGTATGTAATCAGGAGTTATTTTCGTTCTCGAACTATCGGTCATGAGTGGTGGAATGCAGAAACTCTTTTCACGTTAATATAGTTGGACTGAGAGACTAATATCAGCATCTATAGTGTGTCTCTTCTGACATACTTGTCAACGGAATCGAGGCTACGCAAGTACCACAATAAGTCCGATTCATCATTCGGACGTGACGAGTGCGAGTGGAGGACGGCACAGAAGCATTTGAGGTGAAGAGGCTAGAGGCAACAATCATCCGAGAAGAAGCAATCGACAGAATTTATACAAAGAAAGAATCCAAATGAACACTACAGAAATCCACTGCAGATATACTCCATTCCCGTGGGAGGTAGATATCTGACCTTAGAAGCGCTATTAGCTAATCTAGGCTGGCTAGGTAGTCATAAGTTAGATTAGTTCATAATCAATTTGTATCTTAGAATTCTATTTAAATACTTTGCTGATTTTGACTGTTTTTGCAATATAATTGACGATGGAAAGCTTGCAGTAGTTATTGATTAATTAATACTCAATTGAACTAAGGAATATGTATATGGAGAGGCGGAATGGCCAAACCAAGGCAGAGTAAGTTGTATATATTTATATATATGAAAGCCGTGCCTTTCATGCATATTATCACATACACGACCAAAAATGCAATCACTCATTTGCACCGTCATATCCTGAATGTTTGATTGTTCTGTGGTTTGTGTGGCAATTGAGAGGGCGGGGGTTCAAATCCCCTAAAGGGCAAACGTCTACAGTTTCTGATGTCTGCCTACCGACGTCCCTAGCGGAGTATGCTGATCGTAAACTGCCGGTGGAAAGTTTAAATGACGAGGGAAATGTGTATATGCATCGTTACAAGGACGTCTCTAACAATATATATATATATTTATTTATATATATGAAAGCCGTGCCTTTCATGCATATTATCACATACACGACCAAAAATGCAATCACTCATTTGCACCGTCATATCCTGAATGTTTGATTGTTCTGTGGTTTGGGTGGCAATTGAGAGAGCGGGGGTTCAAATCCTTTAAAGGGCAAACGTCTATAGTTTCTGATGTCTGCCTACCGACGTCCCTAGCGGAGTATGCTGATCGTAAACTGCCGGTGGAAAGTTTAAATGACGAGGGAGCGCTTTGCAGAAGCGTTTAATACTACGGTTGGTGTCACCCGGTTCGGTCACTCACGGAGTCATGGCGGTGTCACCCTGCATAGAACTCCTCGTTAATAATAATTACCAGGTTAAACAGAATGCCCTAATATCTTTTCTATTCTATTAACGGATTTATAAAGCGCCTCTGACAGTACAATCTAATCATAGGTTGAGGATGAATCGTTTTGTTCAGCTCATTTTGTCTACCTCCTTATCTATGGGTTTCCATTTCCTTTCTATACATTTCCCTGTAGTTACCCAACTCGCCAATGAGGAAACTTTACCCGTATTTATCGAATGCTCCAACGGGGCCACCTTCCCCTTATGTCTTCCAACGGTGTAACCGAGAACCTTCTCGATATCATTATATCAAACATTCTCTGAGTTTGTATCGAACACTGAGGAACTTTACTCGTGTGTCTTAAATCGCTGCGATTCCTATATATGTTACGGTATGTACTCAAACCTGTGATTTCTTCACGTACTCTTCGCGAACGGGGTCACCATCTTTCCCGTATTTTGTTACGGATCTTTCAGCCTATTACTTCTCACAATCGTACTTTCCAAGTACCTTTCGAACAGCACCAAGACCTGTGAGCCTTTATTTCTCACGATTGGTCTTTTATTTTATCAGCGACTGGTTACTCTTCAGTTGTATGACTATACATGTTTGGAGACAGGATTTAGATTTTTGCATTTTCTGCTCCTCTGAGGAAGACCATCCACAGTGGAGCAGAAAAGTAAGATGTGACATGGCCATATTTGTATTATTTGAAGGGATTCCGTGATGGGAGCCCTATTGTCCTCACAGTATACTTCGGATGTGGTACAAATATAAAATTAATACCCATCAGTCCTACCACATTTAAGGGCTCAGACCAGAGACTCTAGCCGTCCCCTGAAGTCTGCATGCATCAACTGCTCGTAACACTCCGAACCCGGAAAAGTTACTAAAAAACGGTGTGAATTTTGATGTTGTAATCGTAATTGTGATCGTACTTGAAATTTCTGTAGCACCAAAGTAACTTATTCAGTCGAGACAGAATAAGCTAGAATGCCAGCAGAAATTTACTGATGAGATTTAATTGAAAGATAAGTTAGACAGATCTCAGCTCGGCTAGCTATGAGCTTAGATCAAAATCAAAGTATATTGGACCAACCCATATAAATGGAGAAATTTCAAGAAAGCTGCTTTCTGATTGGCTAAGTTCGGTCAAAATTTGGCTATGCGACGAATGACGTCATGTAGCTTGCCAATATACTATTTTTAGACAAAGGCAATTAGCATCGAGGTAAAATTGGGCTAATACATAATTATTATATCTCGATGGTCATATTAAGTAAGTAAGTATGAGTGTATGTCCTTAATTGAACATCCCGGGAACGCACTTCGAGGACATCAGATAAATGAACAATCAACGAATATGCAATAACAAAATAATCATTATTAGCACTTATAGATTCTGTTTTGATTAAGCGCCTGTGAATAAGCTGGTTCCCTAAACTTCACTGTTGTGGACGCTGTGGACATTTTGAGATTACGATTACGATTACAAAAATACACAATTCTTTGACTGTTGAGGCTAGTGTTTCTGTGTAGGCCTATGATAAGAATTCTGACGTTCCACGTTGAGGTTCCAATTTGATCGAGCTTGAAATCTCCTGTCGTCAGTGTCAGTGTTCGACCCCATGCATCTTCTTTTGACCCCCAAGCTATCATTCTCTGCATGGCCGACCCCATGGGTCGGCTGGACCCATAGCTTTCATTACCCATGGTGTAGTGCGGAACTATAGCAGGGCGATTCCATTGGCCCGCCAGGTCTTCAGTGATGTAGGATTCCGATTCGAGACCTGGACAGAAGGAGGGAGGAAGGAAGGAAGGAAGAGATGGAGGAAAGAAACAGAAGGACCGGGAGGAGAGGATGTAGGAGGGGTAAACAAGCAGGATAGAAAGAGGATGAGGGACAAGGAGTCAGAAGAGGAGGTACAGAGAGGAGAGGGTAGAGACTGGGTCAGGCAGTCAGGAGAGGGTAGACCTATAGACTACAGATCAGGCAGTCAAATGCAGATTGTGACAGAAGCAGACAGCTGGAGACAAAAGCAAGTAGAGAGAGGCGATATATATATATATATATATATTGTTGCCTAATCTTGCTGCTACTTCTGTCGCTGGTATGAGCATGAATCCTGGCGAGGGATGGTAACGTATATTACCTTGGGTAGTTTAGTGGCTAGACTAGAAAGAGGTGTGGTGATAGCTATATAAACCATCTATAAAGGAGTGTAAAGGACAGACTGGTGTTTTTGGTCTGACGCGATCGTTCTTGCCAGATCTGTTAAGGTTAAACTTTAGTGACTACTCTTTTGTGGTAAACTATTGTTCTTAAACCTGCTGACCGTTTCCTGTCGATGATGAACTTTGTTTCTTTTGGTTTCTGAGAAAGGTATACTCGTGTTTAATTACTTGGAACTAAAGCCAATTTATATTCTAGTCTTTGTTTGAACTTGGGGACTGTAGCGATGTTCCTATTAAAATCCACATTTCTTATGTATTATTAACATTATAATATGCAATCAATGTTAATTAGTTTGAATTAATTCAGAGTTAATTAATGCCAGCCTATAAATATAATGTGAAGGCGCTATAAGATTAAATTAGAGTCCTTAGTAATAGTGTTGTTGGGGAGAACTGGTCGTTGGCAATTTGACATTCAGGAGGCAATGTTAAAAAGGTCTGATTTTGGCCATCGGTCGTCTGCTGGGGACTGTACGGCGGAAATGCGTCATCCGGGCTGCGTGAGTTTGCAATAAAATGTTCAGTGTGTCTGGTGCCTAGAAAAAGTCAACACGTAATTCTGAAGTTGCGAACTCTCAACGAAGTTTTAGGAGTTCGGACAGTTATTTGACCCTGGTTCGTCTAGAACTGCTTGAGGGGTGCGAATGGTGTAGTGGCGAACAATGCTGTGATCGTCGAGTAATGATGGAAGTATTCTCCGTATGTAATCAGGAGTTATTTTCGTTCTCGAACTATCGGTCATGAGTGGTGGAATGCAGAAACTCTTTTCACGTTAATATAGTTGGACTGAGAGACTAATATCAGCATCTATAGTGTGTCTCTTCTGACATACTTGTCAACGGAATCGAGGCTACGCAAGTACCACAATAAGTCCGATTCATCATTCGGACGTGACGAGTGCGAGTGGAGGACGGCACAGAAGCATTTGAGGTGAAGAGGCTAGAGGCAACAATCATCCGAGAAGAAGCAATCGACAGAATTTATACAAAGAAAGAATCCAAATGAACACTACAGAAATCCACTGCAGATATACTCCATTCCCGTGGGAGGTAGATATCTGACCTTAGAAGCGCTATTAGCTAATCTAGGCTGGCTAGGTAGTCATAAGTTAGATTAGTTCATAATCAATTTGTATCTTAGAATTCTATTTAAATACTTTGCTGATTTTGACTGTTTTTGCAATATAATTGACGATGGAAAGCTTGCAGTAGTTATTGATTAATTAATACTCAATTGAACTAAGGAATATGTATATGGAGAGGCGGAATGGCCAAACCAAGGCAGAGTAAGTTGTATATATTTATATATATGAAAGCCGTGCCTTTCATGCATATTATCACATACACGACCAAAAATGCAATCACTCATTTGCACCGTCATATCCTGAATGTTTGATTGTTCTGTGGTTTGTGTGGCAATTGAGAGGGCGGGGGTTCAAATCCCCTAAAGGGCAAACGTCTACAGTTTCTGATGTCTGCCTACCGACGTCCCTAGCGGAGTATGCTGATCGTAAACTGCCGGTGGAAAGTTTAAATGACGAGGGAGCGCTTTGCAGAAGCGTTTAATACTACGGTTGGTGTCACCCGGTTCCGTCACTCACGGAGTCATGGCGGTGTCACCCTGCATAGAACTCCTCGTTAATAATAATTACCAGGTTAAACAGAATGCCCTAATATCTTTTCTATTCTATTAACGGATTTATAAAGCGCCTCTGACAGTACAATCTAATCATAGGTTGAGGATGAATCGTTTTGTTCAGCTCATTTTGTCTACCTCCTTATCTATGGGTTTCCATTTCCTTTCTATACATTTCTCTGTAGTTACCCAACTCGCCAATGAGGAAACTTTACCCGTATTTATCGAATGCTCCAACGGGGCCACCTTCCCCTTATGTCTTCCAACGGTGTAACCGAGAACCTTCTCGATATCATTATATCAAACATTCTCTTAGTTTGTATCGAACACTGAGGAACTTTACTCGTGTGTCTTAAATCGCTGCGATTCCTATATATGTTACGGTATGTACTCAAACCTGTGATTTCTTCACGTACTCTTCGCGAACGGGGTCACCATCTTTCCCGTATTTTGTTACGGATCTTTCAGCCTATTACTTCTCACAATCGTACTTTCCAAGTACCTTTCGAACAGCACCAAGACCTGTGAGCCTTTATTTCTCACGATTGGTCTTTAATTTTATCAGCGACTGGTTACTCTTCAGTTGTATGACTATACATGTTTGGAGAAAGGATTTAGATTTTTGCATTTTCTGCTCCTCTGAGGAAGACCATCCACAGTGGAGCAGAAAAGTAAGATGTGACATGGCCATATTTGTATTATTTGAAGGGATTCCGTGATGGGAGCCCTATTGTCCTCACAGTAGACTTCGGATGTGGTACAAATATAAAATTAATACCCATCAGTCCTACCACATTTAAGGGCTCAGACCAGAGACTCTAGCCGTCCCCTGAAGTCTGCATGCATCAACTGCTCGTAACACTCCGAACCCGGAAAAGTTACTAAAAAACGGTGTGAATTTTGATGTTGTAATCGTAATTGTGATCGTACTTGAAATTTCTGTAGCACCAAAGTAACTTATTCAGTCGAGACAGAATAAGCTAGAATGCCAGCAGAAATTTACTGATGAGATTTAATTGAAAGATAAGTTAGACAGATCTCAGCTCGGCTAGCTATGAGCTTAGATCAAAATCAAAGTATATTGGACCAACCCATATAAATGGAGAAATTTCAAGAAAGCTGCTTTCTGATTGGCTAAGTTCGGTCAAAATTTGGCTATGCGACGAATGACGTCATGTAGCTTGCCAATATACTATTTTTAGACAAAGGCAATTAGCATCGAGGTAAAATTGGGCTAATACATAATTATTATATCTCGATGGTCATATTAAGTAAGTAAGTATGAGTGTATGTCCTTAATTGAACATCCCGGGAACGCACTTCGAGGACATCAGATAAATGAACAATCAACGAATATGCAATAACAAAATAATCATTATTAGCACTTATAGATTCTGTTTTGATTAAGCGCCTGTGAATAAGCTGGTTCCCTAAACTTCACTGTTGTGGACGCTGTGGACATTTTGAGATTACGATTACGATTACAAAAATACACAATTCTTTGACTGTTGAGGCTAGTGTTTCTGTGTAGGCCTATGATAAGAATTCTGACGTTCCACGTTGAGGTTCCAATTTGATCGAGCTTGAAATCTCCTGTCGTCAGTGTCAGTGTTCGACCCCATGCATCTTCTTTTGACCCCCAAGCTATCATTCTCTGCATGGCCGACCCCATGGGTCGGCTGGACCCATAGCTTTCATTACCCATGGTGTAGTGCGGAACTATAGCAGGGCGATTCCATTGGCCCGCCAGGTCTTCAGTGATGTAGGATTCCGATTCGAGACCTGGACAGAAGGAGGGAGGAAGGAAGGAAGGAAGAGATGGAGGAAAGAAACAGAAGGACCGGGAGGAGAGGATGTAGGAGGGGTAAACAAGCAGGATAGAAAGAGGATGAGGGACAAGGAGTCAGAAGAGGAGGTACAGAGAGGAGAGGGTAGAGACTGGGTCAGGCAGTCAGGAGAGGGTAGACCTATAGACTACAGATCAGGCAGTCAAATGCAGATTGTGACAGAAGCAGACAGCTGGAGACAAAAGCAAGTAGAGAGAGGCGATATATATATATATATATATATTGTTGCCTAATCTTGCTGCTACTTCTGTCGCTGGTATGAGCATGAATCCTGGCGAGGGATGGTAACGTATATTACCTTGGGTAGTTTAGTGGCTAGACTAGAAAGAGGTGTGGTGATAGCTATATAAACCATCTATAAAGGAGTGTAAAGGACAGACTGGTGTTTTTGGTCTGACGCGATCGTTCTTGCCAGATCTGTTAAGGTTAAACTTTAGTGACTACTCTTTTGTGGTAAACTATTGTTCTTAAACCTGCTGACCGTTTCCTGTCGATGATGAACTTTGTTTCTTTTGGTTTCTGAGAAAGGTATACTCGTGTTTAATTACTTGGAACTAAAGCCAATTTATATTCTAGTCTTTGTTTGAACTTGGGGACTGTAGCGATGTTCCTATTAAAATCCACATTTCTTATGTATTATTAACATTATAATATGCAATCAATGTTAATTAGTTTGAATTAATTCAGAGTTAATTAATGCCAGCCTATAAATATAATGTGAAGGCGCTATAAGATTAAATTAGAGTCCTTAGTAATAGTGTTGTTGGGGAGAACTGGTCGTTGGCAATTTGACATTCAGGAGGCAATGTTAAAAAGGTCTGATTTTGGCCATCGGTCGTCTGCTGGGGACTGTACGGCGGAAATGCGTCATCCGGGCTGCGTGAGTTTGCAATAAAATGTTCAGTGTGTCTGGTGCCTAGAAAAAGTCAACACGTAATTCTGAAGTTGCGAACTCTCAACGAAGTTTTAGGAGTTCGGACAGTTATTTGACCCTGGTTCGTCTAGAACTGCTTGAGGGGTGCGAATGGTGTAGTGGCGAACAATGCTGTGATCGTCGAGTAATGATGGAAGTATTCTCCGTATGTAATCAGGAGTTATTTTCGTTCTCGAACTATCGGTCATGAGTGGTGGAATGCAGAAACTCTTTTCACGTTAATATAGTTGGACTGAGAGACTAATATCAGCATCTATAGTGTGTCTCTTCTGACATACTTGTCAACGGAATCGAGGCTACGCAAGTACCACAATAAGTCCGATTCATCATTCGGACGTGACGAGTGCGAGTGGAGGACGGCACAGAAGCATTTGAGTTGAAGAGGCTAGAGGCAACAATCATCCGAGAAGAAGCAATCGACAGAATTTATACAAAGAAAGAATCCAAATGAACACTACAGAAATCCACTGCAGATATACTCCATTCCCGTGGGAGGTAGATATCTGACCTTAGAAGCGCTATTAGCTAATCTAGGCTGGCTAGGTAGTCATAAGTTAGATTAGTTCATAATCAATTTGTATCTTAGAATTCTATTTAAATACTTTGCTGATTTTGACTGTTTTTGCAATATAATTGACGATGGAAAGCTTGCAGTAGTTATTGATTAATTAATACTCAATTGAACTAAGGAATATGTATATGGAGAGGCGGAATGGCCAAACCAAGGCAGAGTAAGTTGTATATATTTATATATATGAAAGCCGTGCCTTTCATGCATATTATCACATACACGACCAAAAATGCAATCACTCATTTGCACCGTCATATCCTGAATGTTTGATTGTTCTGTGGTTTGTGTGGCAATTGAGAGGGCGGGGGTTCAAATCCCCTAAAGGGCAAACGTCTACAGTTTCTGATGTCTGCCTACCGACGTCCCTAGCGGAGTATGCTGATCGTAAACTGCCGGTGGAAAGTTTAAATGACGAGGGAGCGCTTTGCAGAAGCGTTTAATACTACGGTTGGTGTCACTCACGGAGTCATGGCGGTGTCACCCTGCATAGAACTCCTCGTTAATAATAATTACCAGGTTAAACAGAATGCCCTAATATCTTTTCTATTCTATTAACGGATTTATAAAGCGCCTCTGACAGTACAATCTAATCATAGGTTGAGGATGAATCGTTTTGTTCAGCTCATTTTGTCTACCTCCTTATCTATGGGTTTCCATTTCCTTTCTATACATTTCCCTGTAGTTACCCAACTCGCCAATGAGGAAACTTTACCCGTATTTATCGAATGCTCCAACGGGGCCACCTTCCCCTTATGTCTTCCAACGGTGTAACCGAGAACCTTCTCGATATCATTATATCAAACATTCTCTTAGTTTGTATCGAACACTGAGGAACTTTACTCGTGTGTCTTAAATCGCTGCGATTCCTATATATGTTACGGTATGTACTCAAACCTGTGATTTCTTCACGTACACTTCGCGAACGGGGTCACCATCTTTCCCGTATTTTGTTACGGATCTTTCAGCCTATTACTTCTCACAATCGTACTTTCCAAGTACCTTTCGAACAGCACCAAGACCTGTGAGCCTTTATTTCTCACGATTGGTCTTTTATTTTATCAGCGACTGGTTACTCTTCAGTTGTATGACTATACATGTTTGGAGACAGGATTTAGATTTTTGCATTTTCTGCTCCTCTGAGGAAGACCATCCACAGTGGAGCAGAAAAGTAAGATGTGACATGGCCATATTTGTATTATTTGAAGGGATTCCGTGATGGGAGCCCTATTGTCCTCACAGTAGACTTCGGATGTGGTACAAATATAAAATTAATACCCATCAGTCCTACCACATTTAAGGGCTCAGACCAGAGACTCTAGCCGTCCCCTGAAGTCTGCATGCATCAACTGCTCGTAACACTCCGAACCCGGAAAAGTTACAAAAAAACGGTGTGAATATTGATGTTGTAATCGTAATTGTGATCGTACTTGAAATTTCTGTAGCACCAAAGTAACTTATTCAGTCGAGACAGAATAAGCTAGAATGCCAGCAGAAATTTACTGATGAGATTTAATTGAAAGATAAGTTAGACAGATCTCAGCTCGGCTAGCTATGAGCTTAGATCAAAATCAAAGTATATTGGACCAACCCATATAAATGGAGAAATTTCAAGAAAGCTGCTTTCTGATTGGCTAAGTTCGGTCAAAATTTGGCTATGCGACGAATGACGTCATGTAGCTTGCCAATATACTATTTTTAGACAAAGGCAATTAGCATCGAGGTAAAATTGGGCTAATACATAATTATTATATCTCGATGGTCATATTAAGTAAGTAAGTATGAGTGTATGTCCTTAATTGAACATCCCGGGAACGCACTTCGAGGACATCAGATAAATGAACAATCAACGAATATGCAATAACAAAATAATCATTATTAGCACTTATAGATTCTGTTTTGATTAAGCGCCTGTGAATAAGCTGGTTCCCTAAACTTCACTGTTGTGGACGCTGTGGACATTTTGAGATTACGATTACGATTACAAAAATACACAATTCTTTGACTGTTGAGGCTAGTGTTTCTGTGTAGGCCTATGATAAGAATTCTGACGTTCCACGTTGAGGTTCCAATTTGATCGAGCTTGAAATCTCCTGTCGTCAGTGTCAGTGTTCGACCCCATGCATCTTCTTTTGACCCCCAAGCTATCATTCTCTGCATGGCCGACCCCATGGGTCGGCTGGACCCATAGCTTTCATTACCCATGGTGTAGTGCGGAACTATAGCAGGGCGATTCCATTGGCCCGCCAGGTCTTCAGTGATGTAGGATTCCGATTCGAGACCTGGACAGAAGGAGGGAGGAAGGAAGGAAGGAAGAGATGGAGGAAAGAAACAGAAGGACCGGGAGGAGAGGATGTAGGAGGGGTAAACAAGCAGGATAGAAAGAGGATGAGGGACAAGGAGTCAGAAGAGGAGGTACAGAGAGGAGAGGGTAGAGACTGGGTCAGGCAGTCAGGAGAGGGTAGACCTATAGACTACAGATCAGGCAGTCAAATGCAGATTGTGACAGAAGCAGACAGCTGGAGACAAAAGCAAGTAGAGAGAGGCGATATATATATATATATATATATATATTGTTGCCTAATCTTGCTGCTACTTCTGTCGCTGGTATGAGCATGAATCCTGGCGAGGGATGGTAACGTATATTACCTTGGGTAGTTTAGTGGCTAGACTAGAAAGAGGTGTGGTGATAGCTATATAAACCATCTATAAAGGAGTGTAAAGGACAGACTGGTGTTTTTGGTCTGACGCGATCGTTCTTGCCAGATCTGTTAAGGTTAAACTTTAGTGACTACTCTTTTGTGGTAAACTATTGTTCTTAAACCTGCTGACCGTTTCCTGTCGATGATGAACTTTGTTTCTTTTGGTTTCTGAGAAAGGTATACTCGTGTTTAATTACTTGGAACTAAAGCCAATTTATATTATACTCTTTGTTTGAACTTGGGGACTGTAGCGATGTTCCTATTAAAATCCACATTTCTTATGTATTATTAACATTATAATATGCAATCAATGTTAATTAGTTTGAATTAATTCAGAGTTAATTAATGCCAGCCTATAAATATAATGTGAAGGCGCTATAAGATTAAATTAGAGTCCTTAGTAATAGTGTTGTTGGGGAGAACTGGTCGTTGGCAATTTGACATTCAGGAGGCAATGTTAAAAAGGTCTGATTTTGGCCATCGGTCGTCTGCTGGGGACTGTACGGCGGAAATGCGTCATCCGGGCTGCGTTAGTTTGCAATAAAATGTTCAGTGTGTCTGGTGCCTAGAAAAAGTCAACACGTAATTCTGAAGTTGCGAACTCTCAACGAAGTTTTAGGAGTTCGGACAGTTATTTGACCCTGGTTCGTCTAGAACTGCTTGAGGGGTGCGAATGGTGTAGTGGCGAACAATGCTGTGATCGTCAAGTAATGATGGAAGTATTCTCCGTATGTAATCAGGAGTTATTTTCGTTCTCGAACTATCGGTCATGAGTGGTGGAATGCAGAAACTCTTTTCACGTTAATATAGTTGGACTGAGAGACTAATATCAGCATCTATAGTGTGTCTCTTCTGACATACTTGTCAACGGAATCGAGGCTACGCAAGTACCACAATAAGTCCGATTCATCATTCGGACGTGACGAGTGCGAGTGGAGGACGGCACAGAAGCATTTGAGGTGAAGAGGCTAGAGGCAACAATCATCCGAGAAGAAGCAATCGACAGAATTTATACAAAGAAAGAATCCAAATGAACACTACAGAAATCCACTGCAGATATACTCCATTCCCGTGGGAGGTAGATATCTGACCTTAGAAGCGCTATTAGCTAATCTAGGCTGGCTAGGTAGTCATAAGTTAGATTAGTTCATAATCAATTTGTATCTTAGAATTCTATTTAAATACTTTGCTGATTTTGACTGTTTTTGCAATATAATTGACGATGGAAAGCTTGCAGTAGTTATTGATTAATTAATACTCAATTGAACTAAGGAATATGTATATGGAGAGGCGGAATGGCCAAACCAAGGCAGAGTAAGTTGTATATATTTATATATATGAAAGCCGTGCCTTTCATGCATATTATCACATACACGACCAAAAATGCAATCACTCATTTGCACCGTCATATCCTGAATGTTTGATTGTTCTGTGGTTTGTGTGGCAATTGAGAGGGCGGGGGTTCAAATCCCCTAAAGGGCAAACGTCTATAGTTTCTGATGTCTGCCTACCGACGTCCCTAGCGGAGTATGCTGATCGTAAACTGCCGGTGGAAAGTTTAAATGACGAGGGAGCGCTTTGCAGAAGCGTTTAATACTACGGTTGGTGTCACTCACGGAGTCATGGCGGTGTCACCCTGCATAGAACTCCTCGTTAATAATAATTACCAGGTTAAACAGAATGCCCTAATATCTTTTCTATTCTATTAACGGATTTATAAAGCGCCTCTGACAGTACAATCTAATCATAGGTTGAGGATGAATCGTTTTGTTCAGCTCATTTTGTCTACCTCCTTATCTATGGGTTTCCATTTCCTTTCTATACATTTCCCTGTAGTTACCCAACTCGCCAATGAGGAAACTTTACCCGTATTTATCGAATGCTCCAACGGGGCCACCTTCCCCTTATGTCTTCCAACGGTGTAACCGAGAACCTTCTCGATATCATTATATCAAACATTCTCTTAGTTTGTATCGAACACTGAGGAACTTTACTCGTGTGTCTTAAATCGCTGCGATTCCTATATATGTTACGGTATGTACTCAAACCTGTGATTTCTTCACGTACTCTTCGCGAACCATCTTTCCCGTATTTTGTTACGGATCTTTCAGCCTATTACTTCTCACAATCGTACTTTCCAAGTACCTTTCGAACAGCACCAAGACCTGTGAGCCTTTATTTCTCACGATTGGTCTTTTATTTCAGCGACTGGTTACTCTTCAGTTGTATGACTATACATGTTTGGAGACAGGATTTAGATTTTTGCATTTTCTGCTCCTCTGAGGAAGACCATCCACAGTGGAGCAGAAAAGTAAGATGTGACATGGCCATATTTGTGTTATTTGAAGGGATTCCGTGATGGGAGCCCTATTGTCCTCACAGTAGACTTCGGAAGTGGTACAAATATAAAATTAATACCCATCAGTCCTACCACATTTAAGGGCTCAGACCAGAGACTCTAGCCGTCCCCTGAAGTCTGCATGCATCAACTGCTCGTAACACTCCGAACCCGGAAAAGTTACAAAAAAACGGTGTGAATATTGATGTTGTAATCGTAATTGTGATCGTACTTGAAATTTCTGTAGCACCAAAGTAACTTATTCAGTCGAGACAGAATAAGCTAGAATGCCAGCAGAAATTTACTGATGAGATTTAATTGAAAGATAAGTTAGACAGATCTCAGCTCGGCTAGCTATGAGCTTAGATCAAAATCAAAGTATATTGGACCAACCCATATAAATGGAGAAATTTCAAGAAAGCTGCTTTCTGATTGGCTAAGTTCGGTCAAAATTTGGCTATGCGACGAATGACGTCATGTAGCTTGCCAATATACTATTTTTAGACAAAGGCAATTAGCATCGAGGTAAAATTGGGCTAATACATAATTATTATATCTCGATGGTCATATTAAGTAAGTAAGTATGAGTGTATGTCCTTAATTGAACATCCCGGGAACGCATTTCGAGGACATAGATAAATGAACAATCAACGAATATGCAATAACAAAATAATCATTATTAGCACTTATAGATTCTGTTTTGATTAAGCGCCTGTGAATAAGCTGGTTCCCTAAACTTCACTGTTGTGGACGCTGTGGACATTTTGAGATTACGATTACGATTACAAAAATACACAATTCTTTGACTGTTGAGGCTAGTGTTTCTGTGTAGGCCTATGATAAGAATTCTGACGTTCCACGTTGAGGTTCCAATTTGATCGAGCTTGAAATCTCCTGTCGTCAGTGTCAGTGTTCGACCCCATGCATCTTCTTTTGACCCCCAAGCTATCATTCTCTGCATGGCCGACCCCATGGGTCGGCTGGACCCATAGCTTTCATTACCCATGGTGTAGTGCGGAACTATAGCAGGGCGATTCCATTGGCCCGCCAGGTCTTCAGTGATGTAGGATTCCGATTCGAGACCTGGACAGAAGGAGGGAGGAAGGAAGGAAGGAAGAGATGGAGGAAAGAAACAGAAGGACCGGGAGGAGAGGATGTAGGAGGGGTAAACAAGCAGGATAGAAAGAGGATGAGGGACAAGGAGTCAGAAGAGGAGGTACAGAGAGGAGAGGGTAGAGACTGGGTCAGGCAGTCAGGAGAGGGTAGACCTATAGACTACAGATCAGGCAGTCAAATGCAGATTGTGACAGAAGCAGACAGCTGGAGACAAAAGCAAGTAGAGAGAGACGATATATATATATATATATATATATATATATATATATATATTGTTGCCTAATCTTGCTGCTACTTCTGTCGCTGGTATGAGCATGAATCCTGGCGAGGGATGGTAACGTATATTACCTTGGGTAGTTTAGTGGCTAGACTAGAAAGAGGTGTGGTGATAGCTATATAAACCATCTATAAAGGAGTGTAAAGGACAGACTGGTGTTTTTGGTCTGACGCGATCGTTCTTGCCAGATCTGTTAAGGTTAAACTTTAGTGACTACTCTTTTGTGGTAAACTATTGTTCTTAAACCTGCTGACCGTTTCCTGTCGATGATGAACTTTGTTTCTTTTGGTTGCTGGAACTAAAGCCAATTTATATTATACTCTTTGTTTGAACTTGGGGACTGTAGCGATGTTCCTATTAAAATCCACATTTCTTATGTATTATTAACATTATAATATGCAATCAATGTTAATTAGTTTGAATTAATTCAGAGTTAATTAATGCCAGCCTATAAATATAATGTGAAGGCGCTATAAGATTAAATTAGAGTCCTTAGTAATAGTGTTGTTGGGGAGAACTGGTCGTTGGCAATTTGACATTCAGGAGGCAATGTTAAAAAGGTCTGATTTTGGCCATCGGTCGTCTGCTGGGGACTGTACGGCGGAAATGCGTCCTCCGGGCTGCGTGAGTTTGCAATAAAATGTTCAGTGTGTCTGGTGCCTAGAAAAAGTCAACACGTAATTCTGAAGTTGCGAACTCTCAACGAAGTTTTAGGAGTTCGGACAGTTATTTGACCCTGGTTCGTCTAGAACTGCTTGAGGGGTGCGAATGGTGTAGTGGCGAACAATGCTGTGATCGTCGAGTAATGATGGAAGTATTCTCCGTATGTAATCAGGAGTTATTTTCGTTCTCGAACTATCGGTCATGAGTGGTGGAATGCAGAAACTCTTTTCACGTTAATATAGTTGGACTGAGAGACTAATATCAGCATCTATAGTGTGTCTCTTCTGACATACTTGTCAACGGAATCGAGGCTACGCAAGTACCACAATAAGTCCGATTCATCATTCGGACGTGACGAGTGCGAGTGGAGGACGGCACAGAAGCATTTGAGGTGAAGAGGCTAGAGGCAACAATCATCCGAGAAGAAGCAATCGACAGAATTTATACAAAGAAAGAATCCAAATGAACACTACAGAAATCCACTGCAGATATACTCCATTCCCGTGGGAGGTAGATATCTGACCTTAGAAGCGCTATTAGCTAATCTAGGCTGGCTAGGTAGTCATAAGTTAGATTAGTTCATAATCAATTTGTATCTTAGAATTCTATTTAAATACTTTGCTGATTTTGACTGTTTTTGCAATATAATTGACGATGGAAAGCTTGCAGTAGTTATTGATTAATTAATACTCAATTGAACTAAGGAATATGTATATGGAGAGGCGGAATGGCCAAACCAAGGCAGAGTAAGTTGTATATATTTATATATATGAAAGCCGTGCCTTTCATGCATATTATCACATACACGACCAAAAATGCAATCACTCATTTGCACCGTCATATCCTGAATGTTTGATTGTTCTGTGGTTTGTGTGGCAATTGAGAGGGCGGGGGTTCAAATCCCCTAAAGGGCAAACGTCTATAGTTTCTGATGTCTGCCTACCGACGTCCCTAGCGGAGTATGCTGATCGTAAACTGCCGGTGGAAAGTTTAAATGACGAGGGAGCGCTTTGCAGAAGCGTTTAATACTACGGTTGGTGTCACCCGGTTCGGTCACTCACGGAGTCATGGCGGTGTCACCCTGCATAGAACTCCTCGTTAATAATAATTACCAGGTTAAACAGAATGCCCTAATGTCTTTTCTATTCTATTTACGGATTTATAAAGCGCCTCTGACAGTACAATCTAATCATAGGTTGAGGATGAATCGTTTTGTTCAGCTCATTTTGTCTACCTCCTTATCTATGGGTTTCCATTTCCTTTCTATACATTTCTCTGTAGTTACCCAACTCGCCAATGAGGAAACTTTACCCGTATTTATCGAATGCTCCAACGGGGCCACCTTCCCCTTATGTCTTCCAACGGTGTAACCGAGAACCTTCTCGATATCATTATATCAAACATTCTCTTAGTTTGTATCGAACACTGAGGAACTTTACTCGTGTGTCTTAAATCGCTGCGATTCCTATATATGTTACGGTATGTACTCAAACCTGTGATTTCTTCACGTACTCTTCGCGAACGGGGTCACCATCTTTCCCGTATTTTGTTACGGATCTTTCAGCCTATTACTTCTCACAATCGTACTTTCCAAGTACCTTTCGAACAGCACCAAGACCTGTGAGCCTTTATTTCTCACGATTGGTCTTTTATTTTATCAGCGACTGGTTACTCTTCAGTTGTATGACTATACATGTTTGGAGACAGGATTTAGATTTTTGCATTTTCTGCTCCTCTGAGGAAGACCATCCACAGTGGAGCAGAAAAGTAAGATGTGACATGGCCATATTTGTATTATTTGAAGGGATTCCGTGATGGGAGCCCTATTGTCCTCACAGTAGACTTCGGATGTGGTACAAATATAAAATTAATACCCATCAGTCCTACCACATTTAAGGGCTCAGACCAGAGACTCTAGCCGTCCCCTGAAGTCTGCATGCATCAACTGCTCGTAACACTCCGAACCCGGAAAAGTTACTAAAAAACGGTGTGAATATTGATGTTGTAATCGTAATTGTGATCGTACTTGAAATTTCTGTAGCACCAAAGTAACTTATTCAGTCGAGACAGAATAAGCTAGAATGCCAGCAGAAATTTACTGATGAGATTTAATTGAAAGATAAGTTAGACAGATCTCAGCTCGGCTAGCTATGAGCTTAGATCAAAATCAAAGTATATTGGACCAACCCATATAAATGGAGAAATTTCAAGAAAGCTGCTTTCTGATTGGCTAAGTTCGGTCAAAATTTGGCTATGCGACGAATGACGTCATGTAGCTTGCCAATATACTATTTTTAGACAAAGGCAATTAGCATCGAGGTAAAATTGGGCTAATACATAATTATTATATCTCGATGGTCATATTAAGTAAGTAAGTATGAGTGTATGTCCTTAATTGAACATCCCGGGAACGCATTTCGAGGACATAGATAAATGAACAATCAACGAATATGCAATAACAAAATAATCATTATTAGCACTTATAGATTCTGTTTTGATTAAGCGCCTGTGAATAAGCTGGTTCCCTAAACTTCACTGTTGTGGACGCTGTGGACATTTTGAGATTACGATTACGATTACAAAAATACACAATTCTTTGACTGTTGAGGCTAGTGTTTCTGTGTAGGCCTATGATAAGAATTCTGACGTTCCACGTTGAGGTTCCAATTTGATCGAGCTTGAAATCTCCTGTCGTCAGTGTCAGTGTTCGACCTCATGCATCTTCTTTTGACCCCCAAGCTATCATTCTCTGCATGGCCGACCCCATGGGTCGGCTGGACCCATAGCTTTCATTACCCATGGTGTAGTGCGGAACTATAGCAGGGCGATTCCATTGGCCCGCCAGGTCTTCAGTGATGTAGGATTCCGATTCGAGACCTGGACAGAAGGAGGGAGGAAGGAAGGAAGGAAGAGATGGAGGAAAGAAACAGAAGGACCGGGAGGAGAGGATGTAGGAGGGGTAAACAAGCAGGATAGAAAGAGGATGAGGGACAAGGAGTCAGAAGAGGAGGTACAGAGAGGAGAGGGTAGAGACTGGGTCAGGCAGTCAGGAGAGGGTAGACCTATAGACTACAGATCAGGCAGTCAAATGCAGATTGTGACAGAAGCAGACAGCTGGAGACAAAAGCAAGTAGAGAGAGACGATATATATATATATATATATATATATATATATTGTTGCCTAATCTTGCTGCTACTTCTGTCGCTGGTATGAGCATGAATCCTGGCGAGGGATGGTAACGTATATTACCTTGGGTAGTTTAGTGGCTAGACTAGAAAGAGGTGTGGTGATAGCTATATAAACCATCTATAAAGGAGTGTAAAGGACAGACTGGTGTTTTTGGTCTGACGCGATCGTTCTTGCCAGATCTGTTAAGGTTAAACTTTAGTGACTACTCTTTTGTGGTAAACTATTGTTCTTAAACCTGCTGACCGTTTCCTGTCGATGATGAACTTTGTTTCTTTTGGTTTCTGAGAAAGGTATACTCGTGTTTAATTACTTGGAACTAAAGCCAATTTATATTATACTCTTTGTTTGAACTTGGGGACTGTAGCGATGTTCCTATTAAAATCCACATTTCTTATGTATTATTAACATTATAATATGCAATCAATGTTAATTAGTTTGAATTAATTCAGAGTTAATTAATGCCAGCCTATAAATATAATGTGAAGGCGCTATAAGATTAAATTAGAGTCCTTAGTAATAGTGTTGTTGGGGAGAACTGGTCGTTGGCAATTTGACATTCAGGAGGCAATGTTAAAAAGGTCTGATTTTGGCCATCGGTCGTCTGCTGGGGACTGTACGGCGGAAATGCGTCCTCCGGGCTGCGTTAGTTTGCAATAAAATGTTCAGTGTGTCTGGTGCCTAGAAAAAGTCAACACGTAATTCTGAAGTTGCGAACTCTCAACGAAGTTTTAGGAGTTCGGACAGTTATTTGACCCTGGTTCGTCTAGAACTGCTTGAGGGGTGCGAATGGTGTAGTGGCGAACAATGCTGTGATCGTCGAGTAATGATGGAAGTATTCTCCGTATGTAATCAGGAGTTATTTTCGTTCTCGAACTATCGGTCATGAGTGGTGGAATGCAGAAACTCTTTTCACGTTAATATAGTTGGACTGAGAGACTAATATCAGCATCTATAGTGTGTCTCTTCTGACATACTTGTCAACGGAATCGAGGCTACGCAAGTACCACAATAAGTCCGATTCATCATTCGGACGTGACGAGTGCGAGTGGAGGACGGCACAGAAGCATTTGAGGTGAAGAGGCTAGAGGCAACAATCATCCGAGAAGAAGCAATCGACAGAATTTATACAAAGAAAGAATCCAAATGAACACTACAGAAATCCACTGCAGATATACTCCATTCCCGTGGGAGGTAGATATCTGACCTTAGAAGCGCTATTAGCTAATCTAGGCTGGCTAGGTAGTCATAAGTTAGATTAGTTCATAATCAATTTGTATCTTAGAATTCTATTTAAATACTTTGCTGATTTTGACTGTTTTTGCAATATAATTGACGATGGAAAGCTTGCAGTAGTTATTGATTAATTAATACTCAATTGAACTAAGGAATATGTACATGGAGAGGCGGAATGGCCAAACCAAGGCAGAGTAAGTTGCATATATTTATATATATGAAAGCCGTGCCTTTCATGCATATTATCACATACACGACCAAAAATGCAATCAACTCATTTGCACCGTCATATCCTGAATGTTTGATTGTTCTGTGGTTTGTGTGGCAATTGAGAGGGCGGGGGTTCTAATCCCCTAAAGGGCAAACGTCTATAGTTTCTGATGTCTGCCTACCGACGTCCCTAGCGGAGTATGCTGATCGTAAACTGCCGGTGGAAAGTTTAAATGACGAGGGAGCGCTTTGCAGAAGCGTTTAATACTACGGTTGGTGTCACTCACGGAGTCATGGCGGTGTCACCCTGCATAGAACTCCTCGTTAATAATAATTACCAGGTTAAACAGAATGCCCTAATATCTTTTCTATTCTATTAACGGATTTATAAAGCGCCTCTGACAGTACAATCTAATCATAGGTTGAGGATGAATCGTTTTGTTCAGCTCATTTTGTCTACCTCCTTATCTATGGGTTTCCATTTCCTTTCTATACATTTCCCTGTAGTTACCCAACTCGCCAATGAGGAAACTTTACCCGTATTTATCGAATGCTCCAACGGGGCCACCTTCCCCTTATGTCTTCCAACGGTGTAACCGAGAACCTTCTCGATATCATTATATCAAACATTCTCTTAGTTTGTATCGAACACTGAGGAACTTTACTCGTGTGTCTTAAATCGCTGCGATTCCTATATATGTTACGGTATGTACTCAAACCTGTGATTTCTTCACGTACTCTTCGCGAACCATCTTTCCCGTATTTTGTTACGGATCTTTCAGCCTATTACTTCTCACAATCGTACTTTCCAAGTACCTTTCGAACAGCACCAAGACCTGTGAGCCTTTATTTCTCACGATTGGTCTTTTATTTTATCAGCGACTGGTTACTCTTCAGTTGTATGACTATACATGTTTGGAGACAGGATTTAGATTTTTGCATTTTCTGCTCCTCTGAGGAAGACCATCCACAGTGGAGCAGAAAAGTAAGATGTGACATGGCCATATTTGTGTTATTTGAAGGGATTCCGTGATGGGAGCCCTATTGTCCTCACAGTAGACTTCGGATGTGGTACAAATATAAAATTAATACCCATCAGTCCTACCACATTTAAGGGCTCAGACCAGAGACTCTAGCCGTCCCCTGAAGTCTGCATGCATCAACTGCTCGTAACACTCCGAACCCGGAAAAGTTACTAAAAAACGGTGTGAATATTGATGTTGTAATCGTAATTGTGATCGTACTTAAAATTTCTGTAGCACCAAAGTAACTTATTCAGTCGAGACAGAATAAGCTAGAATGCCAGCAGAAATTTACTGATGAGATTTAATTGAAAGATAAGTTAGACAGATCTCAGCTCGGCTAGCTATGAGCTTAGATCAAAATCAAAGTATATTGGACCAACCCATATAAATGGAGAAATTTCAAGAAAGCTGATTTCTGATTGGCTAAGTTCGGTCAAAATTTGGCTATGCGACGAATGACGTCATGTAGCTTGCCAATATACTATTTTTAGACAAAGGCAATTAGCATCGAGGTAAAATTGGGCTAATACATAATTATTATATCTCGATGGTCATATTAAGTAAGTAAGTATGAGTGTATGTCCTTAATTGAACATCCCGGGAACGCATTTCGAGGACATAGATAAATGAACAATCAACGAATATGCAATAACAAAATAATCATTATTAGCACTTATAGATTCTGTTTTGATTAAGCGCCTGTGAATAAGCTGGTTCCCTAAACTTCACTGTTGTGGACGCTGTGGACATTTTGAGATTACGATTACGATTACAAAAATACACAATTCTTTGACTGTTGAGGCTAGTGTTTCTGTGTAGGCCTATGATAAGAATTCTGACGTTCCACGTTGAGGTTCCAATTTGATCGAGCTTGAAATCTCCTGTCGTCAGTGTCAGTGTTCGACCCCATGCATCTTCTTTTGACCCCCAAGCTATCATTCTCTGCATGGCCGACCCCATGGGTCGGCTGGACCCATAGCTTTCATTACCCATGGTGTAGTGCGGAACTATAGCAGGGCGATTCCATTGGCCCGCCAGGTCTTCAGTGATGTAGGATTCCGATTCGAGACCTGGACAGAAGGAGGGAGGAAGGAAGGAAGGAAGAGATGGAGGAAAGAAACAGAAGGACCGGGAGGAGAGGATGTAGGAGGGGTAAACAAGCAGGATAGAAAGAGGATGAGGGACAAGGAGTCAGAAGAGGAGGTACAGAGAGGAGAGGGTAGAGACTGGGTCAGGCAGTCAGGAGAGGGTAGACCTATAGACTACAGATCAGGCAGTCAAATGCAGATTGTGACAGAAGCAGACAGCTGGAGACAAAAGCAAGTAGAGAGAGACGATATATATATATATATATATATATATATATATATATTGTTGCCTAATCTTGCTGCTACTTCTGTCGCTGGTATGAGCATGAATCCTGGCGAGGGATGGTCACGTATATTACCTTGGGTAGTTTAGTGGCTAGACTAGAAAGAGGTGTGGTGATAGCTATATAAACCATCTATAAAGGAGTGTAAAGGACAGACTGGTGTTTTTGGTCTGACGCGATCGTTCTTGCCAGATCTGTTAAGGTTAAACTTTAGTGACTACTCTTTTGTGGTAAACTATTGTTCTTAAACCTGCTGATCGTTTCCTGTCGATGATGAACTTTGTTTCTTTTGGTTTCTGAGAAAGGTATACTCGTGTTTAATTACTTGGAACTAAAGCCAATTTATATTATACTCTTTGTTTGAACTTGGGGACTGTAGCGATGTTCCTATTAAAATCCACATTTCTTATGTATGATTAACATTATAATATGCAATCAATGTTAATTAGTTTGAATTAATTCAGAGTTAATTAATGCCAGCCTATAAATATAATGTGAAGGCGCTATAAGATTAAATTAGAGTCCTTAGTAATAGTGTTGTTGGGGAGAACTGGTCGTTGGCAATTTGACATTCAGGAGGCAATGTTAAAAAGGTCTGATTTTGGCCATCGGTCGTCTGCTGGGGACTGTACGGCGGAAATGCGTCCTCCGGGCTGCGTTAGTTTGCAATAAAATGTTCAGTGTGTCTGGTGCCTAGAAAAAGTCAACACGTAATTCTGAAGTTGCGAACTCTCAACGAAGTTTTAGGAGTTCGGACAGTTATTTGACCCTGGTTCGTCTAGAACTGCTTGAGGGGTGCGAATGGTGTAGTGGCGAACAATGCTGTGATCGTCGAGTAATGATGGAAGTATTCTCCGTATGTAATCAGGAGTTATTTTCGTTCTCGAACTATCGGTCATGAGTGGTGGAATGCAGAAACTCTTTTCACGTTAATATAGTTGGACTGAGAGACTAATATCAGCATCTATAGTGTGTCTCTTCTGACATACTTGTCAACGGAATCGAGGCTACGCAAGTACCACAATAAGTCCGATTCATCATTCGGACGTGACGAGTGCGAGTGGAGGACGGCACAGAAGCATTTGAGGTGAAGAGGCTAGAGGCAACAATCATCCGAGAAGAAGCAATCGACAGAATTTATACAAAGAAAGAATCCAAATGAACACTACAGAAATCCACTGCAGATATACTCCATTCCCGTGGGAGGTAGATATCTGACCTTAGAAGCGCTATTAGCTAATCTAGGCTGGCTAGGTAGTCATAAGTTAGATTAGTTCATAATCAATTTGTATCTTAGAATTCTATTTAAATACTTTGCTGATTTTGACTGTTTTTGCAATATAATTGACGATGGAAAGCTTGCAGTAGTTATTGATTAATTAATACTCAATTGAACTAAGGAATATGTATATGGAGAGGCGGAATGGCCAAACCAAGGCAGAGTAAGTTGTATATATTTATATATATGAAAGCCGTGCCTTTCATGCATATTATCACATACACGACCAAAAATGCAATCACTCATTTGCACCGTCATATCCTGAATGTTTGATTGTTCTGTGGTTTGTGTGGCAATTGAGAGGGCGGGGGTTCAAATCCCCTAAAGGGCAAACGTCTATAGTTTCTGATGTCTGCCTACCGACGTCCCTAGCGGAGTATGCTGATCGTAAACTGCCGGTGGAAAGTTTAAATGACGAGGGAGCGCTTTGCAGAAGCGTTTAATACTACGGTTGGTGTCACCCGGTTCGGTCACTCACGGAGTCATGGCGGTGTCACCCTGCATAGAACTCCTCGTTAATAATAATTACCAGGTTAAACAGAATGCCCTAATGTCTTTTCTATTCTATTAACGGATTTATAAAGCGCCTCTGACAGTACAATCTAATCATAGGTTGAGGATGAATCGTTTTGTTCAGCTCATTTTGTCTACCTCCTTATCTATGGGTTTCCATTTCCTTTCTATACATTTCTCTGTAGTTACCCAACTCGCCAATGAGGAAACTTTACCCGTATTTATCGAATGCTCCAACGGGGCCACCTTCCCCTTATGTCTTCCAACGGTGTAACCGAGAACCTTCTCGATATCATTATATCAAACATTCTCTTAGTTTGTATCGAACACTGAGGAACTTTACTCGTGTGTCTTAAATCGCTGCGATTCCTATATATGTTACGGTATGTACTCAAACCTGTGATTTCTTCACGTACTCTTCGCGAACGGGGTCACCATCTTTCCCGTATTTTGTTACGGATCTTTCAGCCTATTACTTCTCACAATCGTACTTTCCAAGTACCTTTCGAACAGCACCAAGACCTGTGAGCCTTTATTTCTCACGATTGGTCTTTTATTTTATCAGCGACTGGTTACTCTTCAGTTGTATGACTATACATGTTTGGAGACAGGATTTAGATTTTTGCATTTTCTGCTCCTCTGAGGAAGACCATCCACAGTGGAGCAGAAAAGTAAGATGTGACATGGCCATATTTGTATTATTTGAAGGGATTCCGTGATGGGAGCCCTATTGTCCTCACAGTAGACTTCGGATGTGGTACAAATATAAAATTAATACCCATCAGTCCTACCACATTTAAGGGCTCAGACCAGAGACTCTAGCCGTCCCCTGAAGTCTGCATGCATCAACTGCTCGTAACACTCCGAACCCGGAAAAGTTACAAAAAAACGGTGTGAATATTGATGTTGTAATCGTAATTGTGATCGTACTTGAAATTTCTGTAGCACCAAAGTAACTTATTCAGTCGAGACAGAATAAGCTAGAATGCCAGCAGAAATTTACTGATGAGATTTAATTGAAAGATAAGTTAGACAGATCTCAGCTCGGCTAGCTATGAGCTTAGATCAAAATCAAAGTATATTGGACCAACCCATATAAATGGAGAAATTTCAAGAAAGCTGCTTTCTGATTGGCTAAGTTCGGTCAAAATTTGGCTATGCGACGAATGACGTCATGTAGCTTGCCAATATACTATTTTTAGACAAAGGCAATTAGCATCGAGGTAAAATTGGGCTAATACATAATTATTATATCTCGATGGTCATATTAAGTAAGTAAGTATGAGTGTATGTCCTTAATTGAACATCCCGGGAACGCACTTCGAGGACATCAGATAAATGAACAATCAACGAATATGCAATAACAAAATAATCATTATTAGCACTTATAGATTCTGTTTTGATTAAGCGCCTGTGAATAAGCTGGTTCCCTAAACTTCACTGTTGTGGACGCTGTGGACATTTTGAGATTACGATTACGATTACAAAAATACACAATTCTTTGACTGTTGAGGCTAGTGTTTCTGTGTAGGCCTATGATAAGAATTCTGACGTTCCACGTTGAGGTTCCAATTTGATCGAGCTTGAAATCTCCTGTCGTCAGTGTCAGTGTTCGACCCCATGCATCTTCTTTTGACCCCCAAGCTATCATTCTCTGCATGGCCGACCCCATGGGTCGGCTGGACCCATAGCTTTCATTACCCATGGTGTAGTGCGGAACTATAGCAGGGCGATTCCATTGGCCCGCCAGGTCTTCAGTGATGTAGGATTCCGATTCGAGACCTGGACAGAAGGAGGGAGGAAGGAAGGAAGGAAGAGATGGAGGAAAGAAACAGAAGGACCGGGAGGAGAGGATGTAGGAGGGGTAAACAAGCAGGATAGAAAGAGGATGAGGGACAAGGAGTCAGAAGAGGAGGTACAGAGAGGAGAGGGTAGAGACTGGGTCAGGCAGTCAGGAGAGGGTAGACCTATAGACTACAGATCAGGCAGTCAAATGCAGATTGTGACAGAAGCAGACAGCTGGAGACAAAAGCAAGTAGAGAGAGACGATATATATATATATATATATATATATATATATTGTTGCCTAATCTTGCTGCTACTTCTGTCGCTGGTATGAGCATGAATCCTGGCGAGGGATGGTAACGTATATTACCTTGGGTAGTTTAGTGGCTAGACTAGAAAGAGGTGTGGTGATAGCTATATAAACCATCTATAAAGGAGTGTAAAGGACAGACTGGTGTTTTTGGTCTGACGCGATCGTTCTTGCCAGATCTGTTAAGGTTAAACTTTAGTGACTACTCTTTTGTGGTAAACTATTGTTCTTAAACCTGCTGACCGTTTCCTGTCGATGATGAACTTTGTTTCTTTTGGTTTCTGAGAAAGGTATACTCGTGTTTAATTACTTGGAACTAAAGCCAATTTATATTATACTCTTTGTTTGAACTTGGGGACTGTAGCGATGTTCCTATTAAAATCCACATTTCTTATGTATTATTAACATTATAATATGCAATCAATGTTAATTAGTTTGAATTAATTCAGAGTTAATTAATGCCAGCCTATAAATATAATGTGAAGGCGCTATAAAATTAAATTAGAGTCCTTAGTAATAGTGTTGTTGGGGAGAACTGGTCGTTGGCAATTTGACATTCAGGAGGCAATGTTAAAAAGGTCTGATTTTGGCCATCGGTCGTCTGCTGGGGACTGTACGGCGGAAATGCGTCATCCGGGCTGCGTGAGTTTGCAATAAAATGTTCAGTGTGTCTGGTGCCTAGAAAAAGTCAACACGTAATTCTGAAGTTGCGAACTCTCAACGAAGTTTTAGGAGTTCGGACAGTTATTTGACCCTGGTTCGTCTAGAACTGCTTGAGGGGTGCGAATGGTGTAGTGGCGAACAATGCTGTGATCGTCGAGTAATGATGGAAGTATTCTCCGTATGTAATCAGGAGTTATTTTCGTTCTCGAACTATCGGTCATGAGTGGTGGAATGCAGAAACTCTTTTCACGTTAATATAGTTGGACTGAGAGACTAATATCAGCATCTATAGTGTGTCTCTTCTGACATACTTGTCAACGGAATCGAGGCTACGCAAGTACCACAATAAGTCCGATTCATCATTCGGACGTGACGAGTGCGAGTGGAGGACGGCACAGAAGCATTTGAGGTGAAGAGGCTAGAGGCAACAATCATCCGAGAAGAAGCAATCGACAGAATTTATACAAAGAAAGAATCCAAATGAACACTACAGAAATCCACTGCAGATATACTCCATTCCCGTGGGAGGTAGATATCTGACCTTAGAAGCGCTATTAGCTAATCTAGGCTGGCTAGGTAGTCATAAGTTAGATTAGTTCATAATCAATTTGTATCTTAGAATTCTATTTAAATACTTTGCTGATTTTGACTGTTTTTGCAATATAATTGACGATGGAAAGCTTGCAGTAGTTATTGATTAATTAATACTCAATTGAACTAAGGAATATGTATATGGAGAGGCGGAATGGCCAAACCAAGGCAGAGTAAGTTGTATATATTTATATATATGAAAGCCGTGCCTTTCATGCATATTATCACATACACGACCAAAAATGCAATCACTCATTTGCACCGTCATATCCTGAATGTTTGATTGTTCTGTGGTTTGTGTGGCAATTGAGAGGGCGGGGGTTCAAATCCCCTAAAGGGCAAACGTCTACAGTTTCTGATGTCTGCCTACCGACGTCCCTAGCGGAGTATGCTGATCGTAAACTGCCGGTGGAAAGTTTAAATGACGAGGGAGCGCTTTGCAGAAGCGTTTAATACTACGGTTGGTGTCACCCGGTTCGGTCACTCACGGAGTCATGGCGGTGTCACCCTGCATAGAACTCCTCGTTAATAATAATTACCAGGTTAAACAGAATGCCCTAATATCTTTTCTATTCTATTAACGGATTTATAAAGCGCCTCTGACAGTACAATCTAATCATAGGTTGAGGATGAATCGTTTTGTTCAGCTCATTTTGTCTACCTCCTTATCTATGGGTTTCCATTTCCTTTCTATACATTTCCCTGTAGTTACCCAACTCGCCAATGAGGAAACTTTACCCGTATTTATCGAATGCTCCAACGGGGCCACCTTCCCCTTATGTCTTCCAACGGTGTAACCGAGAACCTTCTCGATATCATTATATCAAACATTCTCTTAGTTTGTATCGAACACTGAGGAACTTTACTCGTGTGTCTTAAATCGCTGCGATTCCTATATATGTTACGGTATGTACTCAAACCTGTGATTTCTTCACGTACTCTTCGCGAACGGGGTCACCATCTTTCCCGTATTTTGTTACGGATCTTTCAGCCTATTACTTCTCACAATCGTACTTTCCAAGTACCTTTCGAACAGCACCAAGACCTGTGAGCCTTTATTTCTCACGATTGGTCTTTTATTTTATCAGCGACTGGTTACTCTTCAGTTGTATGACTATACATGTTTGGAGACAGGATTTAGATTTTTGCATTTTCTGCTCCTCTGAGGAAGACCATCCACAGTGGAGCAGAAAAGTAAGATGTGACATGGCCATATTTGTATTATTTGAAGGGATTCCGTGATGGGAGCCCTATTGTCCTCACAGTAGACTTCGGATGTGGTACAAATATAAAATTAATACCCATCAGTCCTACCACATTTAAGGGCTCAGACCAGAGACTCTAGCCGTCCCCTGAAGTCTGCATGCATCAACTGCTCGTAACACTCCGAACCCGGAAAAGTTACTAAAAAACGGTGTGAATATTGATGTTGTAATCGTAATTGTGATCGTACTTGAAATTTCTGTAGCACCAAAGTAACTTATTCAGTCGAGACAGAATAAGCTAGAATGCCAGCAGAAATTTACTGATGAGATTTAATTGAAAGATAAGTTAGACAGATCTCAGCTCGGCTAGCTATGAGCTTAGATCAAAATCAAAGTATATTGGACCAACCCATATAAATGGAGAAATTTCAAGAAAGCTGCTTTCTGATTGGCTAAGTTCGGTCAAAATTTGGCTATGCGACGAATGACGTCATGTAGCTTGCCAATATACTATTTTTAGACAAAGGCAATTAGCATCGAGGTAAAATTGGGCTAATACATAATTATTATATCTCGATGGTCATATTAAGTAAGTAAGTATGAGTGTATGTCCTTAATTGAACATCCCGGGAACGCACTTCGAGGACATCAGATAAATGAACAATCAACGAATATGCAATAACAAAATAATCATTATTAGCACTTATAGATTCTGTTTTGATTAAGCGCCTGTGAATAAGCTGGTTCCCTAAACTTCACTGTTGTGGACGCTGTGGACATTTTGAGATTACGATTACGATTACAAAAATACACAATTCTTTGACTGTTGAGGCTAGTGTTTCTGTGTAGGCCTATGATAAGAATTCTGACGTTCCACGTTGAGGTTCCAATTTGATCGAGCTTGAAATCTCCTGTCGTCAGTGTCAGTGTTCGACCCCATGCATCTTCTTTTGACCCCCAAGCTATCATTCTCTGCATGGCCGACCCCATGGGTCGGCTGGACCCATAGCTTTCATTACCCATGGTGTAGTGCGGAACTATAGCAGGGCGATTCCATTGGCCCGCCAGGTCTTCAGTGATGTAGGATTCCGATTCGAGACCTGGACAGAAGGAGGGAGGAAGGAAGGAAGGAAGAGATGGAGGAAAGAAACAGAAGGACCGGGAGGAGAGGATGTAGGAGGGGTAAACAAGCAGGATAGAAAGAGGATGAGGGACAAGGAGTCAGAAGAGGAGGTACAGAGAGGAGAGGGTAGAGACTGGGTCAGGCAGTCAGGAGAGGGTAGACCTATAGACTACAGATCAGGCAGTCAAATGCAGATTGTGACAGAAGCAGACAGCTGGAGACAAAAGCAAGTAGAGAGAGACGATGTATATATATATATATATATATATATATATATTGTTGCCTAATCTTGCTGCTACTTCTGTCGCTGGTATGAGCATGAATCCTGGCGAGGGATGGTAACGTATATTACCTTGGGTAGTTTAGTGGCTAGACTAGAAAGAGGTGTGGTGATAGCTATATAAACCATCTATAAAGGAGTGTAAAGGACAGACTGGTGTTTTTGGTCTGACGCGATCGTTCTTGCCAGATCTGTTAAGGTTAAACTTTAGTGACTACTCTTTTGTGGTAAACTATTGTTCTTAAACCTGCTGACCGTTTCCTGTCGATGATGAACTTTGTTTCTTTTGGTTTCTGAGAAAGGTATACTCGTGTTTAATTACTTGGAACTAAAGCCAATTTATATTATACTCTTTGTTTGAACTTGGGGACTGTAGCGATGTTCCTATTAAAATCCACATTTCTTATGTATTTTTAACATTATAATATGCAATCAATGTTAATTAATTTGAATTAAATCAGAGTTAATTAATGCCAGCCTATAAATATAATGTGAAGGCGCTATAAGATTAAATTAGAGTCCTTAGTAATAGTGTTGTTGGGGAGAACTGGTCGTTGGCAATTTGACATTCAGGAGGCAATGTTAAAAAGGTCTGATTTTGGCCATCGGTCGTCTGCTGGGGACTGTACGGCGGAAATGCGTCATCCGGGCTGCGTGAGTTTGCAATAAAATGTTCAGTGTGTCTGGTGCCTAGAAAAAGTCAACACGTAATTCTCAAGTTGCGAACTCTCAACGAAGTTTTAGGAGTTCGGACAGTTATTTGACCCTGGTTCGTCTAGAACTGCTTGAGGGGTGCGAATGGTGTAGTGGCGAACAATGCTGTGATCGTCGAGTAATGATGGAAGTATTCTCCGTATGTAATCAGGAGTTATTTTCGTTCTCGAACTATCGGTCATGAGTGGTGGAATGCAGAAACTCTTTTCACGTTAATATAGTTGGACTGAGAGACTAATATCAGCATCTATAGTGTGTCTCTTCTGACATACTTGTCAACGGAATCGAGGCTACGCAAGTACCACAATAAGTCCGATTCATCATTCGGACGTGACGAGTGCGAGTGGAGGACGGCACAGAAGCATTTGAGGTGAAGAGGCTAGAGGCAACAATCATCCGAGAAGAAGCAATCGACAGAATTTATACAAAGAAAGAATCCAAATGAACACTACAGAAATCCACTGCAGATATACTCCATTCCCGTGGGAGGTAGATATCTGACCTTAGAAGCGCTATTAGCTAATCTAGGCTGGCTAGGTAGTCATAAGTTAGATTAGTTCATAATCAATTTGTATCTTAGAATTCTATTTAAATACTTTGCTGATTTTGACTGTTTTGCAATATAATTGACGATGGAAAGCTTGCAGTAGTTATTGATTAATTAATACTCAATTGAACTAAGGAATATGTACATGGAGAGGCGGAATGGCCAAACCAAGGCAGAGTAAGTTGTATATATTTATATATATGAAAGCCGTGCCTTTCATGCATATTATCACATACACGACCAAAAATGCAATCAACTCATTTGCACCGTCATATCCTGAATGTTTGATTGTTCTGTGGTTTGTGTGGCAATTGAGAGGGCGGGGGTTCAAATCCCCTAAAGGGCAAACGTCTACAGTTTCTGATGTCTGCCTACCGACGTCCCTAGCGGAGTATGCTGATCGTAAACTGCCGGTGGAAAGTTTAAATGACGAGGGAGCGCTTTGCAGAAGCGTTTAATACTACGGTTGGTGTCACCCGGTTCGGTCACTCACGGAGTCATGGCGGTGTCACCCTGCATAGAACTCCTCGTTAATAATAATTACCAGGTTAAACAGAATGCCCTAATATCTTTTCTATTCTATTAACGGATTTATAAAGCGCCTCTGACAGTACAATCTAATCATAGGTTGAGGATGAATCGTTTTGTTCAGCTCATTTTGTCTACCTCCTTATCTATGGGTTTCCATTTCCTTTCTATACATTTCCCTGTAGTTACCCAACTCGCCAATGAGGAAACTTTACCCGTATTTATCGAATGCTCCAACGGGGCCACCTTCCCCTTATGTCTTCCAACGGTGTAACCGAGAACCTTCTCGATATCATTATATCAAACATTCTCTTAGTTTGTATCGAACACTGAGGAACTTTACTCGTGTGTCTTAAATCGCTGCGATTCCTATATATGTTACGGTATGTACTCAAACCTGTGATTTCTTCACGTACTCTTCGCGAACCATCTTTCCCGTATTTTGTTACGGATCTTTCAGCCTATTACTTCTCACAATCGTACTTTCCAAGTACCTTTCGAACAGCACCAAGACCTGTGAGCCTTTATTTCTCACGATTGGTCTTTTATTTTATCAGCGACTGGTTACTCTTCAGTTGTATGACTATACATGTTTGGAGGCAGGATTTAGATTTTTGCATTTTCTGCTCCTCTGAGGAAGACCATCCACAGTGGAGCAGAAAAGTAAGATGTGACATGGCCATATTTGTATTATTTGAAGGGATTCCGTGATGGGAGCCCTATTGTCCTCACAGTAGACTTCGGATGTGGTACAAATATAAAATTAATACCCATCAGTCCTACCACATTTAAGGGCTCAGACCAGAGACTCTAGCCGTCCCCTGAAGTCTGCATGCATCAACTGCTCGTAACACTCCGAACCCGGAAAAGTTACAAAAAAACGGTGTGAATATTGATGTTGTAATCGTAATTGTGATCGTACTTGAAATTTCTGTAGCACCAAAGTAACTTATTCAGTCGAGACAGAATAAGCTAGAATGCCAGCAGAAATTTACTGATGAGATTTAATTGAAAGATAAGTTAGACAGATCTCAGCTCGGCTAGCTATGAGCTTAGATCAAAATCAAAGTATATTGGACCAACCCATATAAATGGAGAAATTTCAAGAAAGCTGCTTTCTGATTGGCTAAGTTCGGTCAAAATTTGGCTATGCGACGAATGACGTCATGTAGCTTGCCAATATACTATTTTTAGACAAAGGCAATTAGCATCGAGGTAAAATTGGGCTAATACATAATTATTATATCTCGATGGTCATATTAAGTAAGTAAGTATGAGTGTATGTCCTTAATTGAACATCCCGGGAACGCACTTCGAGGACATCAGATAAATGAACAATCAACGAATATGCAATAACAAAATAATCATTATTAGCACTTATAGATTCTGTTTTGATTAAGCGCCTGTGAGTAAGCTGGTTCCCTAAACTTCACTGTTGTGGACGCTGTGGACATTTTGAGATTACGATTACGATTACAAAAATACACAATTCTTTGACTGTTGAGGCTAGTGTTTCTGTGTAGGCCTATGATAAGAATTCTGACGTTCCACGTTGAGGTTCCAATTTGATCGAGCTTGAAATCTCCTGTCGTCAGTGTCAGTGTTCGACCCCATGCATCTTCTTTTGACCCCCAAGCTATCATTCTCTGCATGGCCGACCCCATGGGTCGGCTGGACCCATAGCTTTCATTACCCATGGTGTAGTGCGGAACTATAGCAGGGCGATTCCATTGGCCCGCCAGGTCTTCAGTGATGTAGGATTCCGATTCGAGACCTGGACAGAAGGAGGGAGGAAGGAAGGAAGGAAGAGATGGAGGAAAGAAACAGAAGGACCGGGAGGAGAGGATGTAGGAGGGGTAAACAAGCAGGATAGAAAGAGGATGAGGGACAAGGAGTCAGAAGAGGAGGTACAGAGAGGAGAGGGTAGAGACTGGGTCAGGCAGTCAGGAGAGGGTAGACCTATAGACTACAGATCAGGCAGTCAAATGCAGATTGTGACAGAAGCAGACAGCTGGAGACAAAAGCAAGTAGAGAGAGACGATATATATATATATATTGTTGCCTAATCTTGCTGCTACTTCTGTCGCTGGTATGAGCATGAATCCTGGCGAGGGATGGTAACGTATATTACCTTGGGTAGTTTAGTGGCTAGACTAGAAAGAGGTGTGGTGATAGCTATATAAACCATCTATAAAGGAGTGTAAAGGACAGACTGGTGTTTTTGGTCTGACGCGATCGTTCTTGCCAGATCTGTTAAGGTTAAACTTTAGTGACTACTCTTTTGTGGTAAACTATTGTTCTTAAACCTGCTGACCGTTTCCTGTCGATGATGAACTTTGTTTCTTTTGGTTTCTGAGAAAGGTATACTCGTGTTTAATTACTTGGAACTAAAGCCAATTTATATTATACTCTTTGTTTGAACTTGGGGACTGTAGCGATGTTCCTATTAAAATCCACATTTCTTATGTATTTTTAACATTATAATATGCAATCAATGTTAATTAATTTGAATTAATTCAGAGTTAATTAATGCCAGCCTATAAATATAATGTGAAGGCGCTATAAGATTAAATTAGAGTCCTTAGTAATAGTGTTGTTGGGGAGAACTGGTCGTTGGCAATTTGACATTCAGGAGGCAATGTTAAAAAGGTCTGATTTTGGCCATCGGTCGTCTGCTGGGGACTGTACGGCGGAAATGCGTCATCCGGGCTGCGTGAGTTTGCAATAAAATGTTCAGTGTGTCTGGTGCCTAGAAAAAGTCAACACGTAATTCTGAAGTTGCGAACTCTCAACGAAGTTTTAGGAGTTCGGACAGTTATTTGACCCTGGTTCGTCTAGAACTGCTTGAGGGGTGCGAATGGTGTAGTGGCGAACAATGCTGTGATCGTCGAGTAATGATGGAAGTATTCTCCGTATGTAATCAGGAGTTATTTTCGTTCTCGAACTATCGGTCATGAGTGGTGGAATGCAGAAACTCTTTTCACGTTAATATAGTTGGACTGAGAGACTAATATCAGCATCTATAGTGTGTCTCTTCTGACATACTTGTCAACGGAATCGAGGCTACGCAAGTACCACAATAAGTCCGATTCATCATTCGGACGTGACGAGTGCGAGTGGAGGACGGCACAGAAGCATTTGAGGTGAAGAGGCTAGAGGCAACAATCATCCGAGAAGAAGCAATCGACAGAATTTATACAAAGAAAGAATCCAAATGAACACTACAGAAATCCACTGCAGATATACTCCATTCCCGTGGGAGGTAGATATCTGACCTTAGAAGCGCTATTAGCTAATCTAGGCTGGCTAGGTAGTCATAAGTTAGATTAGTTCATAATCAATTTGTATCTTAGAATTCTATTTAAATACTTTGCTGATTTTGACTGTTTTTGCAATATAATTGACCATGGAAAGCTTGCAGTAGTTATTGATTAATTAATACTCAATTGAACTAAGGAATATGTATATGGAGAGGCGGAATGGCCAAACCAAGGCAGAGTAAGTTGTATATATTTATATATATGAAAGCCGTGCCTTTCATGCATATTATCACATACACGACCAAAAATGCAATCACTCATTTGCACAGTCATATCCTGAATGTTTGATTGTTCTGTGGTTTGTGTGGCAATTGAGAGGGCGGGGGTTCAAATCCCCTAAAGGGCAAACGTCTACAGTTTCTGATGTCTGCCTACCGACGTCCCTAGCGGAGTATGCTGATCGTAAACTGCCGGTGGAAAGTTTAAATGACGAGGGAGCGCTTTGCAGAAGCGTTTAATACTACGGTTGGTGTCACTCACGGAGTCATGGCGGTGTCACCCTGCATAGAACTCCTCGTTAATAATAATTACCAGGTTAAACAGAATGCCCTAATATCTTTTCTATTCTATTAACGGATTTATAAAGCGCCTCTGACAGTACAATCTAATCATAGGTTGAGGATGAATCGTTTTGTTCAGCTCATTTTGTCTACCTCCTTATCTATGGGTTTCCATTTCCTTTCTATACATTTCTCTGTAGTTACCCAACTCGCCAATGAGGAAACTTTACCCGTATTTATCGAATGCTCCAACGGGGCCACCTTCCCCTTATGTCTTCCAACGGTGTAACCGAGAACCTTCTCGATATCATTATATCAAACATTCTCTTAGTTTGTATCGAACACTGAGGAACTTTACTCGTGTGTCTTAAATCGCTGCGATTCCTATATATGTTACGGTATGTACTCAAACCTGTGATTTCTTCACGTACTCTTCGCGAACGGGGTCACCATCTTTCCCGTATTTTGTTACGGATCTTTCAGCCTATTACTTCTCACAATCGTACTTTCCAAGTACCTTTCGAACAGCACCAAGACCTGTGAGCCTTTATTTCTCACGATTGGTCTTTTATTTTATCAGCGACTGGTTACTCTTCAGTTGTATGACTATACATGTTTGGAGACAGGATTTAGATTTTTGCATTTTCTGCTCCTCTGAGGAAGACCATCCACAGTGGAGCAGAAAAGTAAGATGTGACATGGCCATATTTGTATTATTTGAAGGGATTCCGTGATGGGAGCCCTATTGTCCTCACAGTAGACTTCGGATGTGGTACAAATATAAAATTAATACCCATCAGTCCTACCACATTTAAGGGCTCAGACCAGAGACTCTAGCCGTCCCCTGAAGTCTGCATGCATCAACTGCTCGTAACACTCCGAACCCGGAAAAGTTACTAAAAAACGGTGTGAATATTGATGTTGTAATCGTAATTGTGATCGTACTTGAAATTTCTGTAGCACCAAAGTAACTTATTCAGTCGAGACAGAATAAGCTAGAATGCCAGCAGAAATTTACTGATGAGATTTAATTGAAAGATAAGTTAGACAGATCTCAGCTCGGCTAGCTATGAGCTTAGATCAAAATCAAAGTATATTGGACCAACCCATATAAATGGAGAAATTTCAAGAAAGCTGCTTTCTGATTGGCTAAGTTCGGTCAAAATTTGGCTATGCGACGAATGACGTCATGTAGCTTGCCAATATACTATTTTTAGACAAAGGCAATTAGCATCGAGGTAAAATTGGGCTAATACATAATTATTATATCTCGATGGTCATATTAAGTAAGTAAGTATGAGTGTATGTCCTTAATTGAACATCCCGGGAACGCACTTCGAGGACATCAGATAAATGAACAATCAACGAATATGCAATAACAAAATAATCATTATTAGCACTTATAGATTCTGTTTTGATTAAGCGCCTGTGAATAAGCTGGTTCCCTAAACTTCACTGTTGTGGACGCTGTGGACATTTTGAGATTACGATTACGATTACAAAAATACACAATTCTTTGACTGTTGAGGCTAGTGTTTCTGTGTAGGCCTATGATAAGAATTCTGACGTTCCACGTTGAGGTTCCAATTTGATCGAGCTTGAAATCTCCTGTCGTCAGTGTCAGTGTTCGACCCCATGCATCTTCTTTTGACCCCCAAGCTATCATTCTCTGCATGGCCGACCCCATGGGTCGGCTGGACCCATAGCTTTCATTACCCATGGTGTAGTGCGGAACTATAGCAGGGCGATTCCATTGGCCCGCCAGGTCTTCAGTGATGTAGGATTCCGATTCGAGACCTGGACAGAAGGAGGGAGGAAGGAAGGAAGGAAGAGATGGAGGAAAGAAACAGAAGGACCGGGAGGAGAGGATGTAGGAGGGGTAAACAAGCAGGATAGAAAGAGGATGAGGGACAAGGAGTCAGAAGAGGAGGTACAGAGAGGAGAGGGTAGAGACTGGGTCAGGCAGTCAGGAGAGGGTAGACCTATAGACTACAGATCAGGCAGTCAAATGCAGATTGTGACAGAAGCAGACAGCTGGAGACAAAAGCAAGTAGAGAGAGACGATATATATATATATATATATATATATATATTGTTGCCTAATCTTGCTGCTACTTCTGTCGCTGGTATGAGCATGAATCCTGGCGAGGGATGGTAACGTATATTACCTTGGGTAGTTTAGTGGCTAGACTAGAAAGAGGTGTGGTGATAGCTATATAAACCATCTATAAAGGAGTGTAAAGGACAGACTGGTGTTTTTGGTCTGACGCGATCGTTCTTGCCAGATCTGTTAAGGTTAAACTTTAGTGACTACTCTTTTGTGGTAAACTATTGTTCTTAAACCTGCTGACCGTTTCCTGTCGATGATGAACTTTGTTTCTTTTGGTTTCTGAGAAAGGTATACTCGTGTTTAATTACTTGGAACTAAAGCCAATTTATATTATACTCTTTGTTTGAACTTGGGGACTGTAGCGATGTTCCTATTAAAATCCACATTTCTTATGTATTATTAACATTATAATATGCAATCAATGTTAATTAATTTGAATTAATTCAGAGTTAATTAATGCCAGCCTATAAATATAATGTGAAGGCGCTATAAGATTAAATTAGAGTCCTTAGTAATAGTGTTGTTGGGGAGAACTGGTCGTTGGCAATTTGACATTCAGGAGGCAATGTTAAAAAGGTCTGATTTTGGCCATCGGTCGTCTGCTGGGGACTGTACGGCGGAAATGCGTCATCCGGGCTGCGTGAGTTTGCAATAAAATGTTCAGTGTGTCTGGTGCCTAGAAAAAGTCAACACGTAATTCTGAAGTTGCGAACTCTCAACGAAGTTTTAGGAGTTCGGACAGTTATTTGACCCTGGTTCGTCTAGAACTGCTTGAGGGGTGCGAATGGTGTAGTGGCGAACAATGCTGTGATCGTCGAGTAATGATGGAAGTATTCTCCGTATGTAATCAGGAGTTATTTTCGTTCTCGAACTATCGGTCATGAGTGGTGGAATGCAGAAACTCTTTTCACGTTAATATAGTTGGACTGAGAGACTAATATCAGCATCTATAGTGTGTCTCTTCTGACATACTTGTCAACGGAATCGAGGCTACGCAAGTACCACAATAAGTCCGATTCATCATTCGGACGTGACGAGTGCGAGTGGAGGACGGCACAGAAGCATTTGAGGTGAAGAGGCTAGAGGCAACAATCATCCGAGAAGAAGCAATCGACAGAATTTATACAAAGAAAGAATCCAAATGAACACTACAGAAATCCACTGCAGATATACTCCATTCCCGTGGGAGGTAGATATCTGACCTTAGAAGCGCTATTAGCTAATCTAGGCTGGCTAGGTAGTCATAAGTTAGATTAGTTCATAATCAATTTGTATCTTAGAATTCTATTTAAATACTTTGCTGATTTTGACTGTTTTTGCAATATAATTGACCATGGAAAGCTTGCAGTAGTTATTGATTAATTAATACTCAATTGAACTAAGGAATATGTATATGGAGAGGCGGAATGGCCAAACCAAGGCAGAGTAAGTTGTATATATTTATATATATGAAAGCCGTGCCTTTCATGCATATTATCACATACACGACCAAAAATGCAATCACTCATTTGCACAGTCATATCCTGAATGTTTGATTGTTCTGTGGTTTGTGTGGCAATTGAGAGGGCGGGGGTTCAAATCCCCTAAAGGGCAAACGTCTACAGTTTCTGATGTCTGCCTACCGACGTCCCTAGCGGAGTATGCTGATCGTAAACTGCCGGTGGAAAGTTTAAATGACGAGGGAGCGCTTTGCAGAAGCGTTTAATACTACGGTTGGTGTCACCCGGTTCGGTCACTCACGGAGTCATGGCGGTGTCACCCTGCATAGAACTCCTCGTTAATAATAATTACCAGGTTAAACAGAATGCCCTAATATCTTTTCTATTCTATTAACGGATTTATAAAGCGCCTCTGACAGTACAATCTAATCATAGGTTGAGGATGAATCGTTTTGTTCAGCTCATTTTGTCTACCTCCTTATCCTTATCCTTATCTCCTTAGAACTCCTCGTTAATAATAATTACCAGGTTAAACAGAATGCCCTAATATCTTTTCTATTCTATTAACGGATTTATAAAGCGCCTCTGACAGTACAATCTAATCATAGGTTGAGGATGAATCGTTTTGTTCAGCTCATTTTGTCTACCTCCTTATCTATGGGTTTCCATTTCCTTTCTATACATTTCCCTGTAGTTACCCAACTCGCCAATGAGGAAACTTTACCCGTATTTATCGAATGCTCCAACGGGGCCACCTTCCCCTTATGTCTTCCAACGGTGTAACCGAGAACCTTCTCGATATCATTATATCAAGTATTCTCTTAGTTTGTATCGAACACTGAGGAACTTTACTCGTGTGTCTTAAATCGCTGCGATTCCTATATATGTTACGGTATGTACTCAAACCTGTGATTTCTTCACGTACTCTTCGCGAACGGGGTCACCATCTTTCCCGTATTTTGTTACGGATCTTTCAGCCTATTACTTCTCACAATCGTACTTTCCAAGTACCTTTCGAACAGCACCAAGACCTGTGAGCCTTTATTTCTCACGATTGGTCTTTTATTTTATCAGCGACTGGTTACTCTTCAGTTGTATGACTATACATGTTTGGAGACAGGATTCAGATTTTTGCATTTTCTGCTCCTCTGAGGATGACCATCCACAGTGGAGCAGAAAAGTAAGATGTGACATGGCCATATTTGTATTATTTGAAGGGATTCCGTGATGGGAGCCCTATTGTCCTCACAGTAGACTTCGGATGTGGTACAAATATAAAATTAATACCCATCAGTCCTACCACATTTAAGGGCTCAGACCAGAGACTCTAGCCGTCCCCTGAAGTCTGCATGCATCAACTGCTCGTAACACTCCGAACCCGGAAAAGTTACAAAAAAACGGTGTGAATATTGATGTTGTAATCGTAATTGTGATCGTACTTGAAATTTCTGTAGCACCAAAGTAACTTATTCAGTCGAGACAGAATAAGCTAGAATGCCAGCAGAAATTTACTGATGAGATTTAATTGAAAGATAAGTTAGACAGATCTCAGCTCGGCTAGCTATGAGCTTAGATCAAAATCAAAGTATATTGGACCAACCCATATAAATGGAGAAATTTCAAGAAAGCTGCTTTCTGATTGGCTAAGTTCGGTCAAAATTTGGCTATGCGACGAATGACGTCATGTAGCTTGCCAATATACTATTTTTAGACAAAGGCAATTAGCATCGAGGTAAAATTGGGCTAATACATAATTATTATATCTCGATGGTCATATTAAGTAAGTAAGTATGAGTGTATGTCCTTAATTGAACATCCCGGGAACGCACTTCGAGGACATCAGATAAATGAACAATCAACGAATATGCAATAACAAAATAATCATTATTAGCACTTATAGATTCTGTTTTGATTAAGCGCCTGTGAATAAGCTGGTTCCCTAAACTTCACTGTTGTGGACGCTGTGGACATTTTGAGATTACGATTACGATTACAAAAATACACAATTCTTTGACTGTTGAGGCTAGTGTTTCTGTGTAGGCCTATGATAAGAATTCTGACGTTCCACGTTGAGGTTCCAATTTGATCGAGCTTGAAATCTCCTGTCGTCAGTGTCAGTGTTCGACCCCATGCATCTTCTTTTGACCCCCAAGCTATCATTCTCTGCATGGCCGACCCCATGGGTCGGCTGGACCCATAGCTTTCATTACCCATGGTGTAGTGCGGAACTATAGCAGGGCGATTCCATTGGCCCGCCAGGTCTTCAGTGATGTAGGATTCCGATTCGAGACCTGGACAGAAGGAGGGAGGAAGGAAGGAAGGAAGAGATGGAGGAAAGAAACAGAAGGACCGGGAGGAGAGGATGTAGGAGGGGTAAGCAAGCAGGATAGAAAGAGGATGAGGGACAAGGAGTCAGAAGAGGAGGTACAGAGAGGAGAGGGTAGAGACTGGGTCAGGCAGTCAGGAGAGGGTAGACCTATAGACTACAGATCAGGCAGTCAAATGCAGATTGTGACAGAAGCAGACAGCTGGAGACAAAAGCAAGTAGAGAGAGACGATATATATATATATATATATATATATATTGTTGCCTAATCTTGCTGCTACTTCTGTCGCTGGTATGAGCATGAATCCTGGCGAGGGATGGTAACGTATATTACCTTGGGTAGTTTAGTGGCTAGACTAGAAAGAGGTGTGGTGATAGCTATATAAACCATCTATAAAGGAGTGTAAAGGACAGACTGGTGTTTTTGGTCTGACGCGATCGTTCTTGCCAGATCTGTTAAGGTTAAACTTTAGTGACTACTCTTTTGTGGTAAACTATTGTTCTTAAACCTGCTGACCGTTTCCTGTCGATGATGAACTTTGTTTCTTTTGGTTTCTGAGAAAGGTATACTCGTGTTTAATTACTTGGAACTAAAGCCAATTTATATTATACTCTTTGTTTGAACTTGGGGACTGTAGCGATGTTCCTATTAAAATCCACATTTCTTATGTATTTTTAACATTATAATATGCAATCAATGTTAATTAATTTGAATTAAATCAGAGTTAATTAATGCCAGCCTATAAATATAATGTGAAGGCGCTATAAGATTAAATTAGAGTCCTTAGTAATAGTGTTGTTGGGGAGAACTGGTCGTTGGCAATTTGACATTCAGGAGGCAATGTTAAAAAGGTCTGATTTTGGCCATCGGTCGTCTGCTGGGGACTGTACGGCGGAAATGCGTCATCCGGGCTGCGTGAGTTTGCAATAAAATGTTCAGTGTGTCTGGTGCCTAGAAAAAGTCAACACGTAATTCTGAAGTTGCGAACTCTCAACGAAGTTTTAGGAGTTCGGACAGTTATTTGACCCTGGTTCGTCTAGAACTGCTTGAGGGGTGCGAATGGTGTAGTGGCGAACAATGCTGTGATCGTCGAGTAATGATGGAAGTATTCTCCGTATGTAATCAGGAGTTATTTTCGTTCTCGAACTATCGGTCATGAGTGGTGGAATGCAGAAACTCTTTTCACGTTAATATAGTTGGACTGAGAGACTAATATCAGCATCTATAGTGTGTCTCTTCTGACATACTTGTCAACGGAATCGAGGCTACGCAAGTACCACAATAAGTCCGATTCATCATTCGGACGTGACGAGTGCGAGTGGAGGACGGCACAGAAGCATTTGAGGTGAAGAGGCTAGAGGCAACAATCATCCGAGAAGAAGCAATCGACAGAATTTATACAAAGAAAGAATCCAAATGAACACTACAGAAATCCACTGCAGATATACTCCATTCCCGTGGGAGGTAGATATCTGACCTTAGAAGCGCTATTAGCTAATCTAGGCTGGCTAGGTAGTCATAAGTTAGATTAGTTCATAATCAATTTGTATCTTAGAATTCTATTTAAATACTTTGCTGATTTTGACTGTTTTTGCAATATAATTGACCATGGAAAGCTTGCAGTAGTTATTGATTAATTAATACTCAATTGAACTAAGGAATATGTATATGGAGAGGCGGAATGGCCAAACCAAGGCAGAGTAAGTTGTATATATTTATATATATGAAAGCCGTGCCTTTCATGCATATTATCACATACACGACCAAAAATGCAATCACTCATTTGCACAGTCATATCCTGAATGTTTGATTGTTCTGTGGTTTGTGTGGCAATTGAGAGGGCGGGGGTTCAAATCCCCTAAAGGGCAAACGTCTACAGTTTCTGATGTCTGCCTACCGACGTCCCTAGCGGAGTATGCTGATCGTAAACTGCCGGTGGAAAGTTTAAATGACGAGGGAGCGCTTTGCAGAAGCGTTTAATACTACGGTTGGTGTCACCCGGTTCGGTCACTCACGGAGTCATGGCGGTGTCACCCTGCATAGAACTCCTCGTTAATAATAATTACCAGGTTAAACAGAATGCCCTAATGTCTTTTCTATTCTATTTACGGATTTATAAAGCGCCTCTGACAGTACAATCTAATCATAGGTTGAGGATGAATCGTTTTGTTCAGCTCATTTTGTCTACCTCCTTATCTATGGGTTTCCATTTCCTTTCTATACATTTCCCTGTAGTTACCCAACTCGCCAATGAGGAAACTTTACCCGTATTTATCGAATGCTTCAACGGGGCCACCTTCCCCTTATGTCTTCCAACGGTGTAACCGAGAACCTTCTCGATATAATTATATCAAACATTCTCTTAGTTTGTATCGAACACTGAGGAACTTTACTCGTGTGTCTTAAATCGCTGCCGTTCCTATAATATAGATTTCATTTTAAGGCAGACAATAAAAACATCTCAATCAAAGATGCTCATAAGACAAAGTCTGCATAGAATAATAATAGTGAAAACTACAATTATTTCAGATAAATCATTGCAAACGAAAATCATCAATAATTGAATAAACGTAACCAAGAAGGTAATGCAATAAAAAGTCATAACTTCTTGTATAATGAAACTTCACTGACAACGAGTATGCAGCTATGACGTAGACTGTGTTAGGAAGCTCAAAACTATAATATAATGCAGAATCACTCGCTGCAAACGAAAAATGAAGGTAACAGAGACATCGTCTTCAAGAAGGTAAGTATAGTGAAGATTAGTCGTATCTTGATGTGAAATGGTTCTTCCGTGACATTAAGTAGCTATAGGTCGGGAGGTGGCTGGCGTCGTCGATTCGATTAATGGACATCTGGTCGAGAGACGTACTATATATTGCATTATTATAAGAGAGGTACTATATACATTATTATAAGTTTCAAATTTAAATTAAAAATGAACCTTATTCCCGATAACTGATATATTAGTATTTTACAGCATTCTATAATTATAGGATCACTTGTCTAATTTTACTGTCTCGTACTGTCTCGTTCTGTCTTGAACCTAGTGTCTCGGTCTCTGTCTCGGCACCTCACTGTCTCGGTCTCGTCTTGGTCTTAAAGTTTCAAGTCTTGCATACAACACTGCAATTTAGGCTTAAGGCTAGGGTTGGTGTATGGGTAGGGTTAGTGTAGTCAGGGCCTAGGACAGGGGCACCGGGGGTTTAGCCCCAGGCCTCGATCACTCGATAAAGAGCCTCGGAATTAGTTATTTATTGAAATGCGGAACTACAAAATTATTCATTGAAATACAGCGCTATACAAATTCTAATAAAATCGTAGCGCAGCAACGACAAAGACTTGTTTTAAACCAGCATGGGGACTTTGAGTTGAGTGATATGCAAAACTATTAGCATTGTTAACTTTTCTGGCCATTGACTGAATGTTATGAAAATAGACAAATTTAATATTGTTTCGTGTATAAACACAATCTCGTTCAAGTCTCGTCTGCCCGGACAGGAAGTCACGTTTGATTCGCCGTTGGGCGCAACCCAATAACCGATCATTCTAGTCCTATAGTAATTCAGTTCAATGCCTATCCTTATTCAAATCTGAATCAGAATCTTGTCGATATGATTCCAAATGTGTTTATTTCCTTGAGAATTTTCATGGCGTTACCTATATCTGCTGCAGATGCCGAGAGATCAGAGGTGTAACAAGGGGGGTGCAGAGGGGCACCGGCCCCCAGTTTCAAAATTGGGGGAGAGGGGCAAAGCCCCCCGTTTTAGTGCTCAGTGCCCCCAAATCAGTTCTTTTTTATGTTTCTCCAATGGCCTTTTTAAGATGACTTTTGTTAAAATAATTTGTGCCCCCTTCTTCAGATTTCTGGGGGCATAATTCCAAAGGTAGGGAGCAAACATTTTTTTTCGCTTCGCGCAATATTTCTTAAATTATGCCCCTCCCCTTTCAAAACCTTGTTACACCTCTGCCGAGAGATCATTCAATAACCAGAAAAGAACTAAGAACTACCTCCGTTGCACGATGGGTCAGCAGCGTTTTAATGGATTGGCGCTGTATGTTAAGCATTAATAATTCTGATACCGTTAGAACTTTAAATTATCGAGGCATCATCGAAAAATCTGTAGCTTTGAAGATGCAAAGGATGATTTGAACCTTTCTGTTGACTTTTTAAAAAATGTTATAAACTAAACCCTGTTTATCAAATTTTAAAATGAAACAAAATTATATGGCTTACTTATTATAGTCTGTTGTATGCAAGACTTGAAACTTCAAGACCAAGACGAGATCGTGAGATGCCGAGACCGAGACAGTGAAGTACCAAGACACTAGGTTCAAGACAGTTTGAGACCGTAGAAGACAAGTGATTCTATATAAAAGGCTGTAAAATACTATACCTAGTGTATCAGTTTCGGGAATGAGGTTCATTTGTAATTTCAATTTAAAACTTGTAATGTATATAGTACCAATTCCCCAGAACAGTTTTTTTATTCCCATGTTTTATCTTTTTCGATCTCTTCGTCGGCCTATCTTCAGAATAAGCCTAGTATAAAGACAGTCTTTTTTAGGCATGTCTGAAATCTTCTAGACGATTTTAAACAAGTAAATTCGATACCAAACGAAATTATAAATTTGTGCATATCCTTACCCTGAGCAACTCGAAGTTGTTCCAATAAGAAGTGACATTGCAGTTATTTAGTTAATACGTACGTATCAATCTATGGTGTATCAATCTATGGTCGCTTAGAAACAAAACAACAGTTCATAGTCATAAACTATGCAAGATCTACTAAAAACTTCTTATCAAACGCATGACAAGTTAGTAAATATCTAATTTCATACACTTGGCTCCTCCAACAGTTTCATTAATAAACAGTGCATGAGCTCTTTGTCAAATGAGGAACTGTTCCAGTCCAAACATAAAAGGAAAGAAAACATCAATCTGCTCACCTCGATGTAGCAAAATAAGAAAACAGTCAGTTCATAAGTGGAACGTCCAAAGGACATACAATCTTAAAACAAAAGTGTCATACTGAAATACACTAAAAAAGCTACAGAGTATGCTGAATTGATATTAGCAAGCATGTCTATCATGAATATGTCACTTGAACAAGAAGTCTTTTATATAATATACAGTTCTGACTACTGATACATGATTTGAAGACAAATATGTACATAGATTCAAAGATGGAAGCATATTTTTAATTTACTAAATTCTTCAACTTATAATATAAATGAAATATAAAAAAATGACAATGGTCTGATAATGCTTATTTCATAAATAATAATGTTAAAACATGGTTAACAACAAAATGCAACTTACTCTCATCTGACTGCCTAAAGTTGTAGCAATTGTGTTTGCTATGATCTGCTTAACAACTTAAGCTTAAGTGTCACGTGATCATCATACAAAGCATATAATACAAAGTGTTTAAAATTTAAATAGATAAGCAGTTCATACTTCAAGAAAGCCATGGACAGCTGATCATACATGTAAAATAAGATGAACGAAAAGTCAATAGCTGATAAAACTGATTAAGTTCTCAAATAACAGATTAAATTCCTATAAAAGAGTATAGATCGCAGAAGATCTTGCATGATCAGCACAGTTCTGCTGATCCTATGGAAAGATTTTAAAGACACTCTGGGACCTCTATGAAGATACTTTATGACACTCTGGTGACATATATGGAGAGATTTTAACAACACTCTAGAACATCTATGGAGAATTTTAATGACACTCTGGTAATATCTACGAAGAGATTTTAATGACACTCTGGTCACAACTATGGAGAGATTTAAATGACATTTTTTGTGACATCCATGGAGATATTTAACTGCTCATGCCTCGCTGTAGTCAATAACTTGCTGCTTCCTATCTCTGAAAACAAACACAAATAGAAGAAAACACTCAATCAGATCATATACCAAACTTCTGATTCAGAAACAGAGAAATTGCAATTTCTTTACAGCTGTGCATTTCTATGTTTGCGAGAAGAACATCTAGCCAACAAACAAATCGCTTCTCAGAACAATAGTTCCTAACCACTTATATAAAATTGCAATAGGTCCTTTTATTTCCATTAATAACTAGTTGTGGAACAGTTGTCCTCTAATAATGTGCACCCCATACAGCAAAAGCCAGCCACACAAAATGATATAATAACATATTTTACTCACATATTGAAGAAGTGCCTTAATGGACATGGTAACAAAAATGTTCTACTTTGCCATTATCAAGAAAATATGCTAAACATCAACCAGCTGTTAAGAATTGTACTGGCCAAAATGCTGGGTTAGATCCTGTTACGTTTGTACAATGTGCAGCCAAGTGTTCTGGAATCTGCTAAAATGACTTTCCCAAAGGGATGTTAAGTAGGTTAAGGTTCCAACCTTTTATGTTTTCTTTTGATGGTACTTGTGTGAATCGTCGAAGAGATGAGAGGAGTGAGCTGCAGTTTGACGTGTTGGTAATTCCTTTCCAGTTCCTTCTGATATTCCTTCTGATCTGGTCCAATCAATGACTTGTTCTTGTGGAGAGCATCACCACATCTTAGAAAAAATTGTACAGAAAGTCCCATACAATCCCTGCACCTATTTGTTTGCATTGGCTTCTTGTTTCACAAAGGATTTGTTTAAAATTGAGACCCCGGGTATGATATAGAACATGTCTGGGTAACCCCGATATTTAAATCCTACCTTATCTCTCAGACCTATAATCATTCAACTCAATCAGCTGACTGTCTTGCTCTGGTTGCACCAATGACTAGAACAGATCTTAACAAACATGCTTTCAGCTGCTCGACCAAAATTTGGACCTCTTTTCTGGCGTCCATTTATTCTGCTGGGTCAACTCATGTCATTTTCTCCCCAAGTGAAGACTTGCCTTCTCAATTTGGCTCATCCTCAACAGGATGCTTTTCTGTTTCAGTGGACAAACTTATCTGGATTTACGTGATAGCAACTATATCTTCGTCTGCCATCAGCAACACAAAAATTGCAAGCAACAATTACGGTTACTCCACAAAGTCAATGAGAGTCATCAGAAAACGTAACATAAACCAACATTTCTCTTTGCAATTAATTTTAAAAGCAAACTTATTTAGTCTGCAAAAAATATAATCTTGTAAACTGAAAATTGCCAAAAACATGTAGCTAAAATATGGTCATAAATAACAACACTAAATCCATAAATAACATTCAAAAAGAATACCTCCTAAACCTGTCAGTTGGGATCAATATCGTACCCGCTAATGATTTGAATGTGACAACATTACTTTTTGAGGAAGTCCTTGAAGCAGCTGCGAAGTTTGTTGTGGTGTTTTGATGGAAGTCCACCATCAATAAGTGGCTGGAGGAACACGAGCGCTACTTCAACCGGACCCTGACAGCGTCAACACAAAGACAAATTACGATTCAGAAGCAACTTTCAACTGGTGTTTCAAATCAATAAACAATACAACATACTACATGCTCAAAATTATGCACTTCATCCTGCACAAAATCAAACCTCTATGGCGGTGTAAAAATGTTTTATCAGTCAGAAGCCTACTGTTTTTTAACATGACAATCAATCACCTACATCAAACAAATCAAAAGTCAGCTGCTATGCGAAGGGCAAAACGTGGTTTGCAAAATCATTCTTTGCCAAATACTGCCAACCAACAGATACTTAACAATGAAAACTGATGATAATTTACCTGATTTACTGTTGTACCAATGCAACCTTGTAGAACCATCTGCAGCATTTTTGGATCGGGAGGTTCTTGGCAGAGAGCCAACCCCAACTCCTTCGTTTTTTTCTGAATGTCTTCAATGGCAACCTCAATGGGAGACAGAATCAGCTAAAACAACCAAACAACACAGCCGAATGGTATAAGCTTTAACAATCTGATTACTTAATCAGCAGACCAAGTGTAAACTATAGCTGTCACATACCTCTTTCAATTTGCCTTTTCTGCTCTAGTCTATCCCAAGAATGAACGTTCTACACCCATTTACCACTTCCTTATATCCTACTCCAGACAAATTTGAATGAACAATAATTCTACCCAAATCTGTTCAATTCCTTTATGTCCAAAATATGGCTTCAAGGTATGGCTAAGAAAACAGACTTTTCTGCAGTGACCTTTAGTTCTCTAATACATCAGAAACTTGGTAATTCCCAAAAATTCTGCTAAACTTTTACGATTGACATGTACTGGTAATAAATGTCTGCATAATATAATTTGAGAACATTTAACATAAATAAACTGCTTTTAACTTCAAAAACATCAATACAGGCTATAAGATTTCCAACACAACATACAATTACTTGCTGTAACAAATTTAATCTTAATAATTGAGATATCTACTTATTAGACAGATACTTAATTAGTCAATAACTGATCACCCAGTTTTCAGGAGAACAATTTCTCAACCAATAACAAGCATATCCACTAAATATTGCCGACAACAAATGCGTGACATCTGATTATTATTATTCATACAGACATCATCAGTTCTTGATCTTACTCCACCACACACAGCCGTCATATCTTTTCTATTAATGCCAACCTGCTCTCGGCTGATGACAGACAGCCGTGTCTTGACGTAAGGAAATGCGTGACTGGTGGTTAGGACTGTTTTGCGTTTGTATTGCTCAGACAGATCACCGTGAGCACGACCATCCATCGTAAATGGAGTAGCATACATAAAGCGCTCTGTGACAACAAACAAGTGATAAAGCTGAGAGTGTAGCATAAAAATATTATTGGAATAAGAAAACCTCTATGTTCGTAAGTGTGTTCAATTTTTAAAATGCTTTACACTATATGGAAATTTGCTGATTATTATGCATCATAATAAACAAATCTGACATAATAAGTACAGTTTGTACAGGTTAAATTCAAATAACAAATGATATCCCTTATAACAGAAAATAATTTAGTACACTGAACAACATACAACCAGTTCACAAAATTTATGTCAAATACATAAGTAAAACATTTACATCAAACCTCATCTATAAATTCTTACCAGATTCACTCCATCGATAATTACAAATCTAGCTTTTGTAGACCCAACCCTAGGCAACTCACCATAATTTGGAATGACTTCAGTAGGTATTCACTTATCTAGTTCAATAGGTATTCACTTATCTAGGACTTTATCACTTGTTAGTTATCACAGAGCGCTTTATTTATGACCATATTTCAACTATCAAAATATTCAGTAAGAAATACAAAAGTCACATACTTAATATCACTAGAGCTTACAAGTGAGGTGCAGGTCCATTCTATACTATGTTATTAAGTTGCTTTTGTGCAATATAATCCTTCCTGCTGCTTGTATCTAATCTGAGAAAGGCAGGCTTTCCTAGCGGGGCCTCGTCGATCCCTGAGGGGTGTGTTTATTTCTCCCAATTGCTCCTCAACTGATTTATTTCTGTTTCGTGAACATGACGTTAATGTGTAATGTCGTCATATTTTCCTTGGTTGAGGAAGTCAATAAAAATGGCTGGTTATGGTTATGGTTAAAAGAATTTGGAAGAAAACCCATCCATATCACTGTATGAAATTATTAGTGAAAAATGCTTTGGGTGAAACCTTAACAAATACTTCATGTAAAAATGGAAAATGAACTACAGACAGTGTCAAAATAAACATTGCACAATTTTTACATTTGCAAGTACCGATCAATCACTCGATCAAATTTGATAGGTTTTTGTTTGCATAATCCTTTTATCCAAAAGTGGAGAACAGAAGGAAACTGATTCTGAGAAAATGAAAGGCAGTCATGTCATAAAGTAACTATTCTAGGTCTCTTATCAAAATTTTTCTATCACAACATTCACCAAAAAAACTGAAATGATAATGTAAGCAAATATGAAATATTACACTACTGAAGTTTGTTAAAAGCGTATTTAAACTGACTCTTGCAGAGAATCCCTGACAGATAATTAATTAAGCAAGAATATCCTTTAATAAACCAATTGCTAACTACATTTAGGTCTACAATTAGTATAGTTTTGCATTTATCCATTGCGTAAATTATGACTATGTCAAAATTAAAATTAAATGAATTACACCCAAAAAACAAGACAGCAAATGAGTAATGCTTACTGATATTATAATTCTTTTCAAAGAATGTAACACGGTCACGCTGTTCGTAAAGATCAAAGTGCGGCTCAACGTACGTCATCTGTATGTACGCCTACAATAACAATATTCCAGTGTTACTTAATGTACAGAAATAACCTAAATTTCCATAATGTGATGAGCACCTTGTATGACTGCCACAGTTATGTTTGACTTCTCTAACAACGTGTGATCACCCGTCCATGCTGAGTCCAAATAAACATAGATTATAATTATTATTATCATTATTATTATTTTATGTTGTGAAAAAGTACTCACATAATATATATAGCAAACACAATTAAATCTACTTTTCCTCCAATGTTGTCAATACTTGCACACTTGAAATTCTTACTACAGCATGAATCTGTTAAAGTATGGGTCTTAATAACACTCAACATTCTTTGATACAACATTAACAATGTGACTTAGTGTACAGAAAGTGAATGTAAAGACGTGAATTTGGATGAAATTCATACTCTAATAGGTGCACACCAAAACTTTCTGGAACAACCTTATCTGGATTCAGATGCTCTTTCTCAACCACGTTGGAATCCTTAATAATATCTACAACTTCTTGACCAAACTTCTCAGAGTAGAACGACTATGGAACAAAGCAACAAAGTACAAAATTTAAAATTGAATACACATAAATATCAAATTCAACATTGTTCACTCAGGAATTTATATAGCGCCCCATCATGTCTCCAAAAGCAGTTTAAGTTAGTGAGGAAAGTTTTGGGTAGCATCCCAGGGTGTAGACACAGCACTAGGGAAAACCATTCCAGATCACTGGGCCTACCACAGAAAAGGCTTGGTTTCGCATAGTTGCGGAAGGAACCCATTTTCAAGCATAGAGGAGATGCAAAGGGATACCTGAAGTCAAACAGCAAACATCACCATATTTCAGAGGCCATCATGATAAATGTATCTGAAGCACCATCAACTGATGCTTCTCACATTATGACAATGGTCAGATAAATTAGCTCCTAAATGAGGAAACAGTTCAGAGAAGAACTCTAAAAGTGCAAGAATTGCAATCAGCATTAGAGCAACAGAAAGACGTATCTGCTAAAGAAGTTTTCAACTCCAATCACCAGCAGCCACTAAAACTTCACCGTAAAAGGGTTAAAGAAACTTCAACAAAATCTTACTTCAAGTCTGTGTGATATCTCAGGCAGTTTAGTGATGGCAGGTTCCTTGTATATGAATTCCTGTCCATCAAGATCACCAAACTTAGAGCCATAAAACCCAACACGGAAATAGGTACCAAAAACCCGTTTTCCTTCCTAGAAGAAATGCATAATCAGATTTGGTAGTTTTAATCAACTTTTATCATTTTGAAGAAACACTAAGACCTCAACGCATTGAAATGAACCTTTGCACAGTTCAACCTCGTTCATTAATTTATCCGCAAGCACATAAATACTCTCAAATTGTTCATATCATGTTTCACCCATTGCACAAATTACTAAAATAGCAGTTTCTCTTAGAAGAATACAACAGCCAAAGAAGCACAGCTATGTTCTTTGCATCACTCATACCTGCTTAATGATACTCTGGAAGGCTTCCTGCAGTTTACCATGGATCGAAGAAAGCTTCTTCAAATCACGACTGTATTCATAAACTGGAATCAGAACCTTGTAGACATTGTTCACCGCCTCAAACATTCCAGCCTATAGCAAATTACAGTTAAGTAGTTACAAAATAAATCACATGAAATCACGTATTTTCTATTTACTTAGAGGTACTATTTACTTAGAGGTAACATCCAAGCATTCAAGTGCAACACATTATTTTTTTACTTCAAATCAAATGTTTATACTAATAAAATTTCACAGAACTTTTATATTTGATGATTTTATTTTTGAATTAAATCCTCATCAAATAACTGCATTCATTCAGTAGTATAACTAACAACATAAAAACTTGCTAGATGTTATTACAATCTTTTAACAGGATTCCATAAATTTACAAACATTTCAACAGCAAACACAGCTCAGTCTATTTGAAAAAATATTTTTATTTTAGTATGAGTAAAAGTACATACCATGGTAAAAGAACTGGATGCCTGCTCAAGAAGGCCAACAAGACCGGTCTCTGAAAAGTATTTCCCTGTGCAAATGCCCTCTTCATCCGGCGAAACAACATCTTCTGAAACTGCACTCTCCTCAAGAACGTTACGTGAAATGTGCTACAAGACAGACAGCAATACTTCAAGTCAAAAACTTTACATCCTCAAATGCATAACATGCATAAAACAAGATACACGTTTGCATATCTCCCCATAAAGTTTAAAGATATGCATTAACAGAAAACCAGCATGATCATTAATCAAGAGAAGCAATAGCATATGAGTTATGTAAAACCACAACATATGCAGCAAATGAATTAGGAACATAATACTTGTATCGTCAAACAGATGCTTTTATAATTAGACATCAACTTTTGGCAAATGCAGCATCTGCCAAGAGGCGAGCATTTACCTGAACTGATAAGTACTAAATAAGCAGATGAGGTCAATATGATAAGATGATTAGACTGTTATCCTCTAAGAAGAGGTGAGCTTTCACATATTTTCCCTTAACAAGAGTTGAGCATTTACCTGTTGTCCTCTAACAAGAGGTGAGCATTTACTTATTATCCTCTAACAGGAGGTGAGCATTTACCTGTTGTCCTCTAACAAGAGGTGAGCATTTACCTCTTTAACAAGAGGAGAGCATTTAGCTGTTGTCCTCTAACAAGAGGTGAGCATTTACCTGTTATCCTCTAACAAGAGGTGAGCATTTACCTGTAGTGATACACATCCAATAGGCAAATGAGGTTTATCTTCTAACATGTTCAGATACTCAGCAACTAGTCCTGCTGCATGGACTAAGCACTGGGCAGCCTCAGCATAGTTTTGACGCTGAAATAAATAACAGATCACTGTTAGAATAGCAATTCAATTCAGCGTTAGTTTATTTCCAAATGGATTAGACTTACATTCAAGGTCAAACTTAGACAGCTTAGATTAACATGACAGAAAAGCAAGCACTTCATTGGAAAAGCCAGTGCCCAAATACCTGGCAATCTATATTTATTAAATTGTGTTTCAATTGACTTCATTTAAAAAAATAAGCCAAATAACATGTTAAAATCTTTGTTTCATATGTTTTATATGTGGCTTAAATTTGATACAATATTAAAATTTGCTGTTTATACGAGATATAATGTCCTTTGCAGAAGCTGTACAGTACATTGAAACTGGTTCTTTAATCATCAAGATGTGCAACTGAATATCATCTGTCTTGTTGTCAGAGTTAGTGTGCTTAACACAATGTGATGCAAGGCAGAGATAAAGTATATTGACTTAACTATCTAAACAAGAAATATATTCAACAACTAATGTACATTGCTCCTATGTTGATGGTGTTATGATGCAAAGTTTCCATTAACAGTAAGTGTCAACTGTTAACACCGGTTGGTTTGCGGTCATTCTTCTAGTTCATCCAAGTCTGACAAGATTCGTCAACAGCGTCCTTCTCCAGCGATATTGGCAAACCCCCTCAAGGACAGGAAATTAAGCCAACCATATCTATCCACCTGGTCCCTCTCCAGATTTGATTTTCAAGCAAACTTGATATTTAAATTCAGTGCAATCTAAACTTTGCCAGAAAAAATCCTCAGGCCAATTCATTCACGCATTTAGAAAATTTATATAGCACCCCTTCAAGAATACTGTTCCGTGAGCATCTGTTACTTGCCTGTAACTGAACAATACAAACAGATACCTGTTACAGTCATATGTTGACATACAGTATGAAATCATGCATACATTTGGTTAGTAATTATAATTATTCATATCACAAGGACCATCTCAAAATCAACATCTTCTGGAGGTGTTAACTCCAGGCTGTGATTCAAGACAAGCGCTTTAATCACCTCATTGTGTTTGGCAGCCATGTTGTGCAGCCAGGTCAGACGAAGGTCAGGTGAGTTTTGATACCCCTTGGCGATACGATACATCAAGTCGAGGAGCATCTCAGGATCCTCCTGAAACTCCTTCATCTTTATCGTATCCGATAGTATCATGTGCAGATTAAAAACCAGGTCACGAACCTAAAAATACACAACTACGTTCATTTCTACTAATTTTCTATTCTTCGAATGATTCGTGTAACGACTCCTGCAGCAACAATATCCACGGCGTAACTAGCATTACTACACCAAATAAAATATACCAAACCCCTTATAAATTTAGACGTCATTTGATTTGTCAAGAAACTGTATAACTGATACATAAACCTGAGTTTGAAAAGAAAGATTTTGAAACGTGTATGCTCTTAATGAATTTCACCTCCAACAGGATGATGTACATTTATAAACATAATAACATCTCATGATTTTACTTCACATTTTCTCTTAGGCATTTATTATAAGTTTTCTTTTTTAATATGCATTTTAACTGCAATTAATTTTACTCAATTCATGTGCAATATGTTAATTACAAAGCCCAATAAAACAAATTGTAAGTTTTTCTGGCACCAGCTACACCAATTTCAATGACTCAAATCTATGATGAACTAATATGTGAAAAAATCGAGTACCTGTTCTGGAAATGTGGTATCCCTCAGTTCAGTATCAACTTCCGCATAGACAAGGATCGTCTTGAGTGACTTCCTCAAATACTCTTCGTTAAACGTCTGATACTGTCCAACGAGGGAACTGAGGGACATCGTCACCTGCATCTTCACTCGCGCAAAGTTCTACAGCGCACAAAACCACAACCACACAATGGTCAGCATAAAATAGTCCCCAATAAGAACATTAACTATAGTAAATGATATATTACAAAAGTATGGATGCATTTATGTGACTCGTGCTTCAATCTTATCTAGTAGCACAACTGTTTCTGCTCGTTCTCTTAAGACTTTTCTTTTCTCTATGAGTTTTTCGCACTGGGAGCGCCTCTGATTAGGTTGTACTGTGAGAGGCGCTTTATGAATCCGTAAATAGAATAGAATAAGTGTGTATTCATGTCAAAATGTACATATACAAATGAACAAATATTACACCATTTTTGTTTAATGTTCTACTTTCTTCGTCACGTTAAAATGAATATATATATATATGTATGTATATAAATATATACAAATATATATATATATGACAATATATATATATATATATATATATATATATATATATATATATATATATATATATATATATATATATTGCGATATTGCAAAAACGACATACCATACTTTAAATTCCAGAATCAAGCAAATTATTATTATTATTATTATTACAGCAATTTTATATAGCACCCCTTCAAGGTCTTCTACTCAGAAACGCTCCCAGCCCAACCACGGTCAAACAGGACAGTCTTGAGGCCAGAGAAAAACAGAACAGATTGGCCTATTGGTGTGAGGCGCAATGCTACTGGAAGGCCATTCCAGGTCACCGGACCAGTCAGAGAAAGAGAACGGCGCTGTCGGGTAGCAGACCTCGCACGGGGGACAAGCAACTCCGCTTGCGCAGCAGAACGCAACAAACCACAGCGTCCAACAGTGACAGTGGGGCAGCAAAGTCCAATCAGGTAGAGAGGGAGCCAGGCCTTAATGCAGCGCCGTACCAGTGCAGAGACATGGCAGGCAATGCGCTTTGGGTAAGGGAGCCAGTGCAGAACATCATGCATGCACCCAGAGACTCGGTCAAACCTAGGGATGCGGCCCACCAGTCGGGCGGCTGAGCGCAAGACCCTGTCAAGGCATTTAAGCCGACACACCAGGAGCCCATCATATATGGCGCTGCAGTAGTCTAGGCGAGAGACTACAAAGGGGAATGGACAAGGGTAGAAGCAGCGTCTTGGGAGAGGGAGCGGGATACCACCAAAAGTTGCCGAAACTGGTAGTAACAGCTACGACAGAGTTGACTGATATGCTGGACAAAGGTAAGCTCCTGATCCAAGATTACCCCCAGGCCTCTGACCGAGGACGAGAAGGTAAAGTGCAGATACCTCCAAGCGAGGGACCCAATATCTATTTTTGCGAGCTGCTGGCGGGTGCCAAGCCATATGAGCTGTGTCTTGGTCAAAGCTAAATGTCTAAGGACTACTGGTACCATTAGAGAAAGGCACCTAATTAAAGACCAGACTACTCTCTCTACTCTACATATATTTTCAACTTACATGATACTGCGTGTTTGCGGATGCAACCACATCCATACATTTTAGAAGTGCAAAAGTTATTGTACACATACATTACAAACACAGTTTTAAAGTGGCAGCAGCAGCATTCAGTGTCGTCTGCTTTGATGAACTGTGTCAGATCTTTAAATAAAAACATCCTTCTGTTAATTAGATGCCATTGAGACATTCTTATGGTTAGCCTGGTCTTCATAGGATTGAAGCATATTTAACTGATGCTGATTGACTCACATTTCCTATTTCAAAGTTCTGTCGCATGAGCATGTAGAGCGATGCACTGGCATGTGTTCGGATGTTACTGACGGGTGAGCTACAGTGACGAAGAAGACGCAGACAGAGGTCAGCGCACTGCTCAGTGTCCTCTTCAAAGATCAACTCGGGAAACTGCTCGACCAAAAACACAACCATTATAAAAGTAAGTGTATATTCTTTATTATCACCAACTGCTTCTGTCGCACCTTGAATTACATGACATTTAAACAACAGAAAGCATTATTGTCAAAAACAATTTTCTCATTAGGTTGTTCACCCTAGGGATAATTCGGCCGTGCAGTTTTGGCCTCATGGTGCAGCAGTTAACACTAAACACTTAACTGTCTTGCTGTCTAGGGAACTCACAAAGAGCACTTTCTAGGCTAGTCTGCTATTATGCATTACCATCTTTATTAATGATTGACAATTAAAACACAAGTTTTCTAAATAAGTAAGTAAACTTTACGAATACATTAAAGACAACTAAAATCAGATATATATCTCGGGTGTTGGAAAATGAAGTTTTAACTCTTAGTTAAATCTTTCAGTTCACTGTTTGTAACTTATTTTTGCAAGGAAACACGGTAGTAAAGTGACTGAGTGAAGGCCTAGCGGCGAAATGTTTACTTAGGAGGAGCCACATCAGATATCATCAGAACAGGAAATGTCATAAGCAAATGGCTAATGCACCCTATCTTGATGTCATAAACTGATGAGTTATTCGTTAGACGTTACAGCTATAAATGTGCAAGATATTAAATACATAATAAAGTAACAATTGTAATAACTGAAAAAAATTCCTTGACTGTATTTGCAATTCCGTTATTAGACATTTGTACAACTATAAACCTAATCAAGGCCAAGGTGTGAGGAGCAGAAGAAAAAATAATAGCATATGGAAAGATGATCATAATGATCTGTTAGGAAGTGGTCAACAGATTAGATTTTGGTGGCTAACAAAATATTAAACCATAACTAAGCAGCTTAAGAATCACTTCACACCATTAACAATCAGCTTACTCATCTTATTACTTAATACAGTTATTAAATATTACAGCCACATGTCGAATTGTATTTCGATTGAACACAGGTGGACACCCAAAAACTGCCAAAATGGAGGCAGATTGAGGAGGATGAATTACAACAGACATCAACTGCATCTGACTTACCTTTGCAACGAGGGATCTTTCTGTTGCAAACATGTTCTGAAGAACTTGTGAGCTCTGATTAAGTGAGAGACAGTGAAGCAGAACACGAAGGATAAATGACAGCAAGTTCTGAAGTGAATCAGAAATCTGTACAATCTATAAACAGAAAGACAAGAAAGCCATTTAAAAACATGAGTACATGATGGAAAGAAAGGAAGGTTTATAAACTCTCATTATATGGATAAATTGAGCTTCAACAATGGATTGAGATTTTTATTCTGCCCTCACTTGAAACAACAATCAATTGATGCCATTTGCAATATGATAACGGCACAATAGTAGTCACTGGATTACAGAAAACACCTTTGCAATATCCTCATATAAACACATGAAAGACATTCAAATGTAGGGTGAGAAACCAGTCATTGGGTTAAAACAGGTCCCTGTATCAATGTGAAACACATAATCATCAGCAAAAATATGATGACCTAGCTACTTAAGAAGACACAAGTACAACATAAATTGATGACAATCATGAAAGCATTCTTGTTTACGCCATATTCGTCGGCTGTGAAAAAAGATTTTTCTTCTAGTTCAACTCAAAATGATTTTTATTACAACAACTACAGTACATATAGTAATGTAATTGAGCATTATTACCTGTACAATAAGCTCCAATGTATCAAGAGCAACCATACTGATCTCAGCTGCCAGAAGACTATCGACAAAACTATCGCTTGCATCACGATTCCTCCTGCACACACAAAAACAACACAGAATGTTCTAAGTAAAGACAACACTACAACATTACACCAGAAACAACACAGAATGTTCTAAGTAAAGACAACACTACAACATTACACCAGAAACAACACAGAATGTTCTAAGTAAAGACAACACTACAACATTACACCAGAAACAACACAGAATGTTCTAAGTAGAGACAACACTACAACATTACACCAGAAACAACACAGAATGTTCTAAGTAGAGACAACACTACAACATTACACAGAAACAACACAGAATGTTCTAAGTAGAGACAACACTACAACATTACACCAGAAACAACACAGAATGTTCTAAGTAGAGACAACACTACAACATTACACAGAAACAACACAGAATGTTCTAAGTAGAGACAACACTACAACATTACACCAGAAACAGCACAGAATGTTCTAAGTAGAGACAACACTACAACATTACACAGAAACAAGTAGAAGCAATGAAATGACCCACATTGCTACAAAATGCATCATCACAAGACATATATATGTACTTTGCAGCTAAGACTGTAAATCATTTCCAATCAGATGATGCTCCACTACACAGGAACTGTTCAAGTCTATGAGCAAATGCATTTAAATGACGTCAAACCGATGATGAACTCACAGAGTGCAGTTTAGTAGCAATATATTAGCATCAAATACACACTTTCTGCTGCCTTTGACTTTGTACAACACACATTTGCAGTATACAAACCAAATCAATACACACTTGTCTAGATTTGTAAGATAGTCGTAAGTTCAGTGATTTTGCGATGTACTTAAAATGCACTGGAACACATATTTTATACACACACATACATGTATATACAACACACGCAAACGCGCGCGCACGCACGCACACACACACAATGTACTACATACACACACACGCACATACAACACAAAGCTAAAAACATGAGGCAAGAGAAGTTCTAGAGATGATTTGGTGAAAGAGCCTACAGGTCCAACTGATCTGTCGGTTGTTTCCACTGTGTCTGGTCCTTGCGCCAACGAAGTCGCAGCGCTACTTCTGACGTTGGTGAAGACACGTCTGTGATCAGAAAACATTTCAAATGTGCAATTAATAATATACAGACAGATCGGATTAATTCTCTCAAAATTGTAAATGGAGCAAAAATGTGCTCAATCAATATCTTGTATGGACATAAATATTAAGAAGAAATATGTGCGACTAAACATAGATTTATCAGCCGTTTCCTGATAGTAACAGGCAGTTTTAAGTCACTGAGTGAGTTCATGAATGAGGATAGTTCAGCAGCTGAACTATGAACCAGATCAGATGAGTAATGCTCAAGGATATCTGCATATACAAAATGTTTTTATGCTATGCGATGGTGATATGAAAAAATGCAAAGACAGGAAATAACAGAGAATGCACGACCGAATTATCCCAAGAGCAGACAACCTAATTAGGAAAACGCCTTCGACAACAATACTTTATGTTATTTAAATGTCATAGTGTGGTATAAGCAGCTGGTGAAAATAAATTATATACCTATTTACTCACAAAAGGAAGGGACCAACAACAGAGTCCAAGGACCAAGATATAAATTGTGGCAGATGAATAGTAAACTAATCCAACAACCTATGAATGACTTGAAGGTAGGTAGTTAACTCAGGACATATTCCACACATGATGACTAATCTTTATTATAGCAGGATATCATGACCAGCCTTGTCAAATACATTGCATTTTGATTAATTCAAATACAGATATAATAATGAACAATCAGAATCTGAAATACATGATCTATACAAGCAATGTACAACATCTTTTATTCTTAAATTTGATATCACCCTTCTTCCAACATATTTTACTCAGAAGATCACATGCCACAATTCCAGTTGTACTGCAGAGCAAATGTGAGCAAAGGACTTGCTCAAGGTCCCTATACAGTGACGCCTTGGACATTGGTCGAACCCGCTCACTCGGCGCACACTGAGCGTTACGGGCCGACCGCTCTAACCGATCGGCCAAGAAATCTACTCAGAAGCACCTCCTTAGAGTAGCACAACCCTCAGAGGTTTGCACCCTCACAGGAGCACACCATCAGAAGAGCACACCCTCAGAGATGCACACTCTCAGGGGAGCACACCCTCAGAGGAGCACAACCTCCTAAGTCCAGTCCATGTGGCAAAACAGAAGTGTTCAGCTGGAAAGAGAATGCACCATACATACCATTCTGCCTGTGTCGCATCAACATTTCACTTCGTGCGCTGAGTGATGATCCGAGCATATATTCCTCCATCCTTGATTTCATGTCACTGCTTTTCTTTGCCGTCTGAACCGAGTACTGACGCAACGGCTTCTTACCCTATCAAAACAAAAGCATTGTACAGCACTCTCATTTATATCGACTTTATGAACCATCACCTTGACAAATAACTTGATCCAATTCTTTTACATACCTGGTAAGTTTTCAACAAGTTTCAGATTTCTATACAGAGCAAGACATCAAACTAAATGCTGCTGATAGGCCTTGGCATTTATTGCTAAATGAGTAACTAGGAACTGTTTGTGCAGATTCTGCCATCTCAGACAATGGCGGCAGTACCTTGTACCATCTCATTAGCGCACACTCCAACGGAATAGTCCTGTGCAGAATATATACACCATATCGATAAAATGGCTCAAGAAAAGGTTTTGTCTACCATTCAATTCAAACTGATAAACCATAATATGATTACATGATACAGTAGAAACAGATGATAACAAGCTTAACAGGAGTCGAGCTTAACTGCATGACAGCCTGCAAGGCGCCCTTATGTACTACTGCTCATTTAACCAATGCCACCTAGCGAATGGAAGGATTAGTCAACCTTATGGGGCTAGCGGGCATCGAACCTGCATCCTTCTGTTCTTCGTGTCAGCATATTACATTCAGCCATTTCCCAGTCCTCTCTACCTGTTGAAGAAGATGGAATCTATTGCTTCAGCCTAACCCTATGGATGGAGTTGAAATGAAGAGATTTCAGTATCAGCCATGATCAATTTCCATCTTATGAACTATGAAGTTTGTATGTTTGCAATTACCAGCAGAATGATTTAATTTTAAGAATATAAAATGACTGTAGAATACAATGAGAAACATCAAATTTAAATATCCATCAGTCTTAACTGACCTTTTCAATAAACAAAATGCTTATAATTGACTTCTCACTTTCTTAAAATTCACAATATGTAATAAATGCACGGCAGAACTGTACAATGGTCAGTTGTGGTTCGATGTTGCCACTCTCACTTTAGGTAAATGTAAAAACTATAGAGGCCTACTGTTAAATAATCTCTGGAAAAAGAATTGGCAAGCTGTGAACAGTCATTACTAAAGTTTTTTCATAATTACATAAATAAGTTAATAATAATAATAATTTGTCTTCCACTGAACAAAACAGACAAGTTTCTTATCATTATATATGACGTACAGTGTGCATTAATTTATATCCTTTGAAAGCAGACTTACAGCATGTTGCTGAATATGAGTAACGTGTCAAAACATATCTAACCCTTACCACTCCTGAGGCCGCTGTGAGCAGCCAATTTTAATGCGTTTGATATAATAATAGGAGGGGTAAGGGTTAAGAATTTTATCACATTATTTAACAAAAATCTCTGATTAAAACAGTTAGTCAACAGTTAGTTTCTCCTGTAATGGCAGAATCATTCATAGGGTAGCAGTCACAGTTCAGAGTTACTAACAAGACCTTTGTCTGAATTAAATTCAACCATTTACCTTGTATTCAAAATTGGAGACACAGAAATAGATGACCTCAAGGAATTGATTGAGCCTTCCGACGGACAGATCCGACCACCAGTTACGAAGCACCCTCTGATCAACCGTCTTCAGGACCCACAGGAAGCACAACAACAGGTCCTGTGTCGCTTCTTGGCTCAGGCTCAACTTCTTCGACTGACATAAAAGCAATTCAGAAAACGATCACAAAACAATTCACACAATAAATCATTAAATAAATAAATCAATCAATCATTAAATAAATCAATCAATCAATGGAACTCAATGTAGTGCCCTTTCAAAGAGGTGGTCATGGTCTGACAACAGCCTACTTTATTGGACCTTGGTGAAGAATTTGTCATTTCACAAAACGCATGCTTCACAAAATGTTCACAAGAAAACCATTCAAGAAGAAACTCAATTTAGACACTAGACGTAAAACTGAACTCCCTCTCACAAGAAGTTAGAAGCATCTAACAAGAAGTTAGATATTTATGTCCATGTTTCTTGAAGGCAAAGGTACAGTATTTAAAGCAGACTGCAGCTTGTTCATGCAGGACAAAGAGATGTCTGCATAAAATAGCTTCATCACAATCAACCCTGATGCCTGCATATGCAAAACCTAAATGTACACTGAATAACAAGAATCACTTTATAGAATCTTTAACCAACCACACAAGAATCCCCAGACATGCTGTATATGCTCGACCCGGATATCGCCATGGCAACAGTACGGTCGATGACCGCAACGTCGTTTGGCTGCTGTTCGTTGGCCCGTGACTTGGCCTCCAAGTGTGGATCGTAGAGCTGTGGAAGGACGTCCGCAACAATTCCGATCAGCGGAAGATAGAGAGACGCGATGCGAGCTTTTGCATCTGGTGTCTGGAAACGCGGATCTGCATCGTGACTGGCGAGAAGATTACAGATGACACCGATGGCTTTGTTGTGAAGAATCGGCAGACTATAATCAAAGATGAAGTACTACAGACGAGAAATCGTTTTGAAGATCTACGTCAATAGTAAACTGTGCATCACCAGATACTACTTTCTTTCTTAAGCCACAGATCTAACTGCCTCACTGTTCACGTGGAAAAAAATAGTGTAATGAAAATAACATTTTCAAAACTGCTCTAAAAACAGCAAAGTGTTTGATAGGGTCTCATTACAGATTTGTTGCTAAAAATAAAACTTTCTGTTAATCAACACAATATGCAACAATCATTTAAGAAATGGTTAGCGATGCGACGCTTACCATTCAGAGCATACTTCACAGGTAAGCTAGTGATGGAAAAGGTTGCACTTTCTCTTCACTTACTGTGTTTCCAGCACAGTAGCCAGGTCAGACAGAACAAGTCCAGCGAGGAAATGTTGATGCCTGTAATCATTGGTGAGCTCAGTGTACAATCCGCGATCAACCAGCGTTCCTGTGGAAGTGAAAGATGTCTGGGAAGTGGAGCTGGCAATGCTGGAAGTTGGACTGGGGGGACCAGAGGGCGTGATCGGAAGGCTGAAGGGCAGGTTCAGCGTCGTGTAATGTTCGTGGCTGCATACGATCCGAATGAATTCCAACTTCAACAGAAGCAGTACGCTAACGTCTGCCATACTGTTGCTTGAAATTCGACCAGCAATCTATAAATGATACAAAACAAGTCAATTTTATCACAACAACAACTTATAATTAATATCAGCAGAACATGATTTTTAATATCATTTTAATATTATAATGCCTCTGGCTTACAAATCAAATGATTTCTTCATCGATACAAAAGAAATAATCATCCACTTCCTGTACTTATGAAAACAGTCTAATTACTGTTACTAACTATATTCTGCGTTATCTAACAGACTGTATCTGTATCACACAATGGCTGCAAGAAAAGTCTACAGCTTCACTATACTACATCTCCTCCTCCCCCATTTCTTCATTTTTACATTGTAACCAAATTCACAAACGATTCTTCATTGTTACATGTAACCAGATTCACAAACTATTCTTCATTGTTACATCACAACCAGATTCACAAATGAAGTACACAGTTTACTCTAAGGAATCACAAGCATGTTTGCATCAGATACGAAAAAATAACTACTGACTGACCGCTTTACAGTAGGTTTTGATGAGTTGGAAGACAAAACCTCTGTCCATTAGAGACAGACAGCTGTTGATGAAGAATGCCAGACTAGAATTCAAACCCCTGATCATTGATAATTCCTACAAATGAATTAAAAGCAATGGCTCATCAACAAAGTCCTCACACAGTAGTGAAATCTAATGTTTAAGACAACACAATAAATTACATCATATAGCTGCAGATTACCAGTCCACTTCTTTGTTCATTTATTAATATGCAGCAGTACACTAAGAACAGAATTTGATGATAATAAAAAAATAACGCAGCTGCTCCGCAAGCAATTATAAGGCCAAATGCAAATCAATTACTAAGATTAACAGGCATATCAGTACTTTACAGATGTACAAAACTGCATAATATTAAGTATCTTACAGTCGTGACACACACGTGCATAAAAACCAGGCAGATTATAACATTGTAGATCACATCCAGCTGAAGCATTAACAAGGCAAAAGCACACAGTCACCAACTGTACAGTACACATACATGCAAGCAAATGAACACACACTCCCACAACTAACACACACACACACACACGTGCGCACACACACGCATGCACGTACACACAGCAGAACAACAACCCCAGGTGCTGAATTTGATAAAAATACACATTACTTCCGTTGGCAGGTTATATAGCTGACATTACATGACGAGATACATTACCATATTGAATAGATAATCAAACCAACCTGCGTAATGCTGTATCGTTCAACAATGTCTCTGGTCAGTAAAGAAACAAGTGTGCTAATGTCATCTGTAAACTGTGCAGGAAATCGCATTCTTCTAGGCACAGCAAGAAAATCATTCTTGGCCAAATGCTGCTCCATACTTTTCACCTGGCAAAGCATAAACATGTAATTAGTCACTTGTATTAGCTTCAAAAATATAAAACAAAAATTATATTGATTGTCATATATAACAGTACCATATGATAACGAACAATTACTCAATCTAAGAAAAAAGTCACAACAGAAGTGAAGGTCAAGCAATGTCCAATAGGCATTATAAGATATACCAAATGTAGTTGTTTCATCATATGAAAAAATTTATGACATTTACAGGAAATTTTAAACACGCACATAGTTATGTGTTCAGAAGCTCCTCAAATATAAAATATTTAACATGCAGCAGTACATTATGAACCGAATAGAAACACATCTTTCGGATTTAAAATCCTTATGTGGCATGTAAAACATTAACAGACCTCTGATTTCTTTTTAAAGCTTCTGCCAACAAATATTATACGAATGGTTTTTATTACAAGAAAGCAAAATGGGATTTAGCAGGATTTAAGGTCAAGGTTAGAGAAAAAACTTAAGTTGCTAGAGTCAATTATCCACCAATTTCAAATTGATTTAGTGACCAACAACAGATGAATTAGAAATCATTGGGCCAGATATCATCACTCACAATTAGCTCAAAGAAGAACCAAGAATTTGACAGCACTAGGTCTCTTGTTGAGCCACTTGTAACAACCCACTGTAGCACAAGTTCTTCATGGACCAACTGAAATTAATAAACAGGCTCTCAGATCAACAACTAACAGCAAAAGAAATGCATTGAAAAGTAGCTTTTTATTAATAACTAATAAAACACTTTACGGAAATGCAACTGCAATTGAGGTACTGTGAACCACAAACAAAATAACATTTAAAACTAGTTTCACTAACATCAGCTGTTCTGCCTTACTTCCGGCATTTTCCACGTCCATTCTATCACAAAGTTAATCGCACAAGTCTGATCAGTGACAGATGTACAACAAATAAAAATTTACAATTTATTCAACATTCGGGACAGAAGTATCAAATATGGAACAAAATGAAAAAACTAATGAACACCATATTCAGTAAATCACCTTTCTTCCATACAGTCGGGGATAACGATTACTTGCTTCATGTCGGTTAGGACTAATTTGATGTTCTGTATTCCTTGAACCTGAAGCAGTAAGAAAAAAACAATGTACAGAAACCTAAAATTATCTAACAATGCATCACAATATCACAAAAATATCCATGACTCAGTCTCTCATAAAGTAAGAATGTTAAAAATGAAAATGAGTTTTGTTTCCTGGCAATGCAGATGACATCAAATGTCAAACAAGACCATAGGTTCTTTATGAATATAGTAAATTCCAGCAGTCAAAACATACTTACTAAAATGCTTCTAAAATACAGAAATATTTGTTTAGTAAATATTTCCATGATGGTGAATCGATACTGCACAAGTACAAGAAGCAAATAATAGTTCAATAATAAGTCAATTAGAATTAAGGAAATTGTAATATAAAGTTTGTGGCATCTCTGTATGTTATTGTCAGGAAGATGCAAATAAGGTCAATCCAGATAGCCTCATTGGTATTCTTGAGTCACTAGCACTGCTGCTGAGGAGGTTATTCTGTCACTCACCCATAAGTGATGCCACCTCATTGTCTGGAGACCCAGGATTACTAGATGGAAGATCTGGGTCACTGCTGCTCATCAGACGTTGCTGTTTTGAGACAGGCAGTGATACAGGTCGACCCAAAGTTGCATAACTTCCTGGACCAAGAGCCATGTTTGGTGGAGGTGCTGAAATGCAGGAAATCTTATAATCTATTTGTATTGACTAACAACACTAAGTGATAGATCACATGCAAAACGTGTAAATAAAATACTTCTGTACAGGCAGACTTATCTCTGAAAACACATCACAAGAATTTTATTATGCCCCTTAGCCTCATTCCTTAGGATAAAATGATACGATCTTCTTTAACTCACTTGATCATGTAGTAGGATTGTATGATCGCATAAAATAAGAGACCTTGAATGATTACACTGTTTTAGATCTTCTGAATAAAATAAAATAACCAAAACAAAGATCTATTTCTATTCAAATAGTTTGAACATTGTTCTGTAGGCTGATTTCATTCATCATCCAATGAAATCATTTCATACCATTGTCTCCAATTCTGCATCTCTGTCTTTAATCAAATGAAACACATCCTAGACATATTTCAAAATGCCTTTTCAATCAGAACTTGAATACAACACTATTAATGACATCTAAAAGAACATTCACTACATTTTGCATATTTTAAACATAAACATGAAACAATGACAGCTGACATTTGAGTCAATGTAGAACTAGACCAACAGATCACAAATAGTTGAAAACAACTGGAAACACAACATCTTTTTCACAAAAGCACTCTAATTCTAATTACAACTCTTTAAAAAGCAAGAAGAAGCAGATAAACAGTAGACCATCTCTCAATTTATACATCATCATGTAGATGACGCAGATTAATAATGCAATTAACTTACAACACTGGCTGGTGTCAGGATTTGGAAGAGTACACAGATATTCAATGTAGCTGGTAAGCAGGCTATTGCGGCCATGTTTGTCGCATTTCAATTCACGAATGTTCTGAAGATGTTTGACGATCTGAGCGATTGCCTCAAAAGAAGTCTGAACTACGTTGGCTAAAAACAATAGATTACACAAACATTTAGCAGCTATATCAAATGAAAAGAAAGCCCAATTAATCTGACTAACCAATGCAATCAAGACAACTTAATGAATGAAACTCAAAACCTGATTCATGTCACATAATAGCAGCACATGTCACATAATAGCAGCGCATGTCACATAATAGCAGTACATGTCACATAATAGCAGCGCATGTCACATAATAGCAGTACATGTCACATAATAGCAGCACATGAATACACAATTATTAGGCAAAGATTTTGACTCAACTATAAATGTATAGAATTCAGTTAATTAGAAACAGACAGCAGAGACAGGTACGTAAATCAAACACACCTATCTGTCCGCTGACAACTGGAGGCCGGACAAGAAGCTGGAGAAGTTTGTCAAGTATGAGAGGCATGAATCGAACCAAAGGACCACTCTTAGCAGTCACAAGGCGAGAAATTGCCCTGCCCAGCTCCACCTCAAAGTTGCCATCTCCGATCCGAGGAGGAATCCGACTTTCTTCAGCAGCATGAACTAGGTTTAGAAACCGATCCAAATGGTCATCCTATAAATCACATCACACCATACACAACATTCATTCATTTTAACATTTACACCTCTCAAGAAGTCTACTCGAAGGCGCTCCCAGCCCAACCACGGTGATACAGATCATTAAGTAACTTATAAAGCAAGGTGCACTACTCCTTGGCAACAGTTGCATCTCAGAGGTAGAGTGTTTTCCAGGTGGAAGAGTTAACAATTATATGAAACAAATGAATGCATAAAAACAAAAATAATGTGCTCCTTTGATATCTAAGTTTCAAATCTAACCATAATGGTATTGAAGCATAGCATGGCCAACATCTAGAAACATGTGCCTAAAGACATGACAGTGCAAGTCTGCATCCTTACCTTCTTAACAATCAGTGGAACATTTTCTGCTAAAGTAATAAAGCTGTTTGAATGACTAATCTAATTTGCAACTGGATTAACCAATTTCTCTCTCACTCACTCACTGTATTAAATAAATTTTCACCAACAAATCACTGTACATTACTGAAACAGCCTCCTAAATTTAAAAAATCTGACACTGTTTAATTTTGATACCAACTACCAAACATTTGAGCTAAGCGCGGAATTGCCTTAAAATCTCAAAAGCAGTTAAAATACCATGCTACAATCACTTCCATTCACTGAACAATAAATAACTCACCAAAGTGTGGATAGATGACACAGAATCCAGAACAACTGTGAAGAGACCTTTATGATTGTCGACCCACTTCATGCTTGGCAGCTGGACATCAGGATGCAGCATTGAATAATGTGAAGGGGGTTTCTCCAGAGACACCGGCAGACAAAACTCCCCAGTCAACAGATGACTCGAACTCAACAGAGGCAGCCACGTATAACCAATGACAGTTTCAATCGGCGTCATCTCAACTTTGCGCTGACAGCTGATGTGGTAGATCGTAAAGAGCAGATGGTGGCCCTCGTGCAGCTTGGCTGGAAGACGAATTTTGATCTCATCACAAAAACTAGGACTTCTATAAAACATATTTCACAAAAACGTTAACATTATGATTTCTTTAACCACTAAAAATAAACCTGAAATTCAAAAGTAAATGTTGCAAATATTTCTAAGACAGTCAACAAGAGCTAATCAAAAACAAAAATAACAACTGTCATAACCAGTTTCATGCTTCATACAAAATGATTTTCTTTGCAGTCTTTGCATTTGCATACTGACTTTCATCGCAATTTATGGGAACTTCATTAAACATTTTTTTAGGTCTGTTGATCATAACTTAACAAAACCAATCAAACCCGACTAACTTGTTATGATAGGTAACAGACGTGTAAGCATCCTTAGAGAATTCAGGGCAGTTCGACTTTCCAAAAATGACCTATACAGAGAAACAAAAAAGACAAAACTAAAGACTACAGCACCAGTGCATCACAATATAGATATCTAGTAAAAATGCCACAATTGTTGTCACTTTGCTCTTAGACAGCAAAGTGCACAGAGCCTTTGAGAGGCCTTCAAAATACACTCTATAAAAGCACAAATACATAAGTTCAAAAATAATACACACATACACACATACATACAAACATGCATGCGTACATACATACACACATACATACATACATACATACATACATACCCGCATACATACATATGCACATATACAAAAACGTACATACATTGTACATACATACAATGAGAGATAATTTATGGCTCCTAGATCTACGTAAAACTGCACCACAACTCAAAAAATGACAGACTAAGGGATTCATAAGAACAAACAGTCGTCTAAGGATGACTGTTAAACGTTACTTATTGATCTGCAGGTGTCCAGTCCTTCTGAAACATGACTACGTTCTACGAAAAACTTACAGGCAGCGCATGTAGTTCATCCTCATCCTGCATGAAGTTAACCTTTACTGCAATATTTCGAGCAGAACCTTGGCGATTGGCAAAGTTCAGCGACTTAGGGTAAATGAAAAGCAAGTTTCTACAACAATGGACACAAATTTCAAAGATCATCCATATACAACATTTACTGCTTCACTGGGGTTGTCACAAAACTGTCATGACTTAAACACAACAATGAGACAGCTATGAGTTGCAAGCTCATCAAATCCTGCTAAATATCTAGTTTCATGCGGTTATTCCGAATAATCATATTAATCAATCTGGTTTTAACGTCCAGAGCTGAAAGTAAAGCATATAAAAACATTTATGAAATAACCTGTTAAAAAGCCGATGTTATTAAACTGTTTATGTACCGTAACTAGACCTATAGCTTGAAGCAGCATTTGCAACTGATCCACTGCAATAACTGCAGAGCAAATTCTCACAAATGATATATAAAATTAAACACAAATTCTAATATTCATTTAATTTTCAGATTCCAAAGCATTCATATATGGATCATGAACTACTACAATCATCCATTTCATCAAAAGCCGATAAACTGCATATTTCTGTGTACATGAGTAATAGTGATAACAAAATAAGCATTATAGAAGAAATTTCAGCAGAAGAAAGTATCCTTATAGATAATAATACTATAACAAAATTATAATAATAATATAGCATGGTAATAATAATAATAACAATAATAATAATAATAATAATAATAACAATAATAACATATTCATTTCATTTCAAAACTGAAAACTGCACTATGATTACAAGTACAGTATGATTACACATACAGTATGATTACAAGTACAGTATGATTACAAGTACAGTATGATTACAAGGACAGTATGATTACACATACAGTATGATTACAAGTACAGTATGATTACACATACAGTATGATTACAAGTACAGTATGATTACACATACAGTATGATTACAAGTGCAGTATGATTACACATACAGTATGATTACAAGTACAGTATGATTACACATACAGTATGATTACAAGTACAGTATGATTACACATACAGTATGATTACAAGTACAGTATGAATAGACGATGACAAGTTATTAAAGAAGTTGAATGCAAGGCATTCATCATGTTGTACACATAGCTTTACTTAACTCCTTTAACATGTAGCCTGAGTTAACTCGGACTGCATAATCCGTTCCCATAGCGTGAGAGCTCCTATAAACTGTGGGTTAATGTCAGAAGGCCATAGCTATTGTACAGAGTGGGTTACAGTACCTGCTTAATTAGAGAGTAAGTCACAGCACCTGCTTAATTACCCTGGGTTAAAGAGATTAAGCTAGCAGAAGTTCCTGTTGCCTCAACACCAACTGACCTGTATGTTGTATAAGGTTCATAAATGTCTTTAGTGGGGAACTCGAGGACCTCCTTTGTCGGACGAGTTTTCTCGTCAGGAAATGGGTCGATTTTGTACAGCTCTGGGGTCAGGCAGTACTTGTTTTCCACTGGACAGGGTAAGATCTCCAGCTTAATTATGCCTAAAATAACAGCAACCACAGATCTGTTAGCAAAATTCAACTAAGAATAAACCATTTGGTGAATCAAATAAAAAATTCGAATGAGATCATGTCTCAATAAGAAAAAACTTAGTCACATTATTTTTTTAATCTAGCTTAATTATAGTCATCTGCACTATGCTCGATAATACCTTTAATCAGTAAATAATATTTTAATAGCAAGATAAGCAAACATTGAATTCTCGTGTTTTGTTTTAGTGGCCTCAAGATAAAAGCAATGATATTAAGAAATTATTTTTTTAATGTTCTCCTTTCAATACTGCAAACTGCAGATATTAATAAGCTAAATTTCATTTTAAAAACTTACCTGAAAGGGATTTTAGCTTCTTCAGGACATATGTTGGCTTTTTCAATTCGAATAGAAATTTATACAAATCGTCATCAGCCAGTTTGTCTGATTCCTGTTAAAAAAAGTAAAAAATAAAAAAACTAGACACATATAGAAGGCTATCTATCAAAAGTTAAACTTAAACTGATGCATGAACATCAACCATGCAACATTCATTCATCATAAAGATTTATATAGAACCTCTTCAGGGTTACTACTTAGAGGTGTCCTCCAGACCAAAGCACAGGCTGCACAGCTAAACAGAACAGTCTTAAGACTTGTAAGACTAGAATACATCAGAATGGACCATATTTGGAACCATTGGGAGTCAATTCCATACAGAGTAAAATGCATCAGAATGGATCACCTGAGAAGGCACAGTTCTGCTGGGCAAAGGAGACAAGGAGCACCATTGTTGCAGAAAGCAGTGGGAGCTACGACTTCTGGTACTGGTGTAGGGCAGCAGAGCTCACGCAAGTAGGCTGGGACAAGGTCCAAAAACACTGCCAGATGATTGATCTGTTGTGCCAAGATTCTGTGAAGATCTTTGAAAGGTAAGCAAGATCCCAATATTATTGGTTGATAGCTGTCAAAATTGTCATTCCATAAGAGGCATCTTCAATGATTGTATAACAACAAAAAATAAGAACACAGTAATGTAGAACAACTAAGGCTGTCAAAAACGTTGAAATCACGACCCGGGTACCTGTCGATCAGCGCGGTGAGGATATCTGTTAGGAAATGTAGGGAATTGTAAATTTTTACGAAATGTTGGGCACCCGAGAATCGATTTCATTGCCTGGGCAGTCAGCCAATATGACCAACGGAATATTTATGGCAAATGTTCAGGTAAAATCGCGCATTCTTACGGAATGTCGTTACCCGAGAACCGATTTCATTGCCCGTGCAGTCAGCCAATATGCCCAACAGAATGTTTCTGGCATAATTATGCTCAGGTAAAATCGCGCATTTTTACGCAATTTCGGGTACCCGAAAACCGATTTCATTACCCAGGTAGTCAGCCTCGGGCAAGTACCCGTTGACAGCCTTAATAACAACATAAAATAAGAACACAGTAATGACACCATGATTAAATAATACAGGTTGGTCCTTATTAAACCAAATCTAGCTTTTATTCAGACTGCAAAGCCTGTTGTCTGAAGGCTAAACATGGCAATTCAGTTCAGTATTTAAGAAACTCCCATCAGCAGCACTGACACTAGCTTGATGTTCTGATTCAACAGGAATGGCAAACAGAACCAGAAAGACAACAAATGTCCTGCCTGACCTGTTTGTAGAAACTGGACACAGTTAGAGTGACTTGTCGGAAAGTGTCGAACATCAGACCCAGTTCGTCTGTGTTGCATCCATCCCATTTTTCAGGCGTTCCACTTTTTGGACGATCGAGCGATGCTTTTCTGATGCCTTCATATGACGACAGAACACTGCCTGGCCTTCGCTCTAAAATCATGCTCTTTTGTCAATCATGCAGTCACACAGGCAGCAAGTAATCAAGTTCAACCAGTTACAGTTTAGGAAGATCAGAAATGATATATGTGTGTAAGCCGTTTGTGAATATTATTTCTTCAAGTAAAAAGTTCATGTTTGAAACAAAGACAACACTTCTACAGCTAAATCTATTGTAACTGGAAATGTGCAACATGTGGACCAAACTACACTGTTGCCAAGGTTGATGTCAACGAATTGCTAACACACCAAAGATTATAACAGCCATATTTTGAACTAGGAACAACTCGACTTGTCATCTTACAATATCTCAACCGAAAAGAATTAATTGATTAATAAACCAGAAATGAAATTCCTAATAATAAAAAATGCATCTGTAAGCATAATTCCTTAACCTGATATAAATTTGTATAATCCACCAAATGTTTTCATAAAACTAAAAAAACCAAGAAAATGTCATATTTCAAGTTTATACACATAACAATGGACTAAAAAATCCTCAGATGTCAGCTCACACTTTTATTTACTCAAAAGCGAACAGGAGAAGCAAAATAACTGAATGTAACCTAGGCTGTCTGAGCGAATATTTTCCTTTTCCAGGTCTGCTGGATTTGTGCTGCCAACAATGTTCATGATGCAGACGGCTGTCCATGCAAACGGCATACGATACTTGCCAAGTCGTTCACAGAAATAGGCTGCATTGCTACGAGCTCTGTCTCTGTTCTGCAGACAAAAAACATCTGAATTACAGCCTACACTTCTAACTCACATCTATAATTAAAGATCCTAAACAAATCATCCATTAACAGTTATGGCTGACCAACTTATTTCATTACCTAAAACGGAAAAAATGACGAAAGTTGAGAATTTTAACCTTCTCCTGCAGATGGTACTTTCCATTCGGTTTGTATCCGGATTCTGCAAATAGTCCTTCCAAATGCTCGGATTCGGTACTCAGTGGAAATTGTCTACTCGGTTATGCCCTAATCCAATGTAACTAAACACAAAAAGGGAAATAAAGACACCAATTCCATTCAAAAATTATTCAATACCTTATCATCTTTCATGTAAGGCTCTGCAACTTCAGACAGGTCACCTTGTTGGAGAACTTTTTCCAGCTGATTTTATAACATCAAAAACACAAAGTTTGTAAGAAACTGCAGATCAATAATGAAAACATTATTAACGAAGATAGCCTGATAGTCAGCCTTCACGAAAACGTGCTGTATTAATGTTAACAGCAAGAAGAATGATGATGGTGAAGTGCCTCCATTCTGCCCATCATTTTTTCGCTTCATGCCATAAATCCAGTGTAAGAGAATAAAATAATTTGCTAAGAGGGTAGTTTAAATTACAGTTGTAATTGACCAAAACGAAACCTACAAAAGTTTCAATCATAACCTGTGGCTAATTCTTGAAAATTATTGAATCATTAAAATCTTCATAACCTGTATATAATCTTCCTCATTAATTGGCATAAATTCAGTACCTACAGAACAACTTTTCAAACTGTACCTTAACAACAAGAAATATGTCAGGTGATGGATGAGTAATATCGAATATGCAAGATCGAGAAACCGACGACATGTCTGGATAGGGAACATGACCATCGATCATCTTGCGAAGTGGATCAGAATTCAAATCAAAATAAAAGTTCTCAGAGATTTTCTTTCGCTCAGCCATATTGTAGAGAGCTGCGCTGGCAAATATTGGTTCAATCTCCAGATCCAATCTGAAAGAAAAAACAAGATGTAGTTTCCCTAAATCATCAAGCATGACATCATCATAAATGATATAATCAGTCATGCAACAAGTTACTCTGCTGCTTCAAAAAATTTAATATTTCAACACTGAAAGACTGAACGAATAAAACTGATACATGCTTTGACTGAAGGCAAAGATTTGAGAAGCACCATGTCTCAATTTCTTTAGCAGCTCTTCTGCTGTAATTTACTAGAACCAGCCTCCTTCATTAGGTCACGGGTAACTTACACCTTGTCACCCATTGTATGTCCATTTATATTAGAACTTAACATCATGCATGTGCATAGAATAAATGTGCAAATAGCCAGATTATATGAGTTAGCCCTCAGTATTGTGTACTCAAGTACAGTCATGCTTGGGAGAAATCCCATTACCTAAGAAAAAAAATGTCGATACTGATAGGTGCACCTACCTAAACTCAAATATGGCTTATAAAAAGACACTTCTTCTCCTAACAACCGGAAGATAAAGTAAAGTCAGAGGTGAAGTAAGTCAGAAGATGACCAGAAGACAGAAAGTAGAAGTGAGAAGAGGTCTGTCATCATAATTTTTAAGTCTTACTTTAGTTGAAGGCATTTGACAAGCAGGCGATGACCAAAATGTTCAGTAGGTGGCAAGGCCATCTGTCTTTGTTCAATCTGTTCTTCCTAAAGTGTGGCATATCAACTTTATTATAAAATACAGTAAAACTGCAATTTGATAACGCCCTCCTTAAAAAAGTTTGGAAGTGCACACTGAAGCCAGACAACCATTACAAGCCATATCTAGCAGAGGTAGGTTATATTATAAACACAAAAGCACCAACCAAAATCAATGGCACAGTGATAAAAATAAATGATTCAAGTCACTGGCAACCTCTGACAATGAATGCAATCATGGTGGGACTAGGGTGTTCCAAAGACGATTTTCTTCTTTTGAGACCAGACTAATAGTCTACTACGTTTGATAGTATCTGTAAGAACCACCTGGCTCAAAATGTGCACCTTTGCACACAAAAATCTGTACGTCTTGTGCATATGCAGACGTGCATTAAAGAATATACTTACTTATTTTCTTACTTACTTTTGAACCTTGTCCATGGAATTTGTGAATTTTTGGTTGCTATGTCCACTGTTTGCAAGGTCATTTGCTCACAAGGTCAGTTGCTTGTTATTACAATTGATAGCCGGGTCATTTGCACAATTAAGCAAATAATAGCAAAAGTTTGTTAATTATATTAACAGTCAACAGAAGAGAATCACACAGCCTCTAGATTCACAATATCAACAGCAATCACTGTACTCACTACTTTTCTTGCTAATGAAAACATCCATTCGTATATAAACAAGCATGGCACATTTTACATGTCCCTCAAGACTTTTTTCTTTAGTCGTGGCTGGGCTGGGAGTAGGGATGTGGTCTCGAGACCGCGGTCTTGGTCTCGAGACCGAAAAACTGCGGTCTTGGTCTTGAATGCATCAGTCTTGGTCTTGATCTCGGACCAACGGTCTTGGTCTTGGTCTCGACTGCGTCGGTCCTGGTCTTGGTCCTTAAGAAACGGTCTTGGGATTGGTCTCCGTCATAGGTTAGCGTCCTTGGTCATTTGCCGTATCAGAGCAATTTCTTTGACATTTGTCGGTTAGTATATAAATGCTCAGAATGAATGAATGAATGAATGAATGACTTTCTTTGATTTATCGCACTTGCAAGAATCTTAGTTTTACTGCTTCGTCATTTTTATTAATAATAAAAGAACACAAATACGTGATATTCAATCATAATTATATTTAATTTCACAATGCAAAACAACATAGGCTCATCAGCATATAACATATAGCTGACAAACAACTGACCTTACATGCAATTGTCATAGCGAGCAACTGACTTTGTGAGCAATTGACCTAGTCAGCAAACCAGTTGTCTGGCGAGCGACTGATCACATACTATTGGGATCACAACAAGCACTGTTTCTCCTCAGAATCTGAGGAAATACAGACTGTACTTATCCAAAGCATTGTTTTAAGATATCTGCCTAATTTATTATTATTATTATTAAACGGACAATTTCTAGAGCGCCTTAATGCAGCCATGCAGCTAAAAGGGCGTTTTACAACAACAGAGTCTGCACACTAACTATTAAACCCATACTCCAACAGTAACTCCATCATTTAATGAGGGATATTTGCATCATGCCCTGAATATCTCAATCAAAGCCGCAGAATGCACATCAGGTGGGAGGCTATTCCAGCAGCTAGGGGCCCACCACAGAGAAGGCACGATCACCGAATTTGGTCTTGGTCCTGGGTACAAGAAGGTCTCCATGTGCAGCTCCATGCAGCTGGAGACCAGCTGAACACGACAATGTTAGTCTGCAAAAATCTGCAATGTATCCTGGTGCAAAACCATGGAGTGCGTTGACCACATATTGTGTAAACTGCCTATAACAAAGTCTTTGAAGGCAACTGGTCCTAAAAACACAAACCTCTGGCTGAGGAGGATAGAGGGAGAAGATAGCATCCTGCCGACTGTGGAACCTCTGTCTCTCGTTGATAGCATCGATGCTATCCTGAGGCATGGACTCGAGGAGGTTTGGAACCAGAGGGTCCGCCTGGGAGTTCTTCAGGTCTAGTACGCTGTTGGCCCAACTACCAAGCTGAACATCACTGGCTGTTGACTTCCTTTCAAAGGAATCCTTCAACAAGATAGCACATTGCCAAGATGCCAAACAGTTACATGGACATAATCAATATCACCATAACCATAACCACCAATTCTTTGTTCCAACTGAACATTCATTTGTCAAGTAATTTCAGATTCGTAATTCACAATGAATGTTCAACAATGGATGCAATAGGGATACCTAAAGGGACTTAAGTCCCACTAATTAGGACACCCACCTACTTAATAACAGAATAAGATGATCATGGGAATATGTAGAGCTGTACCGATATCACTTTTTGCCGATTATGCCGATACAGAGTATTGCTGATTACTGAAATAAATTGCTGATATCAATTAAAGTAGCCGATACCGATTTACTTCACTGTGTTTTCCAATATGTCCGGCTCCAAAAGATTGGCCTACTACTACTGCGTACTATTAGTACATATGACTTTTGCTTCAAAATTAGAAATATGCAAAAACAAATGCCTATTGTGCTCTTAAAGACTGAAACAATGTCATAAAAAAAAAACTGTAATTTTTAATATCGGCGACAATTATCCTGCTGTTGCCCGATACTGCCGATATGTCTGATAATCACTCTGATTAATCGGTACAGCTCAAGGAATATGTAAAATATTAGTGCATGTCAATGTTAGACAATTCTTCAGCAATTATTGACCAACTAGGGCTGGAGAGGTAGGCGGAGGAAGAGGTGGCGGAAGCAGAGGTAGAGGCAGAGTCGCACCGAGCTATAATTGCGCCCTGTGCCTAGCTAATTGCACTCTGTGAGTAGCATCAATTTGGCGCCCCACATTTTGAAAATAGTGCATTTTATGGAATAATAAGTTATGCCATCCTGAAATTTGTGCCCTTTCCACATTTGTGCTCGGGGCCAAGGCCCCACTGGCCCCTCCCTCGATACGGCCCTGGGTAGAGGACATTTCAGATTTGTTTTTAACCATCTTAGGACAGGCAAACATCTATTATTAAATAATAATGAAATTCTGAATTTTCTTTAACCTGAGATGCAGTTGAGTCTCTGCAGTTAATCTCATATTCTTGCCTGGACAGACTTTGCAAACGTTTCGGACGATCGTCTTTCAAGTTATGCTGATCAACGCAGTTTTTGTACCTAATGCAAAGAAAACAAGATGTAGGCATCAGTAAAACTTGAGACATTCAATACAGCACAACTACTTATATGAGAAATGTTGAGATTACGATTACTTATATACATTTCTCAGCTAGTAACTGGTCATATAGAAAGACAAGGTTTGATCACTGGTGCTAAGCCAACAGCTCTTAGGTGACATTATCATATCTTGTGGGTTGGTGACGAGATCTTTCTGCCAAACCAAAGGTTCACTAAGCACTGAAATTCCTACTCATTAAACTGCTGCCATCTAGGGAGTGTAAGGCTGAGTCGACCCTTTGTGGAGCAAGTATATTTCGAACCTGCTTCCTTCTGCTTTTCGTACCAGCGTGTTATCACCTAGTGTGTTATCAGTAATCACCTATAGAACAATGAGTGTTATCAGTAATCACCTATAGAACAATGAAAGCCACACACAAATAAAACCCCATGCTGCAATTGATTAATGCTGTCAAAGGCAATATATCAGAGATTCTGACATTCTGCACACATACCGTGAGATGTAAAAACACTTTGCACTATGATCCAGTCCAAAGAAATCAGCCACATGCATATGCAACATGTAGCATCTATTGGTAAACCTTCATCTACCAAACTCACCTCCTGTTGATGACTAGGTAATCTTTGGTATAGCATCGGACACAGTCTTGGATATGTCGATCGCTTTCAAATCTAAAACCAACATCAAGCACAGACACCAGTAAAGTATCACAAGTAGAGTCCAAGACCCGAACTTCAATATAAGCACACACTATGTACACAGACCATAAATGTAACTGAATAATCTATGATACTTCTACATACCTCTAAAAGGCATTTTTCATTCACATAACTCATGTTACAGATCATTGCAAATAACAACTTAATTACGTAAACAAATCATATTAAACAACAGAAAATCATCACTGGCTGCTGTTGTCTACATGTACAACACAACGAGCAGAGCTTCAGACAGAGTCAATGCATGTGACATGGAGCCTACTTACATGTATGTAGGCATGTGCATACATGCTTTTGTATGTATAGTCACCTAATATAGCACCTTTCACAGCTCACAAATGTGCTCACATTTCATGCAGTCTTTTGCATGTGTTTGATAACTGTTTCTATTTTGTTTACCTGGCACCAAATGTCAAAAAGACAGGTTGGTCTCTATCATCCTATCAAAGTGGATGATTGTTTAGGATGCTCATCTTGTAACACAAAGAGTATGAGTTTGAACCGCTCATAGATGGTTACTGAGTATGAACCTTGAGCAGATTCTAAATTCACAACTGCTTTATACCTTAGATTCTGCTTTACTGAACAAGTTCATGTAATACATGCAACAGAGTGATAATAATAATTAGTGGCCATGCCAATGTCACCACATAAAAATGGTTATACCAAAAGAACCATGAATTTTTTCTAATCAACATCAAGATTGTAGCAATGCAGTCTGACTTGAATTGCATGAAATCATTTAGTAAAAACTCTAAATTAGACAAGACGCTTCGTTATCTTTTGATAGACACTTACCCTCGTTCAGGAATAACTGGTGAGATGGTTCGAACCTTCCTTCTCACAACTTCTACCTGGATATCGTCAACTGGAAATTCAAGAAGATGACGCAACGGATCACGATCGATAGCATGTTGATACAATACAAGGAAGTCTTCAAAGTCTGGAGGTTCCACAGTATCACACAATGGAACCTAGGAGAAAAATCAGACGATCATCAGTGTCAGTTTAAATAAACCCTATCACAGAGCAGCATTCTCGAGACTAGCAGTCCTAAAGTTCTGTCAAATATACACAATAATAAGTTTATAATACATAACAGTTTGGCACATTCGTCACGTGGTTAATGTAAAGCCTTTCATTTCTACACACTTACATTTACGAATAGATATTGGCTCAGTTCAAGGGCGGCAATCCCAGGGGAGGTGGAGGGGCACCTTTTACATATAGAAAACACTCCATACGTTGTTCCCCCCACATTTCTTACCCCTCTCATTGGGTGTCCCCTGCCCCCACCTCTCAAACAAGATCGCTGCCTCTGGCTCAGTTGTCAATGCAAAGCTTTACAAGTCTTCTGTACTATTAGAGTAAGTAATTGCTTGTGACCGAGTCTTATCAACTCTTAGAGTCAGTAATTGCTTGTGGTTGAGCGTTAATGCAAACCCATAAGCTACACACTTAGTCATGAATAGCTTCTAGTCAAGTGGTTCATGTGAAGCCTTTTGCCTCTACATTCACTTAGTAATGGTAAAAGTAAGTAAGTAAGTGCCTTACCTATTTAACCAACTGCATATCTGCATTTAGGTGCAAAATGCATTTAAAAGTACAGCATTCTAAAAAGGATTTCCGCGCAAGATTGTGTGCCCATGGAAAAACAATCATGAGGACAAGGGGTTCATTATTGTTGAAGAGAAGCACTGGTGCAACATGTGGCCCGGTTCTCCAGGACCATTAAATGGGCCCAAATTGGCCAACATGCTCAAGACAAACCATGATTTTGTGAGGATGCAGAAATTAAATCTTGACTTCCGACTAACTGAAATCTTGACCAGTATACAAATTTTCCACAAACACTTTAACAGTTTTAAATGTCTCCAAAATTAATTACTTACACAATTTCTGCACATCTTAGTGGATCAGCGTAAAAGGCACAAATAAGTGTATTAACAAATTAATCAGAAGAGGGCTGCTGCAATCTAACGTTGTTTACAAGGTCCATCGATTAATTTTGCATTGGACTCACATTTTGCAAGGCTGCTGCTGCTGCTGATGCTGAGATGTTAATTCCACTACTGCTCTTAGACAGCTCTCCAAGATAAGCCGACGAGACCTGTTTCCTTACTTCGGCTGCACCCCGTCTGAACAAGCAAACAAAATCAGTTAACGTTGACTGAATTAGGTAGACTAAGTAAATCACGAGTCATATCTGTTCAGAGCTGAATCATAGGTAAAAGTAAAACAATTACATCAAAAAGTGATAATATATAATGATCCTCATGACAATTTATATGGCACCGCAACATGGCCATACCGTTACAAGGACAAAGTAACAAACAGGTGGGATAAGCCTTAGAATATTAGCATGAATTTGAAGGAGTTCACTGAGTCAGTGAATCGAATAGAAGGAGGAAGACTAATCCAGTAATGAGGATAGGCGGACAAGAATGCTCGACAGTCTTAGATGTAATTGAAACAGAGGGCGGCACCTTCTTAACTTCAATACACACAGATCAGGCCTTCATATATTTCTAATTACCAACCATACAGATCTCTTTGTGACCAGTTTTTAGTATATACAGTAATGTAAACGGCATGATTCTGTACACATTATGCACACTACTTCAATAAGCAAACTGTTTGCATTAAGTTTGGTGGAGAAGGAATGCCATTTCTTTTACTTTTATTCATTTGTGAAGAAGCAGGGTCACTTGAGGTAGGCTTTTCAACTGTTCATGAGACACAAATCATTACAGCTGTACCTCTGGTTAACAGTGCAAGGCTCTGTCCAGCTTTCCCATAAGAATTTGAATGTTGATACAAGTAACCACTGACTAAGAGCAATAATGGCAAATGTAAACAAGTCAGAAAAAAATCAGGAGAGCAGTCCCTTAAGCACAAGTCATGAGGAAACCATGGGCATGATGTGCTAGCGACTTCATTTTCTTAACCTCAGCATATGAGGGCAGGTGGCCAATCCTCTCCCTCAACATCTCATCTTCAGACAGAGTACAGTCAATGCACTCAACGCAATAGCCAAGTTAGCTCAGAGGCACAAATGGACCAGAAATCTCTCACCAAATTCTGCCCTACACTATAAAAAAACTTGTTAAGAGACCAAAACCCATAAGAAAGCATTTCTGGCAACTGTGTAATAGTTCGGCAACATTCTTTGTTGAGTTCCATTAAACAAAAGCATACGCTCAGGAATCTTGGAAAGTTTGGTAGGCCAATACCTTGCATTATAAGCTCTTTACTTCATTTTATAAAGGCTGGTTCGGTATCATCCAACGGCTCTACATGCTAGATAAGGCCAAGGTAATTCTAACATTAATTTTTAGAACATGTATATTTGCATGCAAGTAAACTTACAGAAGAATCAGCATGACAGAAAATCTCATGCAAAAACTCCTCCACAGAAAGCTAGGTTTGTTCGGACATATTTGCAGAATGAGAGATGATAAAAAGCATCAAATGCCGGTTTTTGAAATAATGAAGGGAACAAACAAAATAGGAAGATCACATAGGGAATTGACAGATGACATTGAAGAATGGGGTCGAACTATGGTTGCCAACCGTCCTGGAATGACCGGGACCATCCTGTCCCGTGTCCGGGGCAAATTTTGTCCAGGAATCCAGGTAAGAAATTACAAAAGATTAAGGGATCCAATGACATTATCCAAATCCAAGCAACATGAGCAACACAACATCTAATTCTCAATGTTCATAATCATAATTTAGTAATAAGTATTTCGACTAATCGACTTTCGATTATAGATTAAAAGTCTTGAGATCTGAAACATTATTTGAAATTCATAACTTCATAAGCTTAGCAGAATGCTGAAAACTTTGCAGGTTTGGGGGGTTTGACCAGTTTCAACGGTTTGGTATGTGTTCCGGGTTTATCTCTCCATAGCGATTACTGAGAAAGGTCTCGGATTGGGTTTGGTCAGAGTTGGCAACCCTAGGTGCAACAAGTTTCCAAGATTTGAGTCACGCTGCAATGGATAGAGAGGTGTGAAGAGATGTTGTCAGAAAGGCATTACACATATGGGCGATAAGCCCATTGTTATTGATTGCCTGAAACCTACAGACAAACATGATACATATGCCTATCATTTACTTACTTACTTATCCACGACGCAAAGATTTTTACTCTAGTAGAAATCCATCTATAATATTTTAAACTTTAATAGGCAGCTAAGGCAACACGTTCTAAAACATTTAACGCATATGACAGGTTGTTTTTTTGTCACTCACTTGTTAATTTTATTCGCAAAAGCCCTCTGGCCGCCGCTCGCCATCTTCACGGCAATATTGAATGTTGATTCCCGTGAGAAGCTGTGAAATTGATACCACTTGCCATCTGACGGTTGTGTTTCCGCAACCCAATCCACATGAATAATAATTTACGGGCTTACGCAAACTACAACCATTTTGGAAAGATGAATAGAAAATGATGATGGTAAAATTCTAAATGCAATCCTACAATCTCAAACAGGAAAGCTCAGATCAAGTGCCTCTTTTTTTGTGTCGAGAATTTGCATTTTCTTCTTTCTCGATTCATTGAGTTTCTTTCCTTAAAACTTCATTGCTGGATGTCCTCGAGTCGCATCTTTCTCAATTCTGGACTTACAAAAGCTCAGCTGGTCTGGCTGTGCACACGTAAGTGGCTCCTTAAACTCGATTATTGCATGATCAAGGCTACTTTCGCCTCAAGGCCTACGGTAGATCTTACATGACTTTGTTTGCTCACCACATAGATTTCTATTTCTGTAGGCCAAAATTGCTGCGAATCGACGTTGGTTAGATTAGATGTAGGCCCCATGGCGTAATGGATGCCTCGCATGGCTGCCGATAGTTAACTTAGATTCATGTAATAATTTGTCATCATTCGTTGACACTGCACTTTTAATCATATACTGCATGTCCTTGTGCATTCTGAAATTTGGTCATGTCTCCGGCTATAATATGTGATCGATGTGCTCCAGCTCCACTACATGGCACCCGTCCAACAGCGAATCATCGCTCTGGTCTGGCGGTCCTCGCTGCATGGTTCTCGCATCCGTCTATCTTCGCGATCTCTGCTACTCTACTTTGAGTGCACCAGATCATCGCGCTCTCCGCTCTACTGAGCGAGGCGCCTACTCTTGTGTCGCAGTGCTTAAGTAAGTAAGTAAGTAAGTATATTCTTTATTGCACCAACTGCATAACCGCACTCTGGTGTACAATACAGTTAAAAGCACAGCATTCTAATTTAAACAGTATGTTCGCTCTAGATCGCCTGCCTGTGGGAAATACAGTCGAGCGGTCGAGGCGATTAATTAGGAGCTAGGCCTAGTCTTTTAAAAATTGCCTAGCATTACGTACATTTAAAAGTACAGCATTCTAATTAAAACAAGAATTTGGGTTCTAGATTGTCTGCGTGTGGAATAATGCGGCCTATTAGGAGATCAGCATTTAAATATATCAATACATTTAATAGTAGGCCTACAGCATTCTCATTCTTCCGTTCGCATTGCGGTTGTCTCGCAGGGTCCACTCAAACTCTTTATACTCGCCTTAAAACTGTTCGTTTTAGCCGTGCTTGGGTCGGGACTCAGAGACGCATCTGAGTAGTGGGTTATAAGGCGCTATATAAATTTTCGTAATGAATGAATCATGAATGAATACAAAAAGTTGAACTTTAGTTTTGCCGGGCTTTTAGCTTTGCCTGCGGCTGCCTGAAAGAGAATATAGGCCAGATTAAAATGACATGGCCTCGTTAGTCCTATATATAATAATAATATTATTTCTCGACATGCCTTCCACCATATTATGGTGAAAAGCTTGTCGAGAAAGTGCAAAACTTCAACTGCGTATCAACAACAACAGTTACAGTAATAATAAATCACATTAATGATGCTAATATTCACATAACTGTTACATAATATAATAATTATGATAATAATAAATTAGCTATTAGCTACACGTGTGCATAGGAACTGTTTTTCGTAGGTCTTTGTGTAAATTGGTTGGTGGTTTTATAGCTCCTGTTTACTTAGGTAGATTTTAAATCCAAAACAATCAACGGCCGTCATGACTTCATTTATTCATGACGTCATTTCAAATTGCTTTGTTAGCCAATCAAATTGCAAGAACTGACGTAACGGTTGAAACCGTTTCAACGGTCCGTTGACGACGCCGCCTTTAACAACGTTCGTTCTTGCGATCAAAGTTGATTTCCGTCAGTTGAAACATCGTTAACTTTTGTAAATTTACTATCTACTTCAAGATTCGGTGCGTTTATTCTTATTAATATTATTGCTAATTTATTACTACGTGCATATGGTAAAACTTTATCGTGCTCAAACGTTAGACTTATCGAGCAATATTGAATCAATCATTTATCGTCTTAAGCAGACACGTCCTTCGTACTGACTTTAGTCAGTTACCTCATTATGTTACGTTCAAATTGCAGTAGATTACATGAGTTTGTTTCTACTGCTATGTGTCAACCTGCATCCTTGTTGCTAATTCGTAAAGTAACTCGGTTAATTGCCTATATCAAGCCGCAGACAATTGGAAAACTGCTATGGGAAGGGAGGTTTCTGCTTCCGTGAAGTTCTGTCCTAACCCAACCTAGATTCTCTGTCCTTGCATACTATGTTAATTCTGTCGTGACATGGATTCCAAATTATAATCGAACAATAATGAAAGTACCACTCAATGATTCAGAGTTGCTTCAGAAGTTTGTACCTAAGTCACTATCACTAACAAATCAAATGAACTGAACGCATGTTTGGAACAGGGAAAGAGAAATATGTCTTCCTTCACTTCTAGCTTTTTTTGTCTGTCTGATTTTTGTGTTGCCTAGATCCAAAGTACCAAATATGTCAGATTAACTAAGAAATGTATATTTTACCTAGGAGGGCCATTTAAAAGAAACCGACATGTGTCAGTTGTGTACTCCAGACAAACATGGAGATAATAGAACTCTATGCTACTAAACGAGATTATTAGTAGTGAGCCTGGATAATGCAAATTTGCATATTTCTGTATGATATTGTTGTGTCAGAGTTATTTGACCTTATTTAATGCCATTTCTCTAGTTACTTATACTTGCTAAAGTGAATGTCTGTTATTGCATTTGTCTTGAAGTAAAAATTCCTGACAAGAGCTTGTTGGTTTTTATCAGACCTTCTGATCTCATCAGCAAAACGGAACCAAGCAGCCAACCATCAGTTATTCATGACTTGGCAGAGTAGCATTTTTTCTATTGCTTGCCTCTCCTGTGATTAAGTTAGTTTTCACTTTCACAGAGTCAAGCCCAGCTGCCTATTAATTTTGTTGTAGAGCTTTGTAAGCATTTGACATTCTTACTGTTTTTGATTACAGCTATTTATTATACTGATTTCTTGTGACTTGATGTTGTTTTAGAATTTACAACAACCTTAGATTTGAAAATGGCAGGAACCTCGCATGTCAGTCTTGCAATACCCAAGAAACTCATCATCTCAGGCATTGCTTTCTTTGTCTCTGCAGTCTTCATTGGATACGTTTTTGAGGTAGGTTAACTATAGGATTTAGTATACATGGAAGTTAGTATTTTTTACTGTCTCTTAGTAGTAAAAATAATGTAGGTATTTGGCACACCTGTGGGTGAGATTCTGGTATAGATCATTGCGTTAGATTGACTGTTAAATGTTGGTAAAATTTAATCTAGTCACTTCCCATTACTTCAAATTTACTCTTTGTCAGGTATCTACAGCATACTTTGGTGATTATGTGTTTGCTTGAAGAAGACATAAATTGGCAAAAGTTGCCTTTTGATTTGGAAAAGTTTTTGTGACAAAGTAAAGTATCTGTAGACTAAGATAATTTTTGTAATAAATAATAATGAACTGTTAACTTGGTAAGGCACATGCTACCTGATCTCACCAAGAACTGAAATATTGCCCCAATTTGAAATAAGTCCTATGCTGACTGGTAACCCATTACACTATATTCAATCTGGCCTTGCCTGTAAACAGACTTAGTTAGATATACATCACTCATTTGTTACATTTGTCACTAGCCAACTCAGATATGATGGGTAGGTCTACAGTAGTGCACTGACCATACAGTGTTGGTGGAATATGAGATGGCAAAGGCCACCCACCCTCATAATGCCATTACTAAGTATCTGAAGTCACATGGCTGCCTCAGGGCTAGTTTAAGGGACTACTCTGCTCTTTACTTAAGTGATTCAAGGGTTCTTATTTTTGGCAAGATATTCAGGTATTGTAATGTAGATCATAGAAAATTTCTCAGCACCCACAAAAGTAAGGTGTTAGTGTTCACTGGGACCATGCTATAATCCAAATCATTCCTCAAGTCAACAGCTCTTGCACTGAAAAGTTACTGCTCCATGACCTTATGAGTAAATCTGATGCCAATGCAACTCACAGAATTTTATAAATCTTATTTGGAAAGTGTAAAATTAATTAAATGAGAAGAATTTGAATCCTTGACAGTCATTTCTACTTTTCCCATCTGTCACAAGCTGGTTTATTGGTGTTCTACAACTTATGGTATGCTACCATGTGTGTAATGCTGTCATGTGTAAAATTAACTGATATTACCTGCACACTGAGAATCCTCATGTTTTTTTTAAAGATATGGATTTGGTAAAATCTCCTTACTTGCAAGATATATTTTTTTGAAAACATGAAATTAATTTTTGAAAAAAATCTGTTAGAAATTGGAATTAATTAATTTGCAACAAACTGTGATGATGTACATTAGCTATTGGTCATTTTCCTAATGTCTAATTTGACTTCCAGAAGACCAAACCCGTCGCTTCGATCATCTGTGGTGTTCACTACCCTGTTGGAGACGAATCAGGTATAATTTCTCTTTTCTATACAATTTTTGGTTTTATCAAAGGAAATTGAAATGTCTAATCACTGGTTAGTTATATTATTAGCATAAAAGTGCAAACTACCTTGCAGTGCTCATTCTACTAACAAATGTGTGACTAGATGGGACATGTTAGTGCAACTGTTTGCTAAGGTTTCCATCAACCCTGAAGCTGATTGCATCAGTATATACATTGTATATTATATGTATGTTCCATTGTTCCTGCTTAATGGTCAGTCCCAGCATTCTGCATCATTTGATGAAGAATAAAGGTAAGATTAAGTGGACACTGATCCTGTGTGGCAAAGCAGGCTATTTGTTATTGTACCTATGAGAAGTTCTTCTTATGCATACGGCTGAGAATGTCCATAAATTCGTCATCTAGCAATCTCTTTATGAACCGTATCACTAATTGCATTATGATGAGTTGTGTTATAATGTGATAATTTTTGGGGGCCGGACTAAACTTAGGTTCTACGATACAAGTTTCTGGTGTATATCCTCCATGAATATGTACATAAGCTTACTTACATGTTCTTAACTTACTGTAGAACAGGCAGTTGTAATGACATACATGTGTGTTCTAAAATCATCGCATATACGTTACCAAAGGTTTTAAGATCAAAGGAAATGGTATGAAATTCTGTTTGCTGAATGTTTTAAGACAAGTGATCAATATCAAATGGTGGAGAGCATCAGTAAATTATACAGATGTTCGTAGTCTGGTATATGTTTAGGTTATAGTACTAGTAGTTTTGTAACTTTTGTTTATTTCTTTTCAGCTGCCACTTTGTATGGCCATGGTTCAGCAGATGGTATAACCATACTGTTCTATGTAGCAGTGGCTCTCATGCTGACTTCGTGCATTGAGGACATGATAGAGGTTATTATAACTTTTATTTACTAGAACTAGTTTCATATAATTTTGTAATAAACATCATATTATCTTAAACAGACAGCTTAGGAAACTTTTTTATTAACCATTGTGTAGCCTACATTGTGTGGGCTTCTACAACACTGGTGTCTTGGGCTTTTGCTAATCAACTTTTTACTTTCCAGATCTAGTTTACAGCAAATAGATGTTTAGGAACTCACTATGTGTGTGCCATATATAACCAAGGCTAGCAGATAGAAGCAAGCAGTGTAATGGACCTTTAACTACAGCTAGGTTTTCCACAGTCAGTGGCGTCGCAGAAGCACGTGCCTCCCCTCAGCTTTTTATTATTTTTTTTATTGAAATATTTTTCCCATTGAAAAATAACGTTACCTTCTTGATGGAGTTGAGAGTGCTTTTGAGTAGTTATCTTGAAGGTCTATATAAATTATTAAATGAATGAATGAATTCACTTTTTACTGCTGCATACGAGGTCAGTGTAAAGAGGTAAGTAAGTATAATCTTTGATACTCCACTTGCAAACACAATGATGACCTGTTGGATTGCTGGATACTGTCATGTTTGTGTATCAAAGCGATTCTTATGTAATCTGGGCAGTGTATTTACTATACCTTAGTATTATGTTTGGTTCTGTAGCTTTAATTTTGTCTTCTGGTCCTAAGTCTGTACTTGTTCTGCACAATTCACATTAAGCCTGATGCAATCTAGGGTGCATTGATTGGAATGGGAGAATTTTTTCTGATTTTCTATTTCTAATAGTGCTGAATAGTTGCCAATTGATGCCTGTGGTACTCTGGTGCAGTTTCAACAATATAGCACACGACCTTGAGGTGCCCCAGTGACCTTGAAGTGTTGATTTTTCAATGCACAATATTAACAAATGTTAAGCAAGGAGTAATATCAAGATCAACAAGCTTCTGCAGTAAGAATCTGATGAAAAGTAGAATGCAAAACTGGTGAAACATGTTGGAGATTTTGGTGAAACCTGTTAGATATAATTTTATAATCCCATCATTATTTTGTATGTTAATAGAAGTAAAGAAAATGTTAGTTTACGGCGCTTACAATTTGTATAACAATAATAATGATGATGACTATTTATATGGCGCCATAATGCGGCCATACCACTGCAAGAGTGCATATATATATAATATATGTAATATATGTAGATATTGCTAATGCTTAGAGTTATGGACTATGGACTACAATCCCCCTCTGAGTGATGGAGGCAAACCCACAGTCCCAAGGGCGTGGAAGGCAAAATATTCCCCCTAAGAGTATAAAATGTCCCCCCTGTGTGAAATTGGAAGCATTTGCCTCTTGACCCCCTATCCGGACGCCTCTGCTTAGCGTGATAGTCGGTAGACAGATTGGAGGTAGACTGGAGAATGGTTACTGTATTGGGCATTGCAAAGACCTTGCTTCTGATAAATTACGACCATTAATTAAATTATGTAGTTTTCAGTAACTTTGCCAGCCAGTATTACGTATTGAATGTATGTCTTTATCTTTAATGGTCCGAGTTAATAAACTAAATTTGTTTCGTTTTAGAATTCGACGCTGTCCCAGAACGAAGACATCTCCCAACAGATGGTGCAGATTCTGTTTTACATTTCTTCATTTCTCTTCGGGATCTACGTGTTGATTAAAGTCAGTAGATTGCTTTTTCATGCAATAAAATCAGAACATTTTTAGCTTCAGTGTTAAAGCTAGCACAATACTAAGTTTTTTTTAACAGAACTGTGTTGTTATGTCCTTATAAAAACATGATCATTCTCATGTGGTGACATTAGTCCTGTATTAATAAGAATTGCTTATTTTGTTAGGCTTGATTCATGTTTACTCTAACTTGGTTGTATTTTTGCTGAGCTTTGTGTTGCTTTTCCTTGTGTGACTATAACATTGTTGTGCTTAAGCAGTATTTTTAAATTGTGTTTAACCATTAGTTTTTATGAGCGAGGATCCAAATGTGTCTGATCTTCCCATAATATGTGAACCACTCTGTTGTTTTCTTCCTTAGGGAGACTACCAATGGGGAACGTATGTCAATGGCCTTCCAGATCACAATGTTCTGTAAGTATTTAAAAGCAGATTTGGCTTGTATGTTTCTTTGCATTCCTTGTCATTGACTTACCAGATTCATAAAGTATAGTTGTATAGTATGGAAATGCGAAGTTACCAACTGATGTCTAATATTTCCACTGAATATATGATCATATACTAATTATTTCATTAGTTAAACCTTTCTGATCTCCAGATTGCAATACTGGTTGTGTGATGCACTTTGAGATACTTCAGAATTATACAAATCAAGCAAAAGTAACCAGAATCTGCTGGTTTGACAATGTCGTGGCATGGACTGGTTTAAAAGGCACAAGTTTAATGAGCATCACATGAGACTGAAAGCATTGGACATCACTTTGCCATCCATGTAGTCAACCGTCGCGTAGCGACGATGTGACACGACATGAAGTAATTTTTTATATGGGTAGATTAATGATGTTTTATTGTTTTTTCTGATATTACATTTAGGTTTTTGATGAAAGCTTTCTACATCTACCAGCTTGCATTTTTGATTCAGTGCTTTCCCCAAGCCATGCTACAAGGACTTAGCCCGGTATGTGAATTATCTTAAGTGAAACTGAATTTTGTTGGCCCTACCATCAGTTTTTAGAACTTCTTTTTTTGCTGGTAATCTAAGTAGGCCTACTTATAGTATTTAAAAGTTTGATTAGCCTCATATAATTGAATGTAAAATATTTATGTGGAAATCAGCATCAACTTTGGTTTTATATTTGCTATACATGTGTCAGTTCAGTTGATTACTTTTTTCTAAATGCAGAATTTGCCTGATTATTTCTGATATGTTGCAGTCTATTGTTACCAAGTTTACATGTCAGAATTTTGTGCTACGGATTTTATATGTAATGACGATATTTTCTTAGTACATCCTCTTGGCATAAGTGGCTGCATGAATACAGATTGGTTTATTGGTAAGTCTCAGATATGTGGATTTACTGTGTGCGCTGTCCTTTGTCTGGGCGTGGAGGAGCAACAACTGCAGTGACCTTGACTATTTGTTACTTATGGCCCTTCAAACTAGCGACCAGCAGGCATTGACCATACTGCTTGATGGATGGCCAGACTTGTGTCATATACCTCCAATGAGGGACATGACATACCATGGAATCTATCACTTGTTTTCACTCTTATACTATAATACAACCTGGTCCAGAAACTGTTGACTTTGGATGGAAATTCGTTGTTTTGCCTCCATGTGTGGCCATGAGGCTTTTATTTTCCTATGGATTGTTTTGCTTCCTGATGAAAGATCTATTAAAAGCAATATCTGTGAAGTCATTTAGGCTGTTGTAGAGAGCACCTCTTGACTGGTGCATTATATAAATTTCTGATTACAGTTAAAATGAAATTGTTGCATTTCAGTCATGAAGAATTTTAGCAATGGAAACATTACTGAAATATTCCAATACCTTGTGATAATATATCTAAAGTTGTTAGGTTCATGTGTTGATTGATTTACTAATAATTTGCCAGGTAATAAAAGACCATCTCTAAGCAGATTACATAGCCTTATGTCACATCAACTGCAGTATAAAATACCAGTGTGTTTATGTACTTATGTGTATTTTTATTTTAGGCAGAAACTCTGACATCTCTTGTTGAGGTGGAAGTACTGGTGATCTTTCTAGTGATTACTTATGAAGCAAAGTGAGAATTGATTACGAAAGTTTTTTTAACTTGAAATTATCCTGCCACTGCACTGAATAGAGTGTGCTTTCTAATACACACAGTAATCATGCAAAGTCTAATATTTTTGCAGAAATATCCTTAGAAGCATGCCTTAGTCATGGCTGTCAGAGAGAGGTGTGATAAAATGAGCTTTGTCTTTATCTCACCTTATATACCGTCTTCTCTAAAATCAGTTCATAGTCTCAGAATTTCAAAGCACTATAATGCTAAGTGCAGGGCTTCCAGCACATCATGTCAGAGAGTTGTACAGACATACATCATTTTGTGCTCCAAGTCCAGATCAAATACTTTAATCCAACTCTGATAGACATGTAGTTATTGCATTATTCATTCAAATAGTGCCAAAGAATGCATTGCAATATTTGTGCATAATTTTTAGATGTTCGTATAAGGTGCTGTATTATGTGTCAGTACATTTGCATACATACATGTATACAGTGCTGTTATTAGCTGTTTTCTATAGAATTACAGACAGTGATGTGCACATTTATTTGTTTGCAGCTACACACCAATGGCAGTATTGGTCCTTGTGATTCACCATGCCACTAATCTGCTTTTCCAGCTCACAATCATCTCTTCGGGCAGCCATCAGTTTAAGTAGGCCGCATTCACATCTTGTTCGTTGTGTTCATATTGTATCGTATTTGAAAATTTATTTGACACTTATTACAGTACTAGCTATTCAGAATTGCCTTCAGTGTGATAGCCCCAAGTGGCCCCGAGTCAGTACACAAATTACAAATCTGAACCACACGTCTGCAATGAAATAATTTAACTATTAATTTTTTACTGAAGTTTAGGTCTTTCATATTGATTTTTAAGTTCATTTGTAATGCTGGAATAGAGTCCAAATGCACAATTCATGATCCAAGAACCTGCATACTTGAAAATTTCTTAAAACATTTTTGACTTCCAGATTTAGGATTTAATGGTGTCCTCACGTTCCTGTTAACTCTGGGTCAGCTTCTTTCTATAAAGGTTACATCATTGCTGTTATAACTATTCTTGTTAGGATGGGTGAATATATGTAGGGATGGAATTGGAGGGCCTCTATATAGATCCATCTATGTGAGAAGAATGTTATGTACTGGTAAATTTTATATTGCATAAAATCAAACTGGTACTTTAATAATAATTGATGCAATACATCAATTTGAGGAGCATAATTCGTAATCGTAAACTCAAAATTACTATGGTGCCCACAGTGGCAGATATAGGAACCAGCTTATTCACATGTGCCTAATCAAACTAAAATCGATAAGCAGGAGATCGAGGTCCAGAGAGTCAGGCAGTCAGACAGCTAAAGTGGATTGTGTTTCAAGTTGAAATGACGAGAGAGGGAGGGGAGAATAGGAATCAGGATAGGACTTGTCATAAAGGAGTGTTTTCAGTTTTAAGTGAAAACTAAAGGTCTGGTTTGTTGAGTTGGTACTAGGGATCATATAATTGTCGTAATACTCATGAGAGTTTGTTCCAAAAAGGCAGGACAGCAATGGTTACAAAGAAAACAGCAAGAAATTTTCCCATGATAAAGTTGTGCCTGCAATTTTGTTTGGTGGAATTTGTGTTTTTTTCTTTGCAAATATTGCAATGTTTTATAATAATGACTCTCTTAGTACGTGTATTATGTAGTTGTTACTACTTTTATTTCATGTTACAGGTCGTTCATGAAGCATGTCTTATTTGCTGCTGAACATCTACTGACCCTTGGAGCAGCTTTCTGCCTTTGCATGTAAGACTTCTTTCTAAACTAATGGCATGACGTTTTCAGTCTGTATATGGGTTTCGTTATCAGAAACTACCTGGTAACTGATTACTTAAAATTGTCTTACATTTTTTTTAACCCTTTAATGATGAGCTGCATAGGTTTCCCATACATTTTAGTACATGCTTGTTGCTAAAGGATTATAGAGCAAATATTTTCTTCAAGTTCTGTTTCAGGCAACTTTAGTTTTATTTGTCTACTGGCATTGCGTTACATCATTGTTGTGCTTCATGTTTTTTATTGAAATTGTTCACTTGTTATTTCTTTATTTTCAATTTTCTTTGCAGATATGGCGAGTCACGTGGACAACCTCTAAGGTAGTATTTATTCATCAGACAAATACAAACTAGTAGTTTTCTGCTGTTCATTTGATGCAAAAGTAACATTCTCAGGAGCTGGTGCACCATTTCTGGGGCCACGTGTATGAATCCCCTTTAGTCAGAGAAGTTAACTTGACCATTGCAAGGTAAAGGTCGCGTGCTCAGCGATGCAATGTATCAACTAGTGTTAAAACTCCCAATTAAACGAAGATTATTGTTATTATTATCATTTTGTGATGGCGAAAACGAAGAACATAATTAAGTTTGTCGTCCAGCAGTAGCAGAGTGAACTATGATCTCTCTTAAACCCTTCTTAACGTCTGAAACTTCGTCGAAGTGGACCAATCGAGACGGCCGCCATTTAATTTTCCTACTAAGATTGTTCACTAAATCCAACAAGTTCAATATGCATTTACTGTTGAGATTGGTAAATAAATATAAACAAAGGTACTGAACTTTTGTAGGTATCTTGCCATGGCTTTCGCAATTTCCTGGGCTTTGCTGAGTGGAAAAACCATGTACAAGAATGTTTCTGATGGCAGCAAAACCAGCAGCAGCAGTGCACCACTGGGCCTACTTCCGACATCGCCTGCAGCTAAGAAGACAAAGAGACGTAAAGGTCAGTTTTGTAAACAAAAGGCAGTCATTAAAGTGCATCTGGTTCATGATGCAATGTCATGTCTTGAAGCTCAAGCTTGATTTTCATATCTTATTATATAGTTGCAGGTGTTCTGTTTTGCTATGTAGATCTCTTGTTAAGTGCATTGTGTAGTGACATTTACATTGGGCTCTGGCTCTATCTATACGCATTCATTTCGTGAATTTGTTGAGCACCTGTTCAAGAAACCTACTCGGAGGCATTGGTCATTTGGACCAGTGCCTTGTATTGTTCCTTCTAAGGCACTCTTGAAGCATTCAGAAATATGCATCCCTATATCTAAGTGAATATTGTCACTTGTCTAGATTTCAGCTCTATGTTCCACATAGATCCAGGAACATTATACTGTTGATTTCAGAGCATGTAAAGAGTTGATTGACTTTGTCTTGTATAATTTAAAGGGGATCATGAATCCACGACCTAGTGTTAAAGTGCTTGTCCAGGCTTTTCGGTTTGATTATCTGAAAGATCCTAAAATCAACATGATGCTGCATTATTTTACAGAAATAGTGCTTGCCCATAGAACAGGTCGGTTTGAAGTCGCATTCAGATTATGACTATTTTCTTTTCAGTTAGCCGAAGTCGCAAGGGACATGGCGATCGCAAAAGCTCACGGGGAAGAGGCAGTCGCTAACTTGGACACGAGAACGTCATCTGCATATGAATATACTTATTCTGATGTATTTAGGGCATTAGACATCTTTTTATATAACCATAAGTCGTGTCAACTACTGCAACACCCTTAACTTTAACTTTAAGTCGTGTATATGATATTCTATTCCAAGGTGCTTTATTTTTGTAACAATTTATTGATAGGTGCTGTATATTCGCTAAAGGCTAACATCGCCTTGATACTTACAACTGTCAATGTACTACTATACAAGTTCAGAGCTTTATATAAATCAGCTGTTGCTACAAAAGTTTAAAGTGTTTCTATTTGAGATGCAACTTCCTCCTCTGTTGGGTCATGGAGGAAACGTTAAGACTGAAAGGTGTGACATAACTACACTGGATGGGTGTAAGACAGATTTCTCCTACTAAAAGGAAAATTAACTTGCAAATACTAGCACTTTACAGTCTGTCATATTTCCACAAGTGATCAATAATGATCAATAATGCTATATGGTTTGCTTGAAAGTTGAGTGCAGGGCACCAGCTTATTCACGAATTTTGTTCTCAAGGTGTTTACTTGACTGGCATGAAGTCCTGTCTTTCCATTTCAGCTCTTTGGATTGGCCTATTTTTTTGCTCGTGCATGCGTGTGTATGACCTTTGTCGACTTCACCTTATATTTTCACAACTGCTGCACAATAGCAAACTAAATGCACTTTGCACTCAACTATTGCAACACCCTTAACTTTAACATCAACATGTCCCTGAGCAAACCCCTATGTTAATCGCATGTGTGTATCCTAAGCATATTGAATACACAAGTCTACGAATTTGACAGATCCTCGATATTCCATAGCCAGTTTTAGGCATATGACATTGTGACAACCAAACGGAACTTGACATGAGGACAATGTGAAAGAAGAACTGAGGATGCAAGGAATAGATGCGCCTATGGGCTCTGTCGTTGACACTGAGTTGTAGAAAGAGCAACATGGAGAAATCTTGTATACAGGAGATGAAGTAAAGAATGGTTATGGTGGCCAATGATTGACTTTTCTGCTTATCTACAGAATTATGCACTAAGCACATTTTTAAATATACCATATGCAATAGCTCCTATGCAGCAAGCAAACATTAATGCCTTCTGTGTCAAATTGTGCCTATGGGAACAGAATACCTGTTTATTAAAACTCAAAATTCCATGTATACATATGAAGCAAGACATTGTTAGACGAGTTTATGGAATCAACGAATATTGTATCATATCACATCTGCTCTTCATTTTCTACGCAGGCTTCCTGCCTGTAAACGTATCAGATACATGCTGGCACGCCTCATGTACAGAGCAAGCACAGATCATCTGCCCTCTTACCTGTCCAACATGGTCACACTGCAGCTCTGTTAAAGGTCGCTCCTCTTTTCAATCAGCCTCTGCTGGAAAGCATGTTGTTCCTGTGACTCTTGTCTTCGGTTGGCGATCATTCACTGCATCTGGAACTCTACATCCTCACGTTCTCTACTTTCCCTGAAACCGGAAAACCTACCTCTTCCAGTCTGCCTATGGCTCCTAATGCTCGTCCGGCTTCAACGTGCACTTTTGAACTTTTTGTAAGGAGTGCATTATCATTTATAAAATCACAGTTGTAACGTTTTATGCGGTAAAGCGAACGAGCAGGTTTCTGCCAGATATTTACCCACAATTCCATGGACGCCATTACGGTGATTTTGGCTACTCGGCTCCGTCGAGGCATTCATTGATCTAAGTAAAATATATAATGTCTGTGCCCGATGTTGCTTGGTAAAATCATGTAATATTAAAGCAATGAATTCGGTATTTAATAGTGGCTACTAATTGACTATTTGTTTTTGAAGATCTAATTACAAAATTAGTATAAAGTATTGTCCTGAATGCATTTTGCATTGATTAAGGTATATGCAAATAGTTCGCACTTGATAGTTCTTTATACTGTCATGTATGTATGTGAACTCTTTGTATAGTGCCAGTTTTAACTCATAAAGCGCGCTGTCCGCCAGATTGTTTAATGATTTGGAATCGAATGCGTGAACAATTATTTAATTATAATCATGCAAGCTGAAATGCAAACAGTGTTAAGTAAAGATGACAAGTTTTATTAATGTAAGGCATATACGGACTTGAAGACTTAATGTGTTGTGATATAATTAAACATTTATTTAGCGTTCTTCACGATATCTACTCAGAGGCCTCTCTGCACCAGTTTACATAATATTAAATGTCATTACGAACTAATATTTTACATAAGTTAGCAAAACTATATGCAGTAAACTGAAAGTCACCATTGGTTTGCCCATACTCAAACGTGGAACCAACTGTCAACAGCTAACATATTGTAAGTATCTGGTGGGCCAAGTTGCGTTGTTAGGGTGGAACGACGATTGGTGACTGTTCAGAGACACAAGCGTTCACAGACACAATTCCGGCGAGCTACTTAATATACCATGGCAATTGCAGTTATTACTTTAAAACTTCTTCGTATTCATATAAGGAATCTACCTGTCAGTAAAGCAGCTAAATCAAAATTGATGAGAGCTGCTCACCAGACTTTCAAATCGCTTTTACTAGCTATGAGAAGAAAAGGAATATTTTCAGGGGTTGTTCTGCCGTTGTTGTTTTAGTGCACACAATATAAATTGCAACCTACCTGGTTTTCCAAAAGAGGCTGTAATGGAGATTATTTTCAGAAGCTTGTTGCAAAATATTTTGAGGTTGCTAAAAGAATACTTGTTTTGAATTTTCTGTGATTTAGGCAATGACTGACAACTCAGGTAACCCACCTCTTCAGATGAGTTCTACCGTACCTATTACTTCTGATGCCTGGCAGCAGGAACTGGCAACTGTTGAACAGGATACAAATGCTGCTGTGAAAAGTAAATTGTGTAATTGAAGCACTGATGAAATTGTGTACATCGTGCAACTGTACCTATCAAAAGCATGTTTTGCAATTTCTGGCCATTGGTTTGGTCAAAAACATTGAAAGTCAGTTATTTTAGTCTTCAGTTGCTACTTATTTTAGTCTTAAATGCTGGATCACTGGTTTGGGCTCTCAAAAGATGATTTATTGAACATTTCTGCTCTTAATGCAATTTGTATTATATTCGTATATTCAATAGAAAATTTGCTGTCTCTTGTACTAGTTTAGACTGTCCTTTTGCAAGTTACATATAATATGCTGTCTTAAATGTCTACATGCAAGGACTGATATATAGACCTACACCTGTACTGAACAGACTCAAATCTTGGGATTTTATTTCAGTCTTTTATAAAGTTATTAAATAGTGAATATTCTTTATTAGACTTCAGCAATAGACACAATAGCTTACAAGAGGTATAAATAATAGCGTCAATTTGAACAAGGTCTCATACAGCATTCGCATAATAAAAGTTTTCTTGGCAAAGGCATCCACTCTGGGTTGGGTGAGGTGACTGAGGTCATGTGGCATTTATCGAATGTTGTATGTGGTGACAATATAGGAGGGACAATATTAGTTTACAAACACTGTCTGATTTTGTGAGGTACATTAGATATGCTATGTTAAATCTTTAGATATGTGTATTCTTAATTATGTTAAAGGCTGTTTAGATATGTGTATCTGGGATATATGGGATTTTGTTTTAATAGGGAGCAAAGCAACAAAATGTAATGACTGCAACGTAATACTGAATTCCGAAGAGCAGGCTAGATCTCACTATGGAGGAAAAAACCATCAGAACCGATTAAAGGAACTTGGCATTACAGTTCCTGAAAATGTTCCACTTAATGGTCTCAACGTCTTGCACAGTAAGTTTTCAAGTATACATCGGCCAGTCACTTTGAGGCTAAGGTCTCCAAGTTTGTTGTTTGTATTCGTTTGACGAGGTGATGTTTGTTTGAAAGGAACTGCCTCTAGGGCTTCAACATCAAATTTATTTTTCTCATATTTGCATTTTTTTCGTGTCATTGCTGAAAGCTGATGATGATTTGAAATTGATTGTGATTTGATATTTAAGTAGTGTCATTAAAGGTTGCACAGTGGCTGCTTTTCACCAATTAGTAAAGAATGTTTTGCCTATGTTTTAAGTGCACAAATGCTCTACTTACATCAAAGGTCTACCAGTGTTCAAAAAAGCCACATTTATCATCTCTAAGACTAAATATTGCTGTTCTATTTATTTATAGTTACATAGGAACCTTGCACTTATGGTGCTAACAGTAAGTATCTTTAGCTTCATGATAAACTAACTATTCTGCATACTATTTATAGTTATATAGGAACTTTGAACCTAGTAGTGCTAAGTATTGTTAGTTTGATGATGAATTAGCTGTATCCTGTATACTTTTCTTTGAAGCAAGCAAAGCAACTGTGTGCTCAGCCTGCAAACTAACACTGAACTCTGAAGTACAAGCCGTGCAGCATTACAAAGGCAAATCTCACTTGAATAGAATTAAGGAGCTGGAACTTAATTCAGATGAAAGAAGTGGAATTGTAGGAGGAGGGGGTGGAAGAAGAGAAGGAGGAGGAATGTCTGCAGCTGTGGTTCAGGCTGGTAAGTACGTATTCCAGCTTGGATGTTTGCATCTGTTTCAATCTGTGTGATATAGTTTTGAGTTGAATGTCAACTATATATAATATTGTTTATTGGAACATTTTGCAGTAGGCATCAAACACAGTGAAAAATATTTTCAGTAGTGGTTCATGAAGGAGATGACAGTATTCTAGGTTTCCTGCAGCTTATTCGTAATAAATTGCTGACCATATGGCTGACCCCTATTTCAACAAAACATTAATTAATCTGCCACTTTTGCATGGGTTCCATTTTCACACAGTTTAGGACTTTTACATTTCAGGCACAAATTCAACTGTTTGTACATCGTCAACTGTTTGTACGACTTCAACTGTTTGTACGACTTCTACTGTTTGTACGACTTGTGGTGTCATGCTGAACTCTGTCATCCAAGCCAAGCAGCACTTTGAGGGAAAGAGTCATCAGATGAAGTGCAAGGGTCAAGGGGTCATTGCCACGGCCGCTGCACCCATTCCAGTCAAAGGTTAACTGAGCTTTTTGACTGTGTTTCATATACAGTGTTTTGAGGTTCATCATTGACATGCTCGTTCTGCACGCTGGAACGTATTTGTCGGACTGAGCTGTCACTGATGAAATGTGACATTGTGTTAGCATTCACTCACATTACTCAAGGTTGTCGTCACAACAAGTTATATAGGATCGTTGATTTTTACAAGCTTTTTCTAGGATGATTTACACACTGTCTACTGTCCGCACAATGCTGATGCTCTGAGTTACGTATGTAACTTCTGTTTATAAAACTCATAGTAATAGATTTTAGGCATAGCCAAGAATTCTTCAACTCTGAACAGCTCAACTGAAATTGAGATGAAAAGCTACATCTCTATGAAATAATGCATCACTTCAAATGATGTCCTGTTGACAGGCCTGCCATGCATGTTGCTTTGCTTAATTTTAGGTTGTTTTCAATGGTTTCTTTATCTAGTGGACAACTTCATAACCAAGAGAGGTGGCCTTGGTTCAGCGTCTGTCCCAAGCAGAACACCACAGATGACTGGCTTTCGTCAACCCAGGCCAATAAACAACGGACAGGGCAGCTATCCATATCCTGTGAAGAAGCCACTCATGAGCGACCAGGCTTGTTCGGCCGGTCAACTGGTGCAAGGCGCTCAGCCACCAGGAGCACCATCGTCTCAAAAGCGGAAAGCGGCCGAAGTGTCATGCGATGTCTGTTGCTTAGTCCTCAATTCAGAAACACAGGCGTCACTTCACTTTTCAAGCAGACGACACATTAAGCGAATGAAGATGCAAAATGATGGTCAGAAACAATGGAACTCCGTCCTTACTGGAGGTTGTCTAATTTCTCTTTTGGAGGATATTCAAACTCTCGCATTTTTCATATCAATTGTGTGTCGCCATCACAAACTATAGAATATTTGTTTTTGTCAAAATGATCAATAGCTTGCTGTAAGTGCCTTCTGCATCATGATAATGACAATGAGTTGTATTTCTGAGTGTGATTAAACTTATTAAAACATATTAATGAAGTGTATCTATTAGTAAAGTTCCTGAAAAATCATGATAGTTATGAATAACTGTAATTAATTTTTGTAGTAAGAAATGTGTGTGCTTTCTGCGTTATGATGTGTAGTTTATGGCATGTGCATTTGGCATACTCTAATATAACCATAACCAAATGTTTTTTTTAAAAACTGACAATCAAACAAAACAGAATAGCAGAACATACAAATTAAATGGGGATTGACAGACTTTAACAATATGGAAAGAATCACATATACATCTGATAGTGGATACATTGTGATTTGGATCTTGTTTTTATAAGTTTTTGGGGATGTATTAATCAACTCATGTGATACTGATTACAATTTGAAGTTCTTATCTTTGTATAAGTTGCACTATTAGCATCCGTTTTGCATTAGGTGGCATTTATAGAAATACCATTTGCATCAGGTACAGGCTGCATTCAGTCAGTTTTGGACTGTATTAATAGCAAAACTGTAGACGTAATCTCAAGGTGATTACTGCTGGTCTAGTTTGAATTATATTAATATATACAGCTTATTTGGTGTCAGTCTGTGATATATGATTGGAGTATTGCTTTGAAAACCTTTGTTTAGAGACTCCAGAGTTGATGCCACGAAAGAATCGATTCTACTGCCAGCAGTGCCAGCTGTCCGTCAATTCGATGTCACAGTTGACTGCTCACATGCAAGGTACTCAACACATGTACCCAGTAATTACACATGAAATTCTATTTCTAGCCATGTGAGTTCATCTATTCGAAATCTGAGAAATGTAATTGCTGCCATGTGAAACTAATGAAACTGGTAAAAATTCAGATGTCAGGATCAGTCGAATTGCAAAGCACTTTATGAAATACCATTTGCATTAGATACAGGAACAAGGAGGAAAATTTGCTTCTGATGTAATATGCTCATCTTTTGATTTTATTATTGCTTACGGTTTACAGTTGAAGGATCAGAGGTATATATTACATTACATTACATACCTGTTTGCGAGGAAGTCACAAGTAGTATCAGTGGTGACAGTTGATTTTTTCACTGTGTTGCAGCATTTGAAATTTCACAGAGGTGCTACAGAACAATAATTATTTAGTCTTGATATCTTGCAATGTATGCAGGAGGGATTCTTAATGTAATGCATTATATAATCTCAGTTTTTTTATGTTTACTTGTTTAGTATTATGATTCATTCTTGTTGCTCTGATAGCCTGGGTTTCTGACTATGTTGACTCTGTTCAGGCCAACAGCATCGCAGTAAGCTGCAGATGGGTCAGCATCCGTACGCCATCTCTACCGTGGGCCAACCAGGTCAGCTGAGCGGAATGCCAGCCAGTGTTTGGACGCAGGCTCCCGGCAACAAAAATGGCTGGTTCTACTGTAGACTATGTGACATCAGTGTGCCAACAGCATTAAATCTAAGTCAGGTTGGACTTATCGTTTCATTTGTATTTTTGTTTTTCCGTCGGATGAGATCAGCGGCAACTTGACTTTAATTCTTGGCACTGTACAACTGAAATTTAATTAGCATAGGCATACTTGTTACCTTTTGTGACACAAATCGGCTGAGACATAAATATAAGCCGACCTCCTAAGTATGGTTGTATATGTGCAAATTTGTTATAATTACCATAGGGACCATTGATAACAAACAGTTCAATGTATAGACCAGGTTCGATATAAGTAAATATGCATGTCAAACTCTATCTCACTCTGTGCATGTAATATATTATTATGCACACATCTAAAATTTCTGATCTCCACACGAAAGTCACATCAGACCAGGTAATTTGTTGCGAACTGTCACCATCGCAAACTTTTATTAAATATACTGATGCCATAAGAATGGGATCACTGATAGCTAGCAACCAAGTTTGTCCAGTCCTGTTTGACACTTTGACAACGAGAATGCACTATAAGTGACTAGGAAAGAAATGCAGTTCATCGGTTAAGTCATAAGTGTTTGTTTCCTAAAGCAATTCATCGATATCAGGAAACTGAAATGCTTGTTGGTGCACCTTTCAGGTTAATGCAATTGTAGGTGGTCAATTTTTTGTTGTCTATGTTTTATCCACATTGGCAGAGTGTTGAGTAAACGACTCACAACACTAGTCATAGATGTACCATTTTCTATGCATAGTGGCACATCAGTTTTAACTAGGGCATAACCGAGTAGACAATTTCCACCGAGTACCGAATCCGAGTATTTGGATGCACTATTTGCCGGATCCGGGTACGAATCAATTGGTAGTGGTAACTGTCGCCCGGCGAGTATCATCCACAGGAGAATCTTAAAATTTGTGACTTTGTGACTTTGGCTGTTTCACATAATGAATAATTATAAGAATAAATGTTTGTGCCTTTAACAACTATTAATGTGACATAAAATGTTTAATTTCGTATTTAGATTGTTCAATATTTATAAAGAAATTACTGAATAAATTTTTTTATTTTTAACTATTTGTGTTTGTGTAATATTTGCCGTGGCAAATACTTCCGAATAGTCCCGAAAAACGTGACATTCGGCCAAAGCGAATGTCCAAGGCGATTTCCGGTTATGCCCTAGTTTTAACATAATGATGACTAACAACATATAGGTTTAGCACGATCAGTCTATGTAATATTGGGCCGCATAATTAGACCATGGTGGCTCCGTTACTTTGTTGTATCTGCCAGGCCACTGTTTGAAAAGGATATTTTCTTCTGGATTTCTAGGTTTTTTTTATGTAAGCTATGTGATGTTTTTTCTATGTCTAAGTTTTTTTGTGTGTGTTTTGTCAGCATGTTGTGTCGGCTGGCCACCTGGAACAGAAGTTTCAGAGTTATGATATTGATGGCAGCCATGACAGTTTGGATTATACCTTTCCAACGTGGAATGAGGAGCCAACTCAATACTCCGACGATTTTTGTCAGGATTATCCAACTTATGTTCAGTACTGAGTATCTACATACTATTTTTAATCAGTATATCTCTAATGACTATGACTGGCTGAGAGTTTTTTATTACACAGGTTTTGATAAGAAATTCTGATTCGTTGGTTTCTGTGCACTGGAGTTTTAAGTGTTTTTGTGAGATGCTTCTGCCTGATGAAGTTAATAAAGATTGAAATACTGTGACTTGCAATACAGTAATTGCTATGACATGTGGCTGTAACCAGCTTAACCTGTTTCATTGATTTCTTGTAGTAGAATTGTGAAGTTTGAATTGTATAGCAGGCAGCAAAATGGTAATTGGCCTTGGCAGAGAAACAGTATAGGAAAAAAGAGCTGGTGCTACGTGAAATGCCATTTTCTGGACAAATAATCATCACGTCATGTGATCTGATGTTTGTGTTTAACACTTTAATGATGAGCTGCATTGGTTTTAGGGATCAACTGAGTTTGAATTTCTTGCCGAGTCCAAGTACCGAGTTTTACAAGTGGAATTTGCCAAGTCCGAGTTTAGAATATTTTATTTAATAAAGTCTCAATCTTTTGATTTTTAGTTTGGCAGTTGGAACAACTGTTATGAATGTTTTTAATTTTGCCTTAGTTTACACTAGTATTTAGTAAGTACGAGAAGTATCAGTATTTGTGTTTTTAGTTAGGTCAATTGTTGTTTAGTAAATTAAAAAAATATGATTTTCGTTTTCAAAGCAGAAAATCAAAAGGATTAACACTTGAACCCATCGTGAGTCCAAGTTTATGACGAGTACTATGAAACTCAAGCCGAGTTTTGGTTCATCCCTAATTGATTTGTAGTCAATTTTAGTACACTATTGTTGTTAAAAGGAGCAGGTCATTGAGGAATGGATGGCTGCAAAGATGTGGGTTAATGACATGAAATGACAAGAAACAATATGATTTGTTGTGCTGGTTCCAAGCAAGGCGACAGCTGATCAAGCAACTGGAAGAATCTTCAAGGCAGAGTTCTTCACTGATAGAGTTATAAACTTGTGGAATAACAAAGATCATTATTATTAATCACTCACATTGTTAATGTGTTCAAAGTCAAACAGAGATGCAGTGAGGAAGAGCTGTATGAAAGACAAATAAGACTATCAAAGAGACACAACATGGCTTTCGGAAGAAGTTAAGGAGAATTTGTGTATCAAGAGGCAGAAAGTGCAGCAGTTATAACTACTAACTAGGATATTATAAAATCTTGTGAACAACCTAGAACTTTTGTAATATATGTCATGGTATGTTTTATGTTCACTGTGTTCACAGTAGTTTAATGACAAGATTTTTGACTGGTTTTGTGTTGTCATAAGCATTGTTGATTAATGGCCATAACATGCTGGAACGCTGGTGTCTGTCTTCAAATTGTCTTGGTGTTTTAGTGTAGGTACTGCTGTAGTCGGTTCAATGAGTTTCTTAAATGGCATTGATGTGGTTTCATGTATTCTCGTCTTTGGACTTATGCTGACAATGTAAGTGAGAATTGATTGTGTACAACAGTACATGTGCAGATGGATGACTGCTTTCACAGCATTATCTTATCCGTATGAACCTTAAGTATTATGTTTTTATTTCTGTTAACATGTGCAAAGTAACAATGAAGAGCTCTTCATTGTTGCTTTACACACGTAAAAACTGAACATGCAATTCTTTGAAATATGTGGACAATTGCACATGCATTGAGATTGCCATCAACTGCTTACCAAATTCTAGATGAATCGTCAGCACTTTTCAAATATTTATATCTGCCCTCTTGAATTTGTAAATTAACAATTATATAAACAGGCACAGATATATATTGGCCTACACAGTGCATATTTATATACATGCGTATTAAACTCCTGCACTGCCTGCAGTGCTCTATCTCGCCACTGGTCCATCCGCTGACCATGTGTGACGCCACCGCAGTCACACATGGTCAATATAGCCAAGGCATGCCAGGAGATGTTGTGGAAAGTCTTTCTGTCTGTACCACTGGAAAGGATTTCAACCACAGACATCTCAAGTTTTACAGTCCAGCTTGTGAAATGCTAGGCTATTTCACACCCACAGAATGTTTGCCAAATATGTGTGATAACAATACATTACTATGCAACTGTAATCTAATATTGCACTTCTTGCAATTAGTTCAGAAGTGCACACACACACCACCTCAGTAAAAGTACATGAACAATTGCAGTCATATTCCAAAGGAATTGTGTGCAAAGGACTTGCTCAAGATCTTATGTGCTAAATCCTCGGACAAGGATAGAACACTCAAAGGCCATCCTGGATGTGTTGAGTTGTCCAATGTTGATAAAAATGCCTTAGATTCAGTTACGATAGTTAACAATCAGTAGAAAGACATTTGTTGGCATATCAGTCACATCTCATCTATATTTGACAACTGCCTGATAGAATATTGGCAAAGGTCACAAGTTCAAATGTCTTTTAGTCTGTGAACCAGCCTGAACTCAAATTCAATGGATTGTGGGTAGATGTGTACAGTTTGTTGATTAGTTTAATTTCCACAGCATGTAGGGCTATTCTTTGGCCTACAATGCAACTAATACAGTTTGTCCAACAGATGCCATTCTGCGTCTGTAACAAAATGAATCTACGATGCATTTGCAATACTTATTTTTATGATATTTAATTATAAACCAGCTTAAAACAAATGCACATTTATGACACAAGCAGATGTTTCTTGACAAATAAGATGCACTGTATGAGAAAATTTGTGTAGGGCAATTATTCAGAGACTAAGTTACCACTGTTTTGCTGAAAAAAGATAAAGTGCAGCACAGTAGCAAAGCCGACATACTACCACTAAATACTACTAAAGGTTTGGAAAAAGGATGCTTAGCCAAGAAAATTATGTACATCACAACTGTTACAAGCAAGACAATTTACAGCAGCATTATTTATACCTGTCTAAATAATATGTTTGTCTGTTGCTTCTGCCTCTCATCACAGGTATGTATGTTTACAGTTTTATGACATGCATTGAAAAACCGAGTCGGTGACATACATGAAAGTACATTTACAAACAAATTAGTCTTGTCTTTTGTTTATCACACATGGCTCAACTGAAAAGAACCTTACAGTTCTAGAGTATTAGAAGGCAGTAGTGTGCCTGGTCTTGTTAGTGACCAGCACAGTTGGCATGAGCCAAATGCCGCATGACAAGTCCTTAGGTAAAGAAGTGTAGCTTACATGGACACTGGCACATTAACACGGTCCCTAAACAATTCAGCCTAGGTCTATCATCTTACAATTTTACACTGTTACCTTGTAGGTGATGAAATTTCTGAGCTAGGCAATCTACACCATGTGCCAATCCTACTCCCTGTGGGATGATGGATGAAATTGGCTTGGAAGCTTCTTTGGAGGATGTTTATGAACTTTTGTTCTTATAAATAATGCTGGGTTCATTTAATTAGTAATGATTTGCAACCACTCGTTGCTCAGAAAGTGTCATTTTCGTGATGCTTTTTCTGGCATTATTGAAATCTATATTAATGTTAAATAACAGTTTGTAGCTCAAGTTCACTGTGACAGTTTGTACAAAATGTTAAAGAAAAACAAGAACTAAATCTATACACTTTCCTGTATAAAGCTGGGCATTTGCATTCATATAATGTATAAAATACACGTACATGTCTAAACTCATGTTAACATGCCATACCCATCATGTTAAAACATCAACGACACGCCTTTTGTATACGAAAGAGTCAAATGGATTGGTGGCTGAACACAGAAATCTGGAAAGAATGAGATTTCCAATGGAGCATGTATAACTAGTCAGCAAATTGGTGGAGTTGTCCAGAGCACGCATGAACTTCGAATTTTTCAGTTACATGAAATAGTAGGCAACACAAACTGTGCCAGCAACGTCAACATTATTTAAATACAGAGCATTGCTACTGAGCAGGAACAATGACATGCAAACTCAAACATTAGAATGCAGCACCTGTAAAAAAAATACCCTGACTTTCAACTGTCTTTTAGCGGTGCTTCACAACTGTAATATACATAGCTGCTCAACTGTTGCAGTTTTGCCGAATTTATTAGCGATGACGAATGGAGAAATTTGGCTTTTCCCGTTATGCAGACTGTAGGCAAGTTTATCTAAACCACTAGGACGGCCACAGCGAAAAAATATAGCACATGCTGTTCCATGGCAAGACTAAAAGCAAATGTTTGTAAGATTCTTATATCCATTCCACATTTTGTGTGCATGAAAATGTTTACATAGCAACTGTCCAAAGTTTACACTAAGAGAGCGAGATATTAAGTTCCACGGCTAACATCCACAAGTCATGTTATTCAAATGTATGCCTTGCAGATGAGTGTTGAACACAAACCACAAGTTTATCGTCACTCAAATTCCACTTTATAGCTAATGACCTGATTTTAAAGTGCGTGACAATGCGTCAAGCCTTGCAAGTTAGACAATAATTCATTTCTCAGTATAAATTAACATCTAACGATAATAATCAGCCGCAGTTTAAAAAAGCCAAATCAAAATGAAATCTCTGACAAGAAATCTAGGACAGAGCAGGAGAGCCAAAAAACAGCTCAGCATTAAGAAGTTAGATCTTCTACTTACTACACTTACTGCTACGGTACAGCTTTATCACACGCCTCATACATGTCAGACGTCTGTTACGTGTACAATAAAACTATTACTGCATACCCTGCAACACACAGGTTGTAGATGTTAGATGGATATTTTATTAAAAAAGAAAAATAATAGAATTCATGTGTTTAGCGGAGGCAGTACTTGAGACTGCAGTGCATCTAGACATTTATTCTTGTCATAATGGAATGCAAGTTCAAGGTCTAGAAAGATCTTTGAATCATATTTCTAAAACCTTAGTAAAATGGAATTAATTGAGAAAGGCATGGGATCTTTTAGAAAACAATACAATAATCAGGCATTTAGATTACATCGTTGTGAGACTGTGACAGTTACTTGAATTTTTCTAAATCTGACCTTACAGATACGATACCTCAAAAAGCAACAATACTGTAACAGAACTCAACGTTGCAGAGCACGAATTAACATAACCATAAAGTAATTTCAAGACTAATACAACTACTTGTGACAGTAAACTACTGACGTGCATGCACCTGACGTGAGGTAACCAAAGTACAGTATAAGAAGTCGCTAGCAGCTGAGAACTAGTAGCAGTTACTGTATAACACTTCTAACGAAAAAAAGGTACTAGATAACAGACAAACCGTAATACAAGCAAAGAGAATATTTACACACAGATATTTTACATTTGTAGCCAAGAGGTATGCATGATGCCAAAATAGAACAGCAGAGTGTGTATGTGTGTGTGCGTGCGCGTATATGTATATGCATAATGATAGTTATTGAACTACTGAAAACAATTGAATTAGAAATGACAGTTCTAGTCCTGCTAGAAGAGCTGCTAAATGTATTTGTAATTTCAATGAGTTTCATCCTGTTAGAAGTAACTAATAAACATATATTAATATTAGTTGTTACTTCTAATACGGTTACTTTAAGGTGTCAGAAATGAACAGTGTAGCAGCACAATAGTACAGGACAAACCAATAGACATAAAAATAGAACAAAATAGAACAGCACAGCAGAAGTTTTACTACACAAATTTACCCCATGATCATATATATATATATATAAACAGCTTAAAACTGACATAATAACATGCAGCAGAAGCAGAAAGAACGAAACTGGCTTCAACACTGGCATAGGTAATCTCTGGCATGGCAACTTACCAACCAAGGCAATCCTTGAGACATGCACAGTTGGGTTATGAAAGTTCCTAACTATGAATAGGTCATCCTAAAACAGTTTGTATAAGGAATACATTCCCAGTTATCGCTGTTACTTAACACTTTGGTGGCTACATTACTTTTGGTGAATATGATGGCCAATTTTAGACCATGACAGTAAACTTAAAATGCTTGAGCATTTTGCATGCATATACCAGGTGCGTACTCTTTTATTCCTCGACAATATTCCGCAAGGCAATATTTATCAGCATTTTTAACTTCCAATGAGACAGTTGACAGAAATAAAATTTCAAAATGATCAGAATTCTCCAGTTGAAAATTCATAAAAAGTTTCACAAATAAAATAGAATAAAACACTGTCAATTATAGCAGCTTTCATAAACTTTGTTCCAGTTGAAGTGTGGCAACTCTGAAACATCTGCACAATTAAAATCAATTGTTTTAAGTGCCTTCAAAACTTTGGCTGAATGACATAATTTATTTATCTGGACATAGATGATGAATAAAAAAGATTACTGGTCGGAGAGAGGACATGGCTAGACAAACTGAAACCTGCCATAAGGGGCATAAGTTTTGCCACCAATATTATCCAAAGTTGCCTTCAAAACTTTATAAAGCATTGGCAACCCAGAGGATTAATTTTTCATGCTAGCTAACCAATATAAATTAGAGCTTTAAATATGGCAAATCATATACTTATGTCATACAGATGCATCATTCGTCTTTGCTGTGAGAGAGTATGAAAAGAAACAATGCATTATTAACTATAATGCACTCCCTTAAATGCCTTCCATTATACGGCAAGTAATACCATCTCAAAAATATCAGAAGCAAATAATGTTACAGTTGTTAAGACCACCAGTTTTGCTAACTGAATTTACCGAAATAATGGCACGCACTGTGTGTATTTTAAGCAAAATAATATTTCAGGATTTGGCAAGCCAAACACTTTTTTATGATACCAATAATTTATGAAACATTAAAGTCTTTAACAGAAACAGAAGATGGCAGTAATAAAGATGAAGTAATCAGAAATGCTAGTACATTACTGTAAATAATAGCAATAATTTAACAGTCATAATATCAGCAGTGGTATTGACATTACTGTTATTCTGTTTAACATTATCCTCGAGGAGTAATTGTTTCTTTCGACACTCCCTTAAAAAATACAACTTGCATATGCACTATCAATGCAATAAAAAAAACACCTGGCCAGTCAGAGACAGAATTTGGATATGCATTATGACAGTCAGTTGAGCAAATGGGGCCAGGATGTTGGAGGTAGTCAAAGTTAGCACACACGTCATACGCGCGGCATATTTTGCAGACGGAGCAGAAACTGAACACCCCAACCAGAAAGTGTCACAATGCCAAAGACACGAAAGAAACATGTTATATGCAGATGGAAAAGCAAACTCATCTCGTGTAATAAGTATCAATCAGCTTAAGCAGTTTCATTCACATTCAGTTGCTCAATCACTCTCTCATCCAACCATTCCAAGAACTTGTAAAGTATCCCTTGAAGACCCACTCAAAAGGTCAGCCAGTCATCCTTAAAACAGTTTTTGCCTTAGCATAATTTTCTGCAGTGACAATTAATTATTGGTCTGTTATGTGCAATAAAACTTTGTATAGTTCAAAGGCAAGAAGAGTAAACAGGCATCCCTACCAGTAATTAACATGTCCATAACATTTACGTTAATTTGATCATAAACAACCGAATAACTCTGCAACTGTTTGCACTTTGTAAGCGTCAGTCCCAAGATTGGATAAAAGAGGCGAGCGACATTCATGATCTTTGTTATCAGACATTGTTGTTAAACAGCAACTAAACAACCAAGAGAAAATGTTATAAATGGTCAACGTACAAGAGCAGGATTTTATCCCAAGATGCCATTTAAATTTCAATGTCTGCAACCTGAATTGTTCAGAGGGTTCATATCAGAGGTGGGTAACTTATAATCAGTTAGATTCTAATCCAATTAACTAATCGTCGATTAGAGAAACAGCTAATTCTACTCGATTAGCTACAAGATTTTGCTAATTCTGCTTCTAATCATCAGCAATTGAGCCAATCATGCCCATCTCTCTTACATATACATAGTTCCATTTATACTGGAGATAATTCTACGCCCCATCTGACCCAGTGATAAATAAGAGATAGTTTAATCCCTCGCAGGTTCATTTGAATAGGTCAGAAAACCAAACACATACCAGACAGACCAAACAGATAAGCCGCCTTGTGTACAGACTCACTCACGTTCTCACAGTACCAGAAAACTCATAGTCAACTGGACAGTGTGACCTGTTCTCATCGTTCATTCCTAATTACCACTGTCGGTAACATTATACGATTGACTTTTTGTTGAACTTTAACGAAGAGAACACACTAAAAACCGACTGGGAAACACGGAAACCAATGCAGTCCGTCTTTTAGGTGTTGACGACAAATACGAGTTCTTGGCATAGACGGGATCCCATATTTTAAACGCATTCATGTGGTCCATAGTATAGACAACCCCAGAGCGTTGCTACCGAGACCCCGTTTCTAAGACTATGAAAACTGGCAGACGATATAACTCAAACTAGATCATTGAGGTTGTTTCTGCTAAGAATCTTGAAAAACTCAGCGTATGTGAGAATTAAAACTTGAGTTTAGCCAATGAGCCACAACACACGAAGATCAGATGCTTCTCACAAATGACATAATAAGAATGAGTCAAAGTGACGACGGGGCAGAAACGCGCTAACACATGATGGAGCGTGCCGTTAACTGCAACTTTTGCATAAGCTCATTTATAAATAAATACCTCAGCAACCGATCGAATGGTCACCATCCTTGCAAAAACTACACACAGTGCACTAGAAACAGTCCAAACAACTGACTGTACATTTTCTAAAGTTATGACATTACACACTGAGAGCGTGTTACGTCGTAGATGTAACGCTTGTTCGTAGTTGAGATTTTCCTCTGAAAACACAGAATAGTGTTGTGCCAGCTCAGGAACCTGTACTCTGCTGGCAAGATAGCACCATCTGGGAATCAAGAATTCTGCCGGAGGTCAGGTACTCGACCTCTTCGGCTGTCATGGTCCGTGTCGTCATCATCATGTGGTGCAGCAGTCCAAGGCGACGTAGCTCTGGTATGTGACTGAACAATGACTCGACGCGATTGTTCGGTGTTCCACATTTACCTGCGACATATGACAACATGAGCAGCTTACAACTACGCATCTTAAACAGTTCGTATTTTCTATGCCCCATAGAAACCATAGAAATCATTTAACAGAGATCGATGCCGTTTATATCTTTGGGTTTCTGCAAAGGCATGGAAATGCAGATGAAGTTCATATTTTCTACTGCTGTGAACCTCTCTGGTCATTCTCCTTCACCATGTCATTAGAACTTCTTAACTTGAATCTCATCATCCGGCAACATTTGACTGAGCACACCAGAAATCAATGAACAGGTGAACATTGATCTTGTAATTGCTATTGACTTCTTTGCCTGCATACAGATGATGATAACCCGGTTCTTAAACCAGTTGCATTAATCTATAAATAGACTACCTGTGGCTGATATACGTGTAATAATACAGTTGTAAGTAAAACTCCAAAGTTTACGGCAAGCTATAGTTGACACAGCAATGAGCAAACATTGCAGCATCCATACTGTTTCTGTTACTTCGTAAAATAATTTACCGACCTGTAGTGTAGGCACGAAACGTGGAGAGTATTTTCCAACGAGCATCACTGATTATGTCGGTCCGAACTAGATCGGGATAATCTGTCGAAGAATTCAAAATACGAGAAACAGATGTACAATCAATAGTCTAAGCCTTCTTTAACCCTTTGAGGACCAGCGTTATTGATTATGCCTTACGTTTTACTACATGCTTGTCGTTAAAAGGTTAAGAGAAATCCCAAAAGCAAGTTGTGTTGGAATCACAATGCAGCATCATACATGTTCATTCCACAAGTATCTAAAACACGGAATCCTGAATATGGGGTCAACCAAAAGCCTGAATGTAAATCCGTTGGTTGGGCTGTATGAATGGGAGCCCACAGATGATGACTTCTCCAGATATCCTGAGCAGTGGCTACTTGCTGATAAACTCTTTGTTGTTAAGTAACTTCAACTAATTTTTACAAGGATTCCAAGATCCCTCATTAGGGCCTCCTGAAGTGAACTCAACAATTAACTTATTAGAATCACAAAGTACCTACAAAATTCTTTGCCTGAGAATTACACTAACGTCATTTTGAACAATGCAGACATAAATCCCTAGTGCCTAAACCATCCATCTATAGAGTTATATAGGGCTCTCATCACAAGCAATATAACTAATCAACAAGTGGCAATTATAAAATCAGACAAACTGAAAAATGTGATTTGCTCTATCAAATGCATGCTTATGTCACAACACAAAATTTTAAGAAAACGACCGAAAATGACATGCAGGGTCAATAATGTGTGTTTTGAGCTTGAATCAAGTTCGACTAACAAAGTTATTACATTATCCAAAAAAATTGATTTGGTGATGAGAGCTGACCATTTTAAATGCGATTTGGTAATCTCGTGATACAAGACTTCAAATTAGTATTATCTTCGGTTCTACAGGAGATATCTTAATAATTCATGCACTGTTTGAAAGGTGATTTAATGTAATGAAATAAAATTATATAATCTCAATTTTTCCGATATGCGACTTTGGCCTGCTTTTGATAGAGCACCTCACAAATTGTAATCTAGCCTAGCAAAGCCCATCTTTCGGTTTCTCTATCTAGTGACATTCGACCTAATATCATCAACCGAATAATGATCTTAGATCAGAAGTTCATTTGAACAAACCAGAAATTGATGAGGCCTTGAACACTATAATAACTAGAATTGTGTAAACAGATGCAACAGATGGAATCTCCCAAAGGAGTCATTGATGCAGAGCCTGCCTGGTCTTACCTGTGGCTAAAATCAGTAAGACATTGAGCAAAGCTGCTTCTATTGCGTCCACTTCAAGGGATGTAATGTCTTCAGCATATTCTATAAGTTTCTGTTTGAAGAGATCCAGTCGGCCGGGTTTCTTGTCTCTCCAAGACAGAAAATTGCGGAAGTTCTTCTGATCGGCATCGTACCAGTTGAGGGCAGCCATCAGGATACGACTTGGAGATTGGCCCAAGCGAATTATCGTTATCTGATCATCACAGTGAAAACTGGAAAATCCTAAAAAAGTATTCAATCAGTCACTTCAACTATCACTGTTTTAATAACTAATGATATTAATAATGCAACTATGATGCTAAATTATTGGCTGTCCGGCAGTCCATCCTTTCGATCATTAGTTCAACCTATATAATCATCAAGAAAATAAACCTGAGTAACAGATTAGAGGCTGTGCTTTATAAATGATTGGATACAATACAATACAATTCAACACCGCACTTCAACAATGAGCTGCACTGGTTTTACAGTCACTTTTAATAGGTCTACATGCTCGTCATTAAAGTGTTAAATTTTTTAAATACCTCTTTATGAGTTAATTAGGCAAGCTATACAGACCATAAAAATATCTGCTCTGTTTGTTGCAATAGCTTAAGAAATTCTTTTCTCCAGTAAATTGTTTTCTCCAGTAAATTGTTTTGTCCAGTAAATTGTATTGTCCAGCAAATTGTTTTGTCCAGTAAATTGTTTTGTCCAGTAAATTGTATTGTCCAGCAAATTGTATTGTCCAGTAAATTGTATTGTCCAGCAAATTGTTTTGTCCAGTAAATTGTTTTATCCAGTAAATTGTTTTTCCCAGTAGGTTAAGCTTTGTTAGTTACAGTTGCAAAAGCAGCACTGTCATATTTGATGACAATCAACAACGGTTGTGGTCTATAGTGCTAAAACTGTTTGGCAATCAAATGTTCTACATGAAACAAAGACATCAACTAATCAAGTGCTCAGCATATATTGGAACAACTTTACTCTAGTCCATAATCTACTGATTCTTAAGCATTATTATTACAGTGCAGAAACCATGAAATATTGGTCACTGCTTCAAGTGTCGATAATCTAGCGGTGAAATACTGTCCAAAAGCCAACAAGGTACCAACAGGCACAGATCAGCTTCTTTATTAGTTTGCTGACCTACCTAAACATCTGTCAACCTTTTGACTCAAGTGTCAACAGATCTCTTGACATGACACACTCAGCAGATAAGAGAAGTATTCAGCTCCATCATCTCTTGACATGCTGATCTATCCACTCATGCGCCCAGACTGTGTCAACAAATAACAAGTCATAATAAGCTGGTTACAAACCTGGAAGACTTTTGCAGTAGGTGACCGAGGCAATGGTGTACGCTGGAATTACTTTCTGTTTGATCCAATCGGACAAAAATGTCTGGTTGTCCATCGGGTCGGTTACCTGTCGACTCCACTCCTTTGCAAAGAAAACGTCATTTGTAAGATTCAACTGTTAATTTAAAACCAATTATGCACTTTCAGTACATTCAGAGTTCAAAGAGCCTCAAAACAAAACTAACTGAACATGTCTCTTTAACTGGTTCTAAGCACAGCTGAACACTTCCATAAAATGGCCATATCATACTACCTACACAAAGCCAGGGAAGGTAAGTTTCAAGCAAAATCGCATTTTATTAACAGCAGTGGAGATAACCAAATATAAGCATAAGATATAACATTTAGTAATTTAATAAATGCCCTTGTAATTAGCACAAACAAAACTCATTTCATTAAGTTAAGTTGTTATCTAGAGTGTTTTGAGATGTCCTTTGTAAAAGTTCAGACAATATTGACTAAAGCTGTCCCTCAATTCCATCTAAACTGTCTGAACATTCAATTACATTCAACAACAACTACTGCAGGTAATACCTGAAACCAACAGAAACTGACTGTAAAACTACTGCAACAAACTAAATAATTTGTCAAACTAACTATTAACAACGGCAAAAACATATAACCAATTGACATAATTAACCAACTTCACTAACATCTGACATGAACTAAATAGGTAACAATCAAACGCTGAGCACAAATTGTGGCCAGATTAGTTTCCTTAAAATAACCAATCCCTGCTTTACGCAGCCTGTAACTAGAAGCTACATGTTTGTTATCCTCATTTTAGCTGAACCCAATTGCTGTTAACAGGATACAGACCTCAAACTCTGCCTTCAGTGTTCGGTTGATGGTGTTGCTCATCTGAAGGAATCTATCGTAGGCCGGAACGATCGAGTTCAGAACATCCCAGTGCTTCGCTCCGGCAAACAGGATGTTGGGATCAGGCAAGCACGGCTGAAGCCAGTACGTTCGACTGAGAGCCACCAGATTCTCTATGTCAAACCTCTTGGGAACTACTGCTCCATGCGCTGAATCTAAATCGATAACCATCCAAAAAAGATGCCAGATTAACTATTTTATCTGTGAGTCATTGCATTACTTACTTAATTTAGTTATCAAGCAGCATTCTAGAGCAGTTTATATTACAAGATTTTGACTTTGATTCATACTGAATTGAATGCGAAAACATAGGTATTATCTCCAGAGTAGCCTACCTTTATACTGAATTGAATGCAAGTCACACTTCACTCATTCACTAACCGTGATTTTCGCATTCAATTCAGTATGAATCTGTTTCAACTCAATTCATATTAAATAGGACTTTAGAAGACCTCATTCATTAAATTAATTAAAAAATTTCTTCAATTTGCCATTGCTCATTCATTTCAGCAATCACAAGTCTTGTATTTTAACTCAATAAAGTTAACTTTTATCATATTACCAGTATCAAACGGTGCAATAAATACAGTTCAAACTGTATTGCATCACTATAGTGTTTTACTCTGCTGAATATAGCATACAGATATCTTGAAGAGTTTCATTTCTATTACATTACAAAGGACAACCAAAAGCTGTAATCAAATGCCTACAGATTGTCGACATATGTTACCTTCGTTTTCCAGTGTATCGTCAACAGCCGAGTTTACACCTTCATCATCTCGGCTCAACTCCTTCTGGAACATCTCAGAAGGAAAAGACGACGTTACGCTCGGTGAGGAGCAGCTTCCAGATGCCTGCTCCAACGTGGAACACTCCACAGAGGCGTGCGTTTTTAAACGCCGCTCAAAATTCTTTACATAAGAACCGTTTTCTTTCGACGGAGGGAGCATCGTCGAAGAAAACGTTTCCTGATTGAGAAGTCCCACGTTCGATTTCTGCCGCTTTCCGGAGGCCGTTGTGTCCGTGCAGCTTCCACCAGAGTGCTTTCCTCCATTGTGAAGTCGCATCGGCAGTCTGTCTGGTATCCTACCCGGAAACCCTTCCGCTTCAGCAGACGACAGTCCCCTCTGCTTGTCCTTCAGCACCGCAGCATCGCCAGGTATACCTCTCATTCCATTCCGTGACAGGAACTGACCTTTGGCCTTTCCACTGCCTCTGGGACAGGACGCGCTGTCCGCGAAGAACGGCTCGTCCGGCTCGTCCACGTTTCCCATCTCCATCGGACTGAGCACGGTGGAGTCTGGCTGTTGCGTCGTCACGTCGGAGCAGGAGGACGTTGGATGAGTCGACGTACACTTTCCGTAGCACAGGTCCTCGGAGTTCTCCACGTCGATGGGCTCCTCTTCTGACAGGTTGGGGCTCTGACTGGCCTTTGGGTTGGTGTAGGAATGACCAAAGAATGTGGCGTTGATCCAGTTGTCTGGCCGATGATGCTGGAGGCTCAGAACCTGACTGAGATTCTCTGCATGACTTCTTTCGATGGCCGATGGCGAGGCTTCTGCGTTCGATCCATCCAGAATCCTACCTGAAGGGCACAACTGCAGATGATGTCGGTCAATCGTAGTTCTGCTGACGTTTGCGCTCGATGGAAGCTTTGAAGGTCGACCCATCTGAATGGCTACATAGGAGAAACAGCACACATAAACTAAACTCTACTAAAGTCAAAGCACTACTACATATGCAATTGCATGTTTACAGTCCATATTGTTACTTATGACACAAAACAATATACAAGCTTGACATCATCATAATCACCATAACCATAATAATCATAATTATCATCATCATCGTCGTCGTCGTATCATCATCATAGAAACCTTTTTTGCTCAAAAAAATATGTCTGTTATAATCATTTAACCCTTTAACAACGAGCATGCACTAAACGTGACTGGGAAACAAATGCAGTTCATGCTTAATGGATCAAATCATCTATTAGCAAAGTCAATATTATAAAGAAATCTAAAATTAGACAGGAGAATTAGAGGAGGGATCAGTAGTACCTTCTCTACACATGCCAGCTTTTATGCACTTCTGATAACGACAGTATCGGCAAGAGTTTCTCGTCTGAGGGTTGATAACACAGTTGTTGTTGCTCTTACAAAGGTAAGAGGCATTCTCTGTTAATCCTCTACGGAAAAACTTCTGAAAAATTATGAAAAACAGTGTCTCGCTAATACAAACCTACTTGCAGTCATTTCACAATGATGAAATTTTAATTTAATATAATTTATCTGTTAAGTTTAAATGTAACTAAGAGAATTTTGTGCTTCATAGCCAGACACAGAAGTGAATTACACGTCAACAGAAGCAGACCAGACAACTGACATATTTACTTCTAACTGCTTAATCATTGAAATGAATAATTCGTTCAACTGCTAAATCAGTCAACTGGATTGTAGATGAATAGCTACAAGGAACTGAAAGTGGAGTAGAACACACAGACGAAACAAGAAATGAGTCATGACATGATGTGAATAAAAATTAAAAAATAGGAGAGTCGGGCCATAAAACTGCAATAAAACACCAGTATGACTTGATAGACTTATGTTAGCGCAAACTGACATTGGGGTTCTGTCAGTTCAAAACCACTGCGTCATGACTAGAAATGCAATGACTAAAAACTTCAAAGAATCAGTATAACTAAGCTCATTAATCACAGTCATAAGAAATGCTCACAATAAGCTTATAGTTTCTGATCTTAATATGCTCTAATATTGCACGTCATAATTCATATCGCCTCTGAGTAGAGGTCTTGAAGATATGCTTGAATAAGTCTTATTGATTGAAACATTGAGCGATACAACGATCCAGCAAAGAACTTAAAGTAAAAAACTTCTAAAGTTGTTACATGTAAAAGATTAGCAATGAAAAGTAGTTCATGAATTTCTTTACCTTGCAGCCTTCACAGGTGAGGGCCCCAAAGTGTACCCCGTTCCCAACATCAGAACACACGACACAGAGTTGTTGACCTTCGTTTAGCTTCACTTGAGCAGGGCGCACTAAATAACACAAACACAAATGTCTTTTTCATAAACAGAGAATGCCCATGCTTCTGTTTCTAATCTTAAGAAGAGAGTAATAAGCATTGCTCTTGTTTCATGTGAACTTTGATGGTCAGTAGAGAAGGTGTCGCTGAAGAGTGAATTTTGCTTGCAGAGCTAGCACAGGAACCAACTAAACTGTGATTACTGACCCTGACAAGTATATGGACCAACACCTCTGTCTGTCTCTCTGTCTGTATCTCTTTGTCTCTCTCTCCCTCACTCCCTCCCTCCTCCCTCCCTTGCTCCATACCTCCCTCCCTCCCTCCCTCCCTCCCTCTCTCTCTCTCCTCCCTCCCTCCCTCCCTCCCTCACTCCATACCGCCCTCTCTCTCTCTCAGATTGTTACCACATCAACAGTGACATTCTATTCTGTGTGACACTGGGTAATGTAAGGACACCGCTGGAACACAACACTATCAATCTCTCTTATAGATGCTCTCCTCAGTGGACCAACCGATGAGTAGGCAGCTGAAAACAATGTAGTCAACAACATGGCAATCATTGAGGTCATGGCTTTTTAACTCACTCGTCAACAGCCAATTTTCCAACCGAAGGCCTACATTCTAAATCTTAGTGATCATTAATCAAACAGCCAGCTGCAATGCCTACCCATCGAACAAGTCTATAATATCACGAAACATCAACGGCTCTGCAAAAGTCAACGGCTTACGAACCAGCATCCGAAGGACATGTAGCTAAATGACCACCTATTCACTGCACTGCAGTTTTTATGACTTTTCTTTCTCCTCTGTATCATCCAGGTACATAACAACAAACAGCGTACAGACATCTTAAAGTCACATCATATCTGCCAAGAAACTCTTACTCTATTGGCATTCTCATATTGGCACCACTTTTCTAACGGGCTACTATTGGAAACTCTGTAACGCAGCTTTTTGCAGTGCAATTTTTTCACTGTACCGTGGTGCGAATTGAAGGCTGTGTTGCTGTCAGCCAGGCCAACCAAACAAATCAATAACATGACATTTTTATACTATAAGAGCTCTGGGTATTTCTGGCCTTCGTGTCCTGCAGACAGGACAGCATGCACCAAACATATAAACACACACACACATGCATACATACATACATGCACATCTACACAGTAACACACACACATGCCAAAATGTTCACACACACACAAACACACACACATACCTGCAAGCAAAAGGCAGTCTTATGCAGACACTGACAAGTCAGTCTAGTGACAACAGTTGCTGGTATTTGCAGTCATCCAGATTAAAACAGTCACAAAGTCTGAGCTCGTCCGTTGCAGTGAAAAACGTTTGGATTGGGGAAAGTGTCAGCTGCACTTTATTCTTTTTTTATTGTTTTAACCTGTGAAATTTGAGGCTAGGTAAATATTTATCAATCGGATTGCATACAAATAAGAATCCGTCAACTCTGTCAGTTTCATTCAGAATAGGAAGTTCTCATCTAAACCTGATAACTTTAGCCCTTATAGATCTAATCTAAAGCTTTATTGTGATAATATACAACCATCCAGCAACTGTCTCTTCTGTGTGAAACCAGAATCCCCCATTTGGGTGGCTTCTGTTGTGATCCAGAACATACCAGAGTTACGAAGACTTACCTACAAATCATGATAAAGATTTTAAATATCGGTTTAAACTCCAATTTAGACTGACAAAAGAATTCACGGAGCAACAAATCTTCATAACCTTGTACTGTATTGTGCCGGCTGAGACTATGCCAATATTGAGTTGAATACTAATCATACCTCATAAATATATCCTATCAAAGCTGTTATGATACCTGCTTCCAGTAGCACGCAAACAAACGAGGTCATGGTTTAGAAGTTTAAAGTCTAAATGTGAAGCATTATATCGATTTAATTCTGCAATTATAACCATACTATCTAGATAAAAGCTAAAACGTTGGAACAAAATAATATAATGGGTTGGCAAAATAATTAGCCGCTTTTTGACCATGAACCATCACCACAAGGCAACAGGATACACACATGCAGCCGTTCAGGAAACCGAAACTCATCCTGCTTTTTAAAAAAAACATTTAAAACTGTACTTTCTATGTAATCCAGAGCATTAGTTTTTAATTAGCGCCGACAGTAATGAACGACCTTTTAAAGCACCCTAGAACCAACGGCACTCTATGAACTGTCATAATTACAGTTACAATTACTTATTTATTTGGAGGATTTATATAGCGTCCCTTCAAGACATCTCCTCAGAAGCGCCCAACCCAGACCCAACCCAACCTCCTCCTCCCCCTCGTCTGCCCCCAGGCCAAATAGGACAGTCTTAAGGTTGGTAATACGATATATATGGTTTACCAAAGGGCAGCTGTTGGGAAGGACAGGGTGGCTACATTCCCCAGCAGATGGGGTCCTAATTATATAGGAATAGGACAGTGTGAGTTTCTGCAATATATATAGGCATGGACTACAAGCAACAACCTGCAGATCAACTTGCAGAAGACTAGAGAAGTGGTTGTGATGTGGTGAAAATGACCATTGGGGACGGTGGGGGGCTGCAAAGTAGTAGATAGCACAATGGTGTCCTTCATCACAAGGGGGTGGCATTGGTAAATACTAAAATTATATGTATAACATAATGGCAACTTACATGGTCATTGACAGTTAAACATCAGACTCCTCTAATAACTTGCCATCATCTGTCCATAATTGACTTCTAATCACAATGCGGTTTTTCAGTTTAAAGTGAAACGAAAATAATTATTATCATTATTATCGTCGTCGTCGTCGTCGTCGTCGTCGTCGTCGTCGTCGTCGTCGTCGTCGTCGTCGTCGTCGTCGTCGTCATCATCATCATCATCATCATCATCATCATCATCATCATCATCATCATCATCATCATCATCATCATCATCATCATCATCATCATCATCATCATCATCATCATCATCATCATCATCATCATCATCATCATCATCATCATCATCATCATCATCATCATCATCATCATCATCATCATCATCATCATCATCATCATCATCATCATCATCATCATCATCATCATCATCATCATCATCATCATCCCTTGCACTACTGCACATCTGCAATCTATCACGATCAAAGTTCTACATTATAGGCATCATCTTTTAGGCACTCATGAGTGCTCAGAGTCTGACTGTTGATGTAGAGTGAGATGAAGGGCTTGGCCTTACATGTGATCACTCCTGCGACCACCTTGGCCAAATTATTATATGTATCCCCGGTTTGGTGGAGCCTTATTAGTGTGGTAAGGTTGACCGTGATGAGGGGCACTTCAGCCGAGTAATGAGGGCTGGCTTCCTACCATCTGAGGCTGTTACCCTTTACTCATGGATGATGCTGCTGATGCTGCCCTCTCTGGTTACTTTATCAAGGACAGAGGCCATGCCCTTTGAAAGTTATTTACAGAGCGACCTGTTTGCAAATACTCCCATGTGCCACTGGCTCATCCTTGAAACTAGCAACCAAGAATATTGATTAAGAAGTATGGCATATGTTGCTAACAGAGGCCCACTAGGAGACACTTGTCCTTCTCCCGACTTCTGGATACAGCTGCATTCTGTGGGCAGACAGTAATTGTTTAACAAGCGAATATGATGAGTTGTAAACGAAACTGCACAAACGTGTATCAATTACATTATTAATATGTGTGTATAACTGTATACATGGGTGTATACTATGTATGCATATATGAACTATAAGTATGCATACTGTAAGCATGTGTAGTATGTACATGTATACTACAAGTATGTATAGCTGCATACTAAAAGTATGCGGTGTGTAACATGTATGTATGTACATACATTTGCATACATGTATGTATGTATGTATGACATGTGAATTTCACTATAACTACTGAACATTCAATCAATCAATTGTATCAATTATAATATAATATGATACATTATTTATTCAAAAGTCCTAAGATTTGCTCAGCAGAACTGGAATGGATAGATCACTCACATAAGCTTTCTGCTCAATTAAACTAGAAAGGCATTTACAATGCTGGCAGACAAACATCAAACACTACATCAAAGTTCCACCATTCCTAAATTACAGGGGCCATTCAAATTAAAATGGTGACTCTAATAACTACTTTATCAGTTTATAGAGGTATTCTTAAACACATCTGTTCATATTCTGAATTTCTGAGACAGCCACTACTACATCAAACCTCTTCGAAGCAGTCTCTAAAATGTGTTTTATGGGAGTCCACATACACACACACAAATGAAGGATGTGCCTCATATAAATGTCACAGCAGGGAATTTTTTTTAATTCAGTGCTCTTATACTGACTGGCAAAAAATGACAGATTAAAAATGAGATCATAAAACATGAGCTCAGAAGTATACAGACCAACATAAACTATGCAGAGGGGTTAATTTCTTTAAATAAGTGATCAGAGCAAAAGGGAAAGAGGAAAAGATGGGAGCATCCACTCAAAAATCAAACAGGAAAATAACCCAACATACTAATGGAAAGATGACAACAAGGAAAAAAAGACAACAAGGAAAGGAAGACAACAAGGAAAAGAAAACAACAAGGTAAATAAGACAACAAGGTAAATAAGACAACAAGGAAAGGAAGACAACAAGGAAAGGAAGACGACAAGGAAAAGAAAACAACAAGGTAAATAGGACAACAAGGTAAATAAGACAACAAGGAAAGGAAGACAACAAGGTAAATAAGACAACAAGGAAAGGAAGACAACAAGGAAAAGAAAACAACAAGGTAAATAAGACAACAAGGTAAATAAGACAACAAGGAAAGGAAGACAACAAGGAAAGGAAGACGACAAGGAAAAGAAAACAACAAGGTAAATAGGACAACAAGGTAAATAAGACAACAAGGAAAGGAAGACAACAAGGAAAGGAAGACAACAAGGAAAAGAAAACAACAAGGTAAATAAGACAACAAGGAAAGGAAGACAACAAGGAAAGGAAGACGACAAGGAAAAGAAAACAACAAGGTAAATAGGACAACAAGGTAAATAAGACAACAAGGAAAGGAAGACAACAAGGAAAGGAAGACAACAAGGAAAAGAAAACAACAAGGTAAATAAGACAACAAGGTAAATAAGACAACAAGGAAAGGAAGACAACAAGGAAAGGAAGACGACAAGGAAAAGAAAACAACAAGGTAAATAGGACAACAAGGAAAGGAAGACAACAAGGAAAAGAAAACAACAAGGTAAATAAGACAACAAGGAAAGGAAGACAACAAGGAAAAGAAGACAACAAGGAAAAGAAGACAACAAGGAAAAGAAAACAACAAGGTAAATAAGACAACAAGGAAAGGAAGACAACAAGGAAAGGAAGACAACAAGGTAAATAAGACAACAAGGTAAATAAGACAATAAGGAAAAGAAGACAACAAGGTTGAAGAATCAGTATGAAAACTAGGCATGAATGCATACAACCAGATAGTGTTAGAGAACGATGACTGATCAGTAGAGAATAGATGGCTAATACTTGCGGCAACATCTGATATTGCTCTGTCACCCACAAACACAGATGCATCAGTCTGAGAAATCAATGGATTCAGTTTCATTCTGTTGGGGTTGAACCAATCTGCAGGTCATTGGCAGGTCAAGAGCAAGTCATGAGCAGGTCATTGGCAGGTCATGAGCAGGTCATGAGCAGGTCATTGGCAGGTCATGAGCAGGTCATTGGCAGGTCAATGGCAGGTCATGAACAGGTCATTGGCAGGTCATGAGCATGTCATTGGCAGGTAATTGGCAGGTCATGAGCAGGTCATTGGCAGGTCATGAGCGTCTGTGAGCACATCACATACTGAACCAGTTTATCTCAGGTTTCAACATATGCACGCAAGATGGCCAGAGGCAGGCATAATAAACAGAAAAAGAAAAAGTAAGTAACCTCTACTGGCTAATTAATGATCTGCTATTTATAAATACTGTGCAAAGACACAATCAATTCATCAACATAAAGCAACATGACGTGTTTCTGTGTTTCTGTGCTTGTATGTACTAGCATTTGTGCCTCTTTGCATGTGAAATATGTGCCTGTATGTAAGCATGCCTGTGCCTTTATGTGCGTGTAGCTATACCTCTATATGTGCATGTATGTACGACATTGTATGTATATCTGTCCGTCTATGTGCGTGTATCTGTGCATGCATGTGTTTGTATCTATCCCTCTATTTTCGTATCTCTGTCCCTCCATGTACGAGTATCTGTGCCTCCCTGTACATGTATCTGTGCCTGTATGTGTGTATATCTGTGCCTGGCTGTCCATGTATCTGTTAGTCTCTGCTGGGATTGGGCAGAGGGCACCACTGAGCAGTTATCTTGGACAGAGCTGCTATATAAATGTTCTGACTGACTGAATGAATGAATGAATGAATGAATGAATGATGGTTAGGGTGCTTCCATCCATAATGCAAAAAATTTAAGTTAGTTATTTTTCTTTCTCCAACTTACCATTCGGTGCCACTTAGCATGAAGACTGTATACCTGAAATATTGTTTAGTTTGAACAATGTTTAGGACTTGACCAAACGATTTTAATTTTTATAAGGCTGCTCATGTATTTTCATTGATGGCTCCTGGTGGAAAATACTCACAGAAAGTGGATGAGCTTATAATTGGTATCAGCTCGATCAGGAGAGCAAGAATCAAACAATGACACTAATTTGCTTCTGAAGTCAATGCATCTTTTGACCCCACAGTTCCGTTAGTGCTACACTGGGATGAAAAGATCATGCATGACTTCACAGCACCTGGAAGAGAGAAAGTTGACTTGGGCTTCCTATTCTAGTATCAAGTCAAAACGTCATAAAACTTCTGTCTGTTCCAAAACTCCACAACGGAACAGCAGCTACTATGGCTCATGAAATTATGCAGACCATAGATGAATGGGGATTACGGGAACGTGTCAGAGGTTTATGTTTTGACTCTACCGCTTCAAATACAGGAGTCAAAGGTGGAGCATGTGTCAGACTCATGATGGAATTTGGACGACAAATTTTAAACTTAGCGAGATGACTATCGTCAACTTTTGGAGCTTCCATAACCGGTTTCCATTTACTCATAGACCAAAGATATCTCATCGTGGATCAGAGTTCATCGGCAACTGGAGATCATAGAAACGACGTTGCTCTTCTTCGTCAGTTATCTCTGTATGAAGACATGGACCACAGCATTCAGCTGCCTTCTGTGGTATTTGTCTTAGCAGCTGATAAGCTTTGCTTTCTTTGACAAGAATGTGTCCTTCAACAAAAAGAGAATGATGGTAGCTGCCCTGAAACATAATGATGGTGCTGACAATCCTCTGAAACACAACTTGCCATTCAGTGAACCTGTGAACAAGGGTTTGCACGATTTTGTCACAAAATCAATCATGCAACTCTTCAGGATTCTTAACCTGGATGAGACATTTCTGGAATTTGATCCAAGCAAATGGGAATGCCAGCCAGAATATAGCAGAAGTCTGGAAATGTGTCTTTCCTTGAAAGTCGTCAATGACCTGGCTGAGCGTTGAGTTGCCCTCATTCAGGAATTCAACTCTTCCATTACCAGAAATGAGGAGCAAAAGCAGTACCTCCTACAGGCTGTTGAGCACCATAGAAGCTTAATTTCAGCTTCAACCAAAGCTGCAGTCATTATGCAAGCCAAGTCACAGTAAACTGCAATATAGCAGCAAAAAGTTGCACATTAACAACAGTCGAATATTGGCGAACCAATGAGCATTTTGTAAAAACTTAGTGCGCTTTGGTCAAGTTCTAAATATTGTTTGTTTTCAATAAAAATTGAACTCTATGATTTGCAGAGCTAATGAAACAGAATGGTGGGTTGGAGAATGCCTTTATTTTAAACTTTTCATTTTTAGAAGCACCCTAATGATGGTCTTTCTCTTAGTGCTCAATAATTAATCCATATGAATAAATGAAATAAATGTTACAGCCATGCATAACTGATAATATTACGCAACTCAATATATAAGCCAAAGACAAAAAAACTAGTAGACAGGTGAGCTAAAAGGCAAGTATTCTAAATCTGGTGGATCCCACTCCTTATTTCGAATGTGTGGTGCATCTTGTGATCAGCAGAGAACTCATAATATACTGAATGGTTTACAGTTGGAAGAAGAAATCAATAGATTCGCCTCTGGCTGAGCAGGCAATCAAGTAGACAGGTAGAACAAGAAGAAAGGAGCCGGACAGGAAGCAGACAACTGAAGGTAGAGAATGAGGCGGCCAGGCGGACATTGAACGTACGGAGACTGTTCGACTAGAGTATCTTGTTTACTGATGAAAGCCAAGGAAAGGAGGCCGTTGAACAGATAGAATATAGAACTGTTTACGAAGAAAGAGCCAATAACTAACACATAGATGTAGCCTCCAAACCCAAATTAACTAGCATTAAGGACAAGTTTGCTGGGTAGATCATCATTTTCGTCCATTCAACTAATCAAACCAATTGTAAAAAGCAGGCACATGTCATCGACTGCCTGTTATTAATCAGGACTAAATCTACAACTTAGTCTACTGGTTTATAGTGATAAGAAAACATAATGGCTCATGAACATCTACCCTACTAAGGCACAAATAAACAACCCTCTTCAGATCTCTGTCCAAGCCTATTGCTAAAACACTCTTATAGCTGGCTGCAAACATTACCATCTTCAGATGACCCGAATCATATGACCTCAAAGTCAATGCCAAAAATCCCTCACTTCTCAATAATTTTGGCCTGTACTAATCAATGTCACATAACTTAGTTATTTAAAGACACTTAAACCCAAATCTTTAATTGTTGTCGGCAGATAAATGGGGCAACAGAGCATCTCAGCTAATTATTTGTAGTAACTCTATGTTTAAGAAGGGGAATTTCGGCATGCAGCTAGAACTGTTCAGAGGAAGTTTGGACACTTTAGTTGAATTAAGTAGCTATAATCATGAGGTACCTCTCGAGAACTACAAACAAATTCATGCCTGCTATGAATCAAGCTGATGAAAATTCGTTAATTTGTATAAAAACAGCAGAGAAAACATGATGCAAGGTTTTATGGGTGTCAGAATATCTGAAAGACCAGATGCACTAGACTACTCAAAATTAAAAAAACTAATAGAGAAGAATACAGCAACACAGTCAACAAAATAAGACTGAATGCCAAGGTTCAGTTAGACCGTTACCTTTGCACAACAATGGTACCAAATAAATTTTGTGCGCACTGGGTTAAAATAGCTCGAAGCAGATTGACTACAATATATAAGACTGTATCTGAACAGGGTCAAATTAACTCTGTCACTGGTTGGACTCTGACAGTGCTCGTCCCAAACCTGGAGAAAGGAGGAGGGCCACACCAAATCTTTTTCGATATGGAATGGTGTCGCTAAAAACTCAACAGATACAAGGGTCAAATTTAAAGGTCATATAACTAGTGAGGAGGGGTATCAGTTGCGCAATAGTCCGTGTTACTAAGCTATGGTGACTATTATCTGATGAAAACCATTACATTCTTGTTAGGCAAACAATCATTAATTGCACTCAAGAGACTTCTAACCAATGATGCCCACACACAATGACGAAACATGAGCATATCGAAAGAAATTCAAAGAATATCCCGAAGCAAAAGTGGATAAGAGCACAATAAATTAAATGATAGGCCACTCAAATAGGTAGAAGTTTCACAGTTATCCCTGACAGTTACTAAGAAGAAAGTTTCTCTATGGTAAGCTACGAACACAGCAGCAAATTAGACCACAGTACATGCACAGGCATTTAACTCATGACGTCTGACAAGGTCTATAATTATAGGTCTATATTCATTGCTCATATACAGCGCATCCTGCAACCAGTGTTACTACAGTTGAGAATTCACAGAAACCAAAATGGACAAACAACCGGCAGACATAACAAGACCATAAGCTCCTATTTTACCTAAATCTCATTATACTCAATTTAAGACAATATGCATACAAATAAAAATGCCATTTATTATTAAGTGATTGAGTGAGAAAGATGCTGACTGAATGAATTAGAGAGCAAGTTAGTGAGTAAGCAAGTAATAGAATAAATGTAGGTAAGACGGCCTCACGAGAAGGTTGTCTTACTTTGCAGCGTATGACATTCTAGAACCCTAGACAATCCCATATAGGTTTCCCATATAGGTTGACTCTGTCGATGTATGACACAAAAATCGCAATGGACACCTTTGGTATTTCAGTACACTGATAGAAATGGTTGAGTAAAGGGTTTATTTCTGTCCTCATGTAATCAGAAATGTCACCAACAGAAGAATTAAAATAGAAACTCATTAATATAGTCCTGCTCATTTGCAAACACAGATGAGCAAACAAGCTGAGGAATAAGAGGCATCCCACATGCTAACAAGGATACTACCAACTAATAAAAACTCAGTTAACAACTAATCATGTGCTAAGGCATGCATATGACGACTAGGATATAATCTTGGTTGTTATATCCAGTCCTATACTTTGCACTCCAAGTCAGACACAAGGTCCTCTACAGTCTTACACAGGTTGCACATGGAAGCCAAAGACTCTCTTCCAATTAGAAGAGAACACCAATGACCTCCTGGGGGTTGAAAAGGCCGTGGCCTAAAGCTCTAACACTGTATTTACCACATGCACTCAATGCTCTCTCCTGGCATGTAAGCTTTGTCACCACCATCCCTATAGAAGCAGAACTTGGGTCAGACTGACATATTCAGTAAAGCATTCTTGCTGTAGGTAAAGGGTTTCCTTCACTCCTTCCTACACTCACTCCTTCCTACACTCACTCCTTCCTACACTCACTCCTTCCTACACTCACTCCTTCCTACACTCACTCCTTCCTACACTCACTCCTTCCTACACTCACTCCTTCCTACACTCACTCCTTCCTACACTCACTCCTTCCTACACTCACTCCTTCCTACACTCACTCCTTCCTACACTCACTCCTTCCTACACTCACTCCTTCCTACACTCAGTCACTCACTCACTCACTCACTCAGTCACTCACTCACTCACTCACTCACTCACTCACTCACTCAGTCACTCACTCAGTCACTCACTCAGTCACTCACTCAGTCACTCACTCAGTCACTCACTCAGTCACTCACTCACTCACTCACTCACTCAGTCACTCACTCAGTCACTCACTCACTCACACAGTCACTCACTCACTCACTCACTCACTCACTCACTCAGTCACTCACTCACTCACTCACTCACTCACTCAGTCACTCACTCACTCACTCACTCACTCACTCACTCACTCACTCACTCACTCACTCACTCACTCACTCAGTCACTCAGTCACTCAGTCACTCAGTCACTCAGTCACTCAGTCACTCAGTCACTCACTCAGTCACTCAGTCACTCAGTCACTCACTCAGTCACTCACTCAGTCACTCACTCAGTCACTCACTCAGTCACTCACTCAGTCACTCACTCACTCAGTCACTCACTCAGTCACTCACTCACTCACTCAGTCACTCAGTCAGTCACTCAGTCAGTCACTCAGTCAGTCACTCAGTCAGTCACTCAGTCACTCAGTCAGTCACTCAGTCAGTCACTCAGTCAGTCACTCAGTCAGTCACTCAGTCAGTCAGTCACTCAGTCAGTCACTCAGTCAGTCAGTCAGTCAGTCAGTCAGTCAGTCAGTCAGTCAGTCAGTCAGTCACTCACTCACTCACTCAGTCACTCACTCAGTCACTCACTCAGTCACTCACTCAGTCACTCACTCAGTCACTCACTCAGTCACTCACTCAGTCACTCACTCAGTCACTCACTCAGTCACTCACTCAGTCACTCACTCAGTCACTCACTCAGTCACTCACTCAGTCACTCAGTCACTCACTCAGTCACTCACTCAGTCACTCACTCAGTCACTCACTCAGTCACTCACTCAGTCACTCACTCAGTCACTCACTCAGTCACTCACTCAGTCACTCACTCAGTCACTCACTCAGTCACTCACTCAGTCACTCACTCAGTCACTCACTCAGTCACTCACTCACTCACTCACTCACTCACTCACTCACTCACTCAGTCACTCACTCAGTCACTCACTCACTCACTCAGTCACTCAGTCACTCACTCACTCAGTCACTCACTCACTCAGTCACTCACTCACTCAGTCACTCACTCACTCAGTCACTCACTCACTCAGTCACTCACTCAGTCACTCACTCAGTCACTCAGTCACTCAGTCACTCAGTCAGTCAGTCAGTCAGTCAGTCAGTCAGTCAGTCAGTCAGTCACTCAGTCAGTCACTCAGTCAGTCAGTCAGTCAGTCAGTCAGTCAGTCAGTCAGTCAGTCAGTCAGTCAGTCAGTCAGTCAGTCAGTCAGTCAGTCAGTCAGTCAGTCAGTCAGTCAGTCAGTCAGTCAGTCAGTCAGTCAGTCAGTCAGTCAGTCAGTCAGTCAGTCAGTCAGTCAGTCAGTCAGTCAGTCAGTCAGTCAGTCAGTCAGTCAGTCAGTCAGTCAGTCAGTCAGTCAGTCAGTCAGTCAGTCAGTCAGTCAGTCAGTCAGTCAGTCAGTCAGTCAGTCAGTCAGTCAGTCAGTCAGTCAGTCAGTCAGTCAGTCAGTCAGTCAGTCAGTCAGTCAGTCAGTCAGTCAGTCAGTCAGTCAGTCAGTCAGTCAGTCAGTCAGTCAGTCAGTCAGTCAGTCAGTCAGTCAGTCAGTCAGTCAGTCACTCACTCACTCACTCACTCACTCACTCACTCACTCACTCACTCACTCACTCACTCACTCACTCACTCACTCACTCACTCACTCACTCACTCACTCACTCACTCACTCACTCACTCACTCACTCACTCACTCACTCACTCACTCACTCACTCACTCACTCACTCACTCACTCACTCACTCACTCACTCACTCACATAGATTTGACTACCCACAAAAACATCACAACAACCGTCTGGCTCCATGAAAATCAAGCAACATGTCTGCAAAACATGTACTATAACCAGTCTAGATAGTTTCACACAACTGTTACAACATGTAAGAGCCTCAAGTAGTGTCTAAAGAACAATACATGCTGATGTTATTATGAAAACAGCCAAAGGAAAGTGGAAATGCATTTTCAAAATCAAGACAACAAAGAAAGCAACCATCCTATACCAAAACAAAATCATTTATGGCCTAAGCTCAAATCAAATATTTAATGAGTCCAACCAATTCAGCTAAACCAGTCATGGTCTAGCAAGACGACTACGACTGATTTGTTGAGGCCAAACCACTATATGCATAATCATTAATTATATGCATAATCATTAATCATCAAAGAACAAAGTTACAATAATAAGAACCTCGTGTTCAGCATTGAACTAAAATTTATTTGACAGTCTTGCTAATACATTTCAAAGGCAAATTCGAGCACTAAGAATGGAAATCTAAGGTCTATATGAAATGAGTCATGGTCGAATTTTCATCACACTGTCCCTCAGTAAATTTTCACCATTCAACCATACCTCTTCGATGCATTCCTGCCTGTAGACACTTTTGATAGCGACAGAACTTGCATTGGGTTCTGGTTGAAGTCGAAATCTGGCAATCGCCACTGCCCTTGCAGACGAAGGAGTGGCCCTCGCCCGCATAACGCAAGAAAAACGTCTAAAAGTTCATAAAAAGAGAACACTGTTCACTTTCAAAAAATTTCACAAATGAAATAGCAAGAAGCCTCGTAGAAATGTCCTTCCATTTACATCATCCAGAGGCATCATCTGAGCAGTCCTGCTGCATAGACAATAGAGGATCTGAATATACACAGCTACATTTCAAAACACTTACAGATCTTCTATACAAGATTACAGATCCTCTATACAAGAGACCCTATATAAATTTGCAGGTGTAATCAATGCATCACTGTGCAAACAAAAGCCATGTAAGTGCTATCAGTGATAAAACAGCTTTCATTCTGTACAGCTGTTTTAGGTATGTGGTAAAACTGGGAGATTTTACACTTAACTACATTGTGTTACATATTGTAGTTTCAGATCAACACACTTCCTTGTCTCATTGCTAGTTCCTGAATCTTGCATATAATATAATGAACATTGTTTCGGATAATAAACCACAATTGCTGCAAAGTTATTTATTATCCTTAATTAGTCATCAGTCATTTCGTTCAGACTGCAAAGACCATCGGCACTGCCCTTGATAGTAATCAGTTAATCAATGTTTCCTCCAAATACGCAAATATTATGAATGGGCAATATCCATAACAATCAATAATGACTGGAGCCTGCTTTGTATTTGCTGTTGGACTAGAAGTTCATTTCGTCTGTTTTAAGTCAGGTGAAAAAGGTGAAACCTGCTCAAGCATTGTGGCCAAAGTCAGCTGTACCATTACCCCCCTCCGCCAAGTATTTGTTGTTGTTGTTGGGTCAATCATACAATACTTGAGCATCGGACCTTAGTGAGTACCTTCAACCAAACCGAGGCAGACAGCAGCCGTTAATAATAGCTCGTTGACGTCACTGATCTGCATGAGTCACAACTCTTAAGCCATTAAATGTGCTGGCTAATCTCAGCCAAATTACAGCCAACAACGCCGTTGTCGTCTTATCTGTTTTTGTCAGGAATTGTAGTCACACAGACACTTAACATATAGTGAATTCGGTCCCATACAATAACACAGCCTTACATATCAGGGCAAGCAAGTATTATCAACACATTGTCAATCATTGGAATTTTATGATAACAATTCCTCTAAAATTTCCTGTTGTTAATTATTAGTTCCAATTTCTCTATTCCAATAAAGCTCAATAATTATGGGACATGAAATTATTTATGTGAAAACTACAATAGCTTCTTAAGCAGTTGCTTTAACATCTGATTATTTTACAAGTTCAGCTTATGCTATTGTGTATCACATGGAGCCTGGAATTTATGAGCAAGATTTTAAACCGCTCCTACCCCTAGTATGGACATTGTGCCACAGTGTGCAAAGTCGTGATAGGGGTTACAAAGCGTCCTGAACTGACCTGAAATACCCTCACAATTTAACGGTCAGCATAGGATCAATCATCCTCCTGCGTAGAATGCATCAGATGGACTATTGGGATAATCAATAACTAAATCAATTGGACCTTTCCAGCACCTGTCTCAACAAATAATCCTCCATAAACCTGCAACGCCTGCATGACTATGAAGTCAGGGCTACCATGAGAGGGCAGAGGACGAGCTTTAGGGGGCCCGGACCGGATCCGCAAAGAACTTATGAAAAATATTATAATCAATTATACAAGGTCTATGATTTATGGCTTTTATGCCTTTTAGATATAATATTACTGACGCTCAATTACTTCTTTCTACATCCTTTAAAATTAAACCATCTGAATATTACCGTAATTATCATTTATTGCTATAAAACTCGCTTTAGGCCGATGACCACTCTGCCTAGGGCCTGAAATTTCTGTTGGCAGGCCTGCAGACATCTATACTTAAATACAATGAGTTTTAAAATGTTTACATAGCACAGGTGCGCTGGATATTGGACGCTCCCAGAGTGAGACTGATATTACTAACATGAAATTTTCAAAGAATAAAGTTTATTATCCTTTGTTGCAGAACATTGTACTCAACTGTCTGTCCAGGTTGACAATTTGACATACTGAGCCATTTTTAATTCGGTCATCTACAGGTAACATGGGTCTGTTGGACTTCATAAGATTTGATGATGCCAGCTGTTATAGAGTTTAAGTGTAGTTGACAAATAAACCTTTTTTTAGTGCTTCTTCGTTTTAAAATTACACTAATTAGGGAATCAAAATTTTTGACTTGCACACAGAATACGAAAAGGATTTGTAACAAAACACAATGACTTGAAAGTACATCGAAAACATTCCCATGTATATGACTTCATAAGAAACATCGTAAATTACTTTTCTCTACAATAGCAGAACTGTGACAATATACTGAAGGCTATATGAAGGAGTTAAGAAAGTACAATAGAAATGGGAATTGATCTGATTAATTGTCTTGTTGCTTCTGTTGTTGTTGTCATTCCTCTCTTCTCGTCCGTCCGATCGACGGCTTTATTAGAAGTAGAGGAAATGAAATGAGACAAAATAAAAGGACAGCTTCTATTTATCAATTGATGTTACTACTGAATAAGGCATCAGTAAAATAAAGAACCTGATCTATATAAAGAGTTACTCTGATTCTAACATTTATCTTAGTTGAAATTCTAAGAATTATGTACACATGAAGCATTATACTAGTATTGCTTGCTTAAACACATGAAAACGTTAACAAGTACGAATATGAGACCATTCTATGTTTCTCTGTCTCTGTCTCGCTCTCGCTGTATATGTCTCTCTCTCTCTCTATGCACTCTATCAGTTCACTGTTTTAATTCAGATCCTGACTGAAAACTGGTCTTTTCGTGCAAAGCTTGCTTTTGGATCTATCCAGGACTGAATTAACCACTCGAGAATCCCCCTACACAGGGCACCCATAATGTAATTTCGTTGACTATGGTAGCGCACATGGGATGATGGGACATCTGCTATAAAGACATTCTATGATTAATGGCACAGTAGATTGCATGGCTGACCTTCCCAATTCCCCAACACCAGCAACTTCTCATTTAAACGAAAACTAATGGTTGGTGGTCCCAATGAAGAAATAGTTGGGGTATGATGAACTCTGTGTGGTGGTTTTACCAGTGCAAAAACTGAAACTGAATACAATCAGGGGCAGCATATGCCCATTGAAATTGCATTTCATACACTGTCAATCCCACTCTGGATTTCCTTGGCCTCTTGGATCTTCATGGGTTTTATCAAATAAATCTATCGTTATGATAACCAGCATGATTTCACTTCATATGATAAATTACTATAGATCGTTGCAACACAAAAGTAAATTTTTTGTGGCCATGACAATTCATGCATAATAGCCTGCATAAAATCAGAATTTACAAAGAAAATCTAGACTGAGGACTCACTGAAATCCAGTAACAAAGGTTTCAAGGTATCAGTAAGTTTCAAGGTATCAGTAAGTCTAATGTCATCTATATGAAAACTCACTTGAATTACCTTATCAGATTAACAACTTACTTGGAACTTGGAACAAAACTCACTTGAATTACTTGATCATGTTAACAACTTACTTGGAACTCACCACAGAGTTCATCATATCAACTATTTCTTCATTGGAATCATCTGCATCACTTAAATCTAGTTACAAGAAGTCATTCACTGATAATCTGTAAGTCATAAATCACATGGCTGGAGAGACACATAGCCAAAATCCTCAGCCATGTTGTTTACACATGCATCCAGTAACACTGTGTCCAAAAACGCATCTCAACAATGCCATGGGTCAAAAAGTCAATGGATTTCAGCACATCCTTAAATAGCAGTTGTATTTTTAGGAAAACAATTTAAACTTCATCCATTAGCTGAAATCAAAGTACTGGTATTCAGACAGAATAAACAGCCATCACAATTAATCCTTTGATTAACCTTAGCAACCGTTCTTTATTAAAACTCATTAATAGAATAAGCAAAAGAAGAAGAGCAGTCCCTTAAACATGATACAGTTATGTTGCCCATGATAAAACACAGAGTGCTATATAGGGTTAATATAAGCTGGACTCAATGCAACCATAGGTATGAAGCATTAGCAACTTCATTTTCTTAGCCTTGGCATATGAGGGCGGGTGGCCGGTCCTCTACCTCGCCACCTAATCTCTCCACCAACAGTGTACGGTCAGTGTACTCATTGTATCTGATTCTGCTAGTGAGCACAGACTGTGGAGCTGAAATCTTAACCCAAATTTCTGCCCTGGCCGTGATATCTAAAAACAACTTCTCAATAATCTAACTGAACTGACTTTATAAAAACAAAGTTCTCATGCTACCAAAATGCGACATCATGAGTCTATAGACAGACTGTGCGACAGCAAGAATCACCTGCCAAAGCACTAGCAAACAGCTCAATACTGTTGATGGCATTACCTCACAATCGACAGATCAGTTCATTAAAACCGACGACAACCAAGTTGAATCAATAAAACAGTGAGGCAATAGCTACAGGGGAGTCATATCAAATACACCGCAATACCTCAAATAAAAATCTAAAAGTGTTCCCCTGTAGCCAGTTCTTGTCATCAATCAAGGGCAGTCTGCACCAAGCACCATTCATTAACATTTAAAAAAATATGGCTTCAGGACCAATATCAGCTGTGAGCAGCCAATCGATCAGAGCTGTATGCAAAAGCTGCAGTCAATATAACATCCGAGCAACAGTTTCTACGCTTAACAGTTATATAGTAGAAATACGGTTCTGGAGTTTAATGCAACAGCCATCATCCATTTCCTTTCAACAACACATTCAAGTACAAGCCATACAGACACACAGTCCATCATACATTTGCATTCTAGTGGCAATGAGAAGACAACAAAAAAGAAGTAAGAAACGTTTGACTCTACCTTGCATGGAACACAGACAAGCGCACCGAAGTACATTCCGGTTGCATGATCTCCACACACTTTGCAAGCGCTCGCGAGTTTTCCGCGCTCACCACAACCCATCTCCTCATCCTGGCTGTGATGCCTGACGCTGTTCAGGCCGTAGCTCGCAACTCCTTCGTTAATCTCGGACGTTTCCCCGTCTTCGAACTCGCCCGCAACTTGTGGCTCGTCATTGAGTGCGAGCATGTTGATGCCAGACAGAGACTTCGCATCATCACCGAAAGCTGATGATCTGACAGCGTCCGCCCCAGACTCGTGGGTACTGGACGGCCTCTCCTCTGTGCAAAAACTTAGGCCACAACCCCCAGCGGCATCACCACCCCGGTGGTCAGTCACGTTGCCTTTCATGGCTATCACAAAGTCTGCAACATGACTTAGGACGTCAACTTTTTCAGAAAAGGCTTTATTTTTAACTTGCAGAACACTCTCGATACTGATCGATTGATTACTAATACAGTAACGTTTTTCGTCTGGCTCAGACTCCACAGTGTTTTGGCTGAACGTGCCAAGCGCATTTGAGAGCACAGGGTCTGCAACGTGCCACACACGCTCAGTGCAATTTCTGTCGTCAACTGAATCGATGACTCTGGGATCCAAGCCCAAATTTCCTGATGAATATACTTTTTTCATGTTAGTCACAAAGTCGACAGTCATTCCCTGAAGCTATTAAACCGACTTCAGCGCAACAACTCAATAGATGCAGTAACTCCAGTCAGAAGAAGAAACTTTACTCTACAATGGATCTGAAATGAAAAGAACATATCCAGGTATAGTTTTGCTGGATGATTCATGATCAACAATGACATGAAATAAACAGCTGTAGTTAGACATACAGCAGTCGCCATAAACATGATACCCAGCAACAGAGATTAAAGCTCTGAAGGTTCATCAGCATGACAAAAGATAAGGCAATAATTCTGCCTGGCACAGACTTGAACATCGTTACAACCGTACAGCAGACGTTCAGACATTTCTGTTATTAACGCCTTCATCAGCCACGCCTACCCACACAACAAAGCCCAGTCTTCTTACCTCCACCACTGCTCCACCGCTCTCCATGTGGAAAACGCATGCTACCCTGTGGCAGGGCAGAGAGGTCCATGTGCTACTCAGTGCTACACCTAATCGGTTTCATTAGTGCAATTCACAGATCTGGGATTCGTTTCAAATCTTTCCCTCTGAGACGACTAGCATTGGCTTCCTTTGCATGGAAACATCAAATGCACATTTTCAGCTAATCATGTGCAACTGTGAGGCTGGTTGATCTTCATGCTTGATGAGCATTTATTCACTTGTGCATTAGACGCCTCTTCGTTCTGCCACAGGGTAATATGCAATTTTTTCCACAATTTAAAACCATGTAGCATGGAAGCTCTGATTGACAAACCACTTTTTGGCCTGGGCTACCAGTACTTAATCCATCTAAGAATTATTCTTCCCTTAATTTTCCCTCTAGCAAAGGCTGAACGCATAATAGCGTATGGTGGTTTAAAACCTGCTGGCTAGACAGCTTCCTTGAGGTAGTACTATGTACATTTGCAAATACATTCACACAGACAAAAAATGTTATTTCAATTTCAAAGCAATTGAACCTCGACCCCAATAATGTTTGCTCTTTTCAAAAGGGCCATAACCTCTGGAGCCTGCCATACAGTGGCAGGTAATCAAAGTTTTGAATCAAATAAATAAAAATTACCATTGGTTAAAATTTTCCAATAAGAATTAAAATAAGTATCATTAAAATAACTAACTGATGAAAATTGTCATAAGTAGGTCAAAGTTTATGGCAAGTCATACTTTGCATTCTGTAATTCAAGGACATCATTACGTTGATGAGTATATGATGCAAGATCATTTTCACAAAGAGAACTAAAATTGGAATCTTTGTAGTGTCCTACTAAATCAGAATCTCTGAAAAAAATGGCTTAAAGTGTATAATTGTTGTAAATTTAAATCCAATAGCATATACACATGTACATGTGTATGTGTATATATATATATATATATATATATATATATATATATATATATATATATATATATATATATATGCATATTAAAAGAATTGGCCTGAAGCTCCATAATTGAATCCAGGCCACACCAACTGCTTGCAGCTTCCTAGGTTAATGACCCAGGAAAACAGAGCTGCCCCAGACAGAATAAGAGGCCAGAGTAACTGGTCATGGCTTCACCAGACAGGACTTCTAACTAACAGTCTTCAGACCCAAGTCTCCAGTTAAAACTCGGCCACCAGTTCACAGTGAATGACTGGTCTAGTTTCAGCTAACCTCACTGCAGCTGCTGCACACAACTGTTCAGCGTTAGGCCTGAAAGAAGGCGGCTATTCGAAGTTTACTGTTGCAATACTATTAACAAGCAGTTCGTGAGCGGCAGGACCCGTCTACAGGGTAACCCGACGGGGCGACCGCTGAGCAGTCAGCGTCGGTGACCCGACCTGACCTGAATCAGCAGAATCTATCCCAGAGGACAATCCGCGCATCTACAGTGCAGTTAGTGCACACGAACAAACATCCATAATCCTCCTTCATTCCTAGTTAATTCTCAACCTAGCACCACACCTACCAACTCAATAATGTGTGCGGGTGGCCAAGGACATGGAGGAAACCCTGTAGCACCCACCCCCCTACATCATCCTCCAGCTGGTCCATACAATTTCTAGTAAGACTCAAGTAAATTGCTTGCCAGAAAATGCTTCAGCGCTTGTCTATTATTTATTCCATTAACTCTTATTAATTTAGGCACCGAAGACATAGACAACAACAACGAATGTCAATACCAAATACCAAGAATGGGTGAATATAAAGAATGGGTGAATATAAAGAATGGGTGAATATAAAGAATGGGTGAATATAAAGAATGAGTGAATATAAAGAATGGGTGAATATAAAGAATGGGTGAATATAAAGAATGGGTGAATATAAAGAATGGGTGAATATAAAGAATGAGTGAATATAAAGAATGGGTGAATATAAAGAATGAGTGAATATAAAGAATGGGTGAATATAAAGAATGGGTGAATATAAAGAATGGGTGAATATAAAGAATGAGTGAATATAAAGAATGGGTGAATATAAAGAATGGGTGAATATAAAGAATGAGTGAATATAAAAAGCTGTCACAGATCATTGTATTGAACAGCTACGATTGACGTGCAATGTCCACCCAGTTGCCTAGGGTTATAATACGAGCTCCTCATCTTTATTTCCATCGGCTGGGTCCTGCTTTCACTGACGACTCTGACAGAAGGCATTACGATACAATAATTGGTTCAGACTTTAAAAAGCAACATGAGATTTTTTTGGGAACATATGGAAAATTTAGCGTGTGTGTGTATATATGAGCGTGTGTGTGTGTGTGTGTGTGTAGGTGTGTGTGCAAGTAGGTATGTGTGTGTGTGTCGCTGGCTATAGCCCACAAGAATAGACTGCCGCCAGCGAACAGACTGAACACTGATACTGGTTTCTGTAGCATGGATTTGTCACAAATATTATTTAGAGTTCACTATTACGATAGGACCTCATTTTCAACACAACTTCCATTCGTGGAACTACCAGAAGGTGACGTATCCTATGTATGCCATAATAAAATGCTCACCATGTATATCAATGGTTTCGATCGTTTACTGCATTTTCTGTGGCTCGGTATTTTGTATGACGCCATTTGAGCTGTAACTTCATTGCAATCTCGGAGTAGCCTTCCGCTTTATTTACGTTGGCAGGAAGTTCACTTTTAATAGTTCAGTCATAACATTAATGATTAGCGTCGCCCCCCACCAGGCTTCGCGCTGGTACCACCAAAGCACGGCAGTGGCAGTTTTCGTACTCATCTGTCCCTGCCAGACGACGCATCATAACTCAAAATATTATCGGACGTGTTATTACTCTTATATTTCTAGGAATATGGGCTCTGGTGTTATGCATAAACATGCATGATATATTGCTCGAATTCAGACCATTTTGAACGACCCATCGACGAACAAGATGAAACGTCCGGCTGGAAATCTATCTGGTGGACCCTATCTGAGGCCTACTAGGAAGATCGATTTGTCCTTCTTCTATTTACAGACCAAAGTAACGGTCGCCGAATATCTTTAGGGCCCATCAACGGTTATGTGAACCCATGTATTGTACATCGCATAAGTAAACGATTTCTAAGAAAATAGGTTCTGGCATTATGTAGATAGCTTTCAGGCCAAAGTGCATGTAACAACTTTTAAAATCCAACCATAATGCACGTTCTGCCTTTATATTACGCATGCGACCATTGCGCAAGGCGTAACAATGCCTTTAAAAGCACCTTCCACTCTGGGGAAACTATTAAACAACCAAAAAAGACGCGCGTGCAAAATTTTTGGCTAAATCATTATGCACGCACAAATGAACTTAACGAACTATGTATAATATACATATGTGTGTGCATATATACAGACGAAAATATACAGTTTTATATAAACAAAGAACTATTGTTGGACGATAATACAGTGTGTATACGCAACGTGCATGCGCATAGCCGCAACCACAAATAGTACGCAACATATCGTCAGCAGAGGCTATTGATCTAACCGTTCTAACGTCACTGTACGTCATTGTTTGGTCTGAAATTGGGAACCTACTAATTAGAAACGCCCATTACACAATGGATCAGATTTACAGACACTGGAATGAAGTGGTAAACGACACCCGTAGTCTATATGGTAATTGATTTATATTAACCATCATCATCTTTTAATGACACAAAAGTTTACACAGTCCCAGTATTAAGGAGGCTAAGGCCGGTATACATAGGCCTACAAAAATAATATGAACGAGTGACCACAAGTTATTACAAATGTAACTGTGCAGCAGACATGAAAGGCTCCCATCACGTTATAGCCTGCATCTAATTTTAACCAACAGAGTCGCTAGATGACTAGTCAACCTATGGGGTAGCAGGAATCGATCTCTTCATACCTCTCTTCACTCCAGCCTGTCATCCATTACTCGCTACCACACCTACCTCAGAGGAAACTTGAACCTTTACTTTTAAAGTTTTAGTTTTAAAAGCAATTAGAGTTTTAACAATCTTGCACTGTCCTACACATCAACCTTTCTAACTTCAAAGATGGCGTTTGTGTAAGCAGTGTATTTATTACTTGCACCAGTCTTATCCAACCGAAATCAATCACTCCTGAGCTACCCCTAGCCTCCACTCAGATAAACCATGCTCATTTAACCCAAAGACGAAATGCCCTCAAGGCCAACAATAGATCAAGCGTGAAAGCTACCATAAATTATTCTTAATACAACAGCTGCATAATCCGCATTGGTAGCAAATTGTATACACACTGTCTCTCCCAACTGTTGCATCAACCCTGAAATTGTCTGAATCTACTCAGCATACTACAGAGACTGCATAAATGGTTATGCGTTGGCTGGAAGGAGGGAGAGAGACAGATAAACACACACACGTATATATACAAAGAGAGGCAGAAAAACAGACAGACAGAGAGAGCCATGACAATCAAACAATGCATTGCACTAAAGCAGCATAGGTCTTGCTCCCATCAGAATACATGTAAAACTGTCACCAATGATTGAGTTTTGCTGATAACTGGTCCATCGGCAACATGCACCCAACTCCTCTGCACCGGTCGCCCTTTCATTTGCCCCCTCCCAAAGCCCGTTGGCTTGCCCATCAAAGGTCAACGAACTGGTAAGCAAGCAACATCATCATCAACAACAATAACAACAGTGGACATCAGTTGTTAATCTGTGGACAGGGCATTTCCGTTGGACACCTGCTCATATCAGAGCTTTGTCAGCGAGGCGTCTATCCCGCAAGCTGCGAGGCTGCTTCGATCATGCTGGGCTATGGCCGATCACATTGCCACCCTGCGCGAGAGGAGCGTGGGCGATTGCTTGCACTGGGCTATTTGCCTTTCGATCATAGTTCTGATAATAATCTGCAGGCCCGTTGTTCAAAACAGCTCATCAGGCAGCCGTCTGTTAGAATGGGCGCCACCCAGCCGAATAACACACTTGTTTATGACTGAATTGTCACAATGCTCAATGGCAAAAAGACGACGAATTGTCGAGCAATTCCCGAGTTACCCGGTCAAATCAATTCAAGTATACATCCTGTTATAGGGCAATTGATGTCATTTCCTAAATCCAGTCTAAGCTCTTGGGGTAAAAGCATCAATTGCACCTTTATCTCCAGCTGCTGCATTCAAGACAACCAATTAAAGCAACAACTAACAGTTTGCTACACATGTCTTTGAGCTTTGAATGAACTCCAGTGTCTGCTTGCATTGGCACTTGGCAGCTACTTCTTCACCTGGAGTGGTGGGCTCCCAGTTCGACTGCTGATAGTTGCAATGCAATGAAGACCGTAAGAGCAAATCGTGGATAAGGCAAGTCCAGCAGTTCATAAGGGCATGGATGAAGGCACCAGTGCGTTGCATCCTGACCTCCCCCTCTCCAATAGCAACATAGTGCAAAAATGGTTCATCTCCGGCATCAAGCATCTGCAAGGACTAGCTAGCTCTTGTGGATATTGCTGGAGTTATTAAATCCCAAATTCTGCCTCGCTAGGCCGTAAAATGTTCCTGTCAGCGTATGATTTAACCCACTCTTTATCGAGTACTGAAAATTCCCAAAATTCCATCTCCACTAGAACCCCTTACGCCCACTGTTCATAAAAAAGTTGCTGCCTCTGTTCATAAGTGAATCACCAAAGGCTCGTGAGACCATGTCCTTTGTTCAGCACGTCGGACGTCCTCCGCACACAATGGAATTAAGCGTGATTACCAGCAACATCGGCATCAGCAGTCTCCTCTTCGTCGCCGTCTCTTTCCGTCCGTCAAAAACAGACCGTCGGTGATCTACGTCGCGTCAACAGCGTCAAATCGCCTGGCGACGAACTCAATAAACAGAGCAGTGTACAAACGAGGCCACAGCGCCCTCCTTCGGCCACTCTCGACCACTAATACGCAAATTTATGCTCGCATCTATGCTTCAAAACAAACACGATTAATAGACAAGTTTATGCATCGCCACTGGCATAGCATATAGTTATGATGCCTAAACAATTGTCGCATGCGTTACACGCTCTTTAGATGGCCTACACAAAAACTCAGCAAAATTGGTTTGAAGCATTGATGCGCTAAAATAAACGCTTAATAACGTGGATGCACTGCAGGCCGCTCTATCCATAGCTCAGATCCCAGATCAAAATAGTTATGCAATGGGTCGAGAGGCACGCGTTTAGGCTGTACTGTTGGTTCACTTAATACCTAAGTGTGCATGGTCTCACCATAACTGTCATTAATACACTTTAAACTTTATAACGAAGTTACGAAGACAGATGTGTGGAAAATTAGGAGGTAAACAACATCTTCTTAATACACATATACACACACACTCACACACACACACCTACACTCACACACAGACACACACCTGCACTTGCTGGAGTAATATATCTGTATCAGGCATATATTAAAATCCCTATGAGTGCATGTTTGACCTGCAAATTTGAAGTTTTGTCAGAATCATAAATTATCCACAAAGTTTCAAATCGAATTTAACACTCTTTAATGTCTTTGTATGACTGTATTTAGTGATTAGCTGCTGATGTGTATATACACAGATGTGATGACTGTACGGTATACACATTCTAAACATTCATTCACACTACTCTAAACATATTTGTTTAAACCGGTTACAGGTGTAGCCAAGAGTTCAGTGTTTTTGAGTGGCACTTAACAGGTGTCATATTAAGTGCATTTGACCTATGCATGCATACACTCATGCACAATTTGATGCAAGGACACATATAAAAGCAGACATGATAAATTATCTCTATATTTAAATGCAATGTAAATTCAAGTCTTGACGACAATAAGGCAATCAATCTAACCAATAATTGTCCAAAATATCAACAATAGTTGGCTCAACTTGGCTGGCGAGTACGTGATGAGCACTGGCATAAACTTATCTTCAGTTATGCACTTATTAGGAGACACAGACGTTTTACTACAACAACCCAACGGTCGTTCTATGATCTTTTACATGACAGATATCTTCTAGGCCTGAATACTGAGATGTGACCCTCTCAGTAAAAATGATAATTAACAAAAATACTGCAGTAACTTTGGGCCACATTAATTTTTCGGTGGGTCTACAAACTAGGACTTGCTGAAATAAGCTGTGTACTTATAGTGGTCTGAAGAAAGGAAAAGCCAGCATTAGACAAAGCATTTTCTGTCCTAAGTGCTCGGAACATAAGATGCGTGGCAGATCGTGCAAGTCGTGGGAGGTCATATAAGTCGTGGCAGATCATGTATGTCGTGGCAGATTATGTATGTCGTGGCAGATTGTGTCAGTTCGTTCGGAGTACAAATAGAAGATGACTGACTATGTAATTTGTCGAGAATGATGCATGAAATGTCGTGAAACAGAATGACACTAAGTCTTCTTCCCCTTTGTTGCATCAGCTAAACCGTTGGGAATTTTGTAAGTAACTCTCAAGAGTATCAGACATTCAATCAATCATTCGCTTTCCATTCCTCATCAGCAGATTAAATTGAATGCAGTGTTGTTGTCAGACAGTAGGCCTACAATGGTGTAACTAACGAAGTTCTCCTGTCTAGTGAATTTAGTAGTGTAAATATAGTCGGTGGTAGTTTTTAAAGATACTCCATTTTGTGTGGAAACATTGTAAGAGCCGCCCGTGGCTTAATAATACCAGCTGAATCAACGCATGACACATCAGCATCGTTTTCTGACAGTGAGGTTTTTGACTAGCAGGCATACTTTTTAAGTCAGACGCATTATTGTGCCAATTGGTTATATAAAAGAATATACTGGTACTTAACTAATTAGTAATTATTAAGAGCACTTTTCATCTAAGCCCAGGTCCAATTATGCAGTCATTTTAAACTGTACTTACTTATCTATTCTTCTGCCTCATGCAGTACCCAACAGTATGTCCATGTTTATGCTTCGTAATATTAAGAATCTGTATGTCTGAGAGTATACATGAGGTTATGTATGCGCTGTTAGAACCAGTCTAATACAATGCACATATACAATGCACACATACATCATTATAAAATGTATACATAATATGCAAATAATTATGTAACAGAGGTGTGTTAACCTAATCAGTTGAAATGAAGCTTGGGTAGTAAGGTGTGGCTTAGGCTGGCTTACAACAGATGCTATTGCCATGATGTTCCAAAACTGGTAATTGTTATAGCCACCACAGCATCTTTCATCTGCTTTTTATTAATATATATATATATATATATATTTATTTATTTAGTTCCTACACATGCGTAACTATACTTAAATGCCCTACTCGATTATTTAATGCTGTCCAAAGTAAAAAGGTTTTATTGTTGTGATCATGCTTAAGCCTTAGCTGAAACATTCTGGACCGTGATGACAATGTATTTCAAGTGCATATACAGAGCTAAATGCTTTAACTTTACAACCTTATCTTTACACAACTGTCAAATCAATCACTCAAAAGAAAAGCAAATGGACTGTTAAACATAAAAACGTCAAAACAATGGCACATTGCAATTATCCAAAGCAGGAACAGAACTACTGCCATCTGATCTTCACAAAAGCAAAGCCTCTTTTCAAGTACATAGGTTCAGGCAAATGTGTAATGAAAATATTCAAATGCAGGCACGTTTGTATGGTGCACATGAGCACCATACAACAGGTGACAATGATTCCAGAACATGAGCAATTAGCAACTCTGTTCCCACATTTCTCTTCCACAACAGAGGTGTTATTATTATTAAATTTGTAACGCGCACAAGGTCACTCCTAAATGTGAATCTGAGGCGCGTATAGTCAGTCGCCAGGAGAAGATGCAATTAGATTTCCAAATCCTTGAAAGCCAAAGAGAAATAGTGAGTTTTGAGTCGCTTTTTGAAGGAAGGAAGTGAATTTGAGATACAAAGAAAGAGTGGCAGTCGATTCCATTCCCTGGGAGCAGAGACATGAAATGCATGAGAGCCCATAACTGTTCTGCATCGTGGTTCAACATTCTGTGGTATGCAAGGAAGCTACCATGATACATTCATTTTCACATCATAAAAATCACATGAAAAGGTTGCAATAACGAGAGAAGACTTAAACCTAACATGCAGTCATGGGTATGAAGTATTAGTAACTAGATTGCTCACTCAGCACATATGGGTTGATACCTCCCCGCTCCCTCCCTCCCTCCCTCCTGCCTCAGCTTCATATAGACAGGTATTGGTCAGTGCACTCGATTTAGAGTCAGATTCCCCAGGGGCAATACTGAAAAATAAATCTAAACTCATCTGTCTCTGTAGGCATTTGAACCCCAATGACTGAGCCTATACCTTAATAGTAATCACGATTCATTAAGGTGGATAACAACCAAAGGAGACAGAGTAGTCTGAATGCACCTGCTCAATTACAGAGCTCTGTCTGTCCGCATTAGTAGTGCATCAGTTTCCTCAAGTGTATAAAGGTCCAAGCCTTCCTGAGTAGGTAGAGTACAGTGGACTCCCAGATGTGCTCCAACCTCATCAGAAAGGCTCTTCACACTTGCTCAGGACAGTTACGGCTGTGTCCAAGTTTATGGTCAAGCGCTCAAATGTCTGCAAAGACGAACAGATTAGTATTTGAGCTGACAGAATTACAATTGCCTGCATAAGATTGATCCATAGATCCGCATCTTTACAGCAGACTGACGTCGCTGGCAGAGTTCTTTTTTTTAAAAAATGCTGTCAAATCAAAAGTCAATCAACTGACTTCACATCAAAATGGCCATTCAGAATATTGAGACCAAAGCTTCAAATATCTGATAAACAATCCAGTTGTTATATGTAACCAGCCATCAGCACCGACCCAGATCAGGCTTTAACCTCAGATATACAAGTAACAATAGTCCACAATCTCACACAATATATATATGTGTGCGTGTGTGTGCGCGTGCGTGTGTGTTCTTGTGTAATCTAACTATATCATAACCATAATCTTTTTATTGTTTTCGCCACTGTGAACAGTCAGCACTGAGCAGTAACTAATAACCAATGTCTTAATTGCATACTATGGATCAATGATGTATGACAAATATTGACATGGAGGTTGGCAGAAACAATAGGGAGGAACCCTAAAGGTACCTAGACACCGTGGATAGGGGTACCCTATTAACACACTGGAGTTCAAACGATGTATGTATATATATATAGAAGTAATATATAAATATAATATATATATATATATACACCTACATATGTATAGTATACTCACATATATGGACAAACACATTTATATAGCCTATAGAGATAGACACGAGGCTGAGAGTAAATCAATAGGAGGAAAATCTATTGCTGAGGCCCCAATTATTGCCATCAAATGAACCTATTGACCCATTGGCTAGAGACATTCACCACACTTTTTAAGTACAGACCTACTCCACCTCGGACAGCATTACAGGAAGTGCTTAATCAACATGATCACATCTGTTTTCCGCAAAAACTGTTCTGAAAACATCTGCCGTCTACATTTCACCCGTCACATTCTGTTTCATTCCGTAGCTCTACTTTCAAACCAAGGGAGCACCAGAGAAATCAGGTGACTATATTATAGGCGTAATTATATCTCGGTCCACATCTCTGACCCCTAACTACATCTGGTTGAGCGATTCACCCTTAACCAAAATGTTCTGGATGCGCATGCGCAGGAAAGAGGCGCCGTAGACGATGACTAATGTTACTGCAGCCTGCTAACGCCGAACGGATGTCCGTCTGTGAATCTGTCTGCCTGTCCATGTGCTCATCTGTGTGTATGAGTTTGCCTTCCTGTGTCTGTGGTTGGGCTTGTGATCGTGGAGCCCTGCAGGAAGTCGCTCAGCGCAGCGGCTGCAGAGGATTCTCTTACATCGTCTGGAGGTTTGTAGAAGGTTCCGTTAGCAACAAGAACTCGTGAAATGCGATACAAGATCTTCGGTGGCCAATGAGAGTCTTTCAGACTGTCTGCACAAGAATGCTATTGCTTGCGTTAAGGTAGACTCTGGAAGTACGCTACATAACATATAGACAAGAACGTGTATAACAAGGCATTCATACAGAAGCAGTCTTGTTGACGCATAAATGCAAAGACAATTAGACAATGCCTGCTTTTGTTTTCTTGTTGCAATATAATCCCAACTGCAACATCTTCACAAATGAACTGCCTTATTCTGACACGACTTGACTACTGTAACATGCTGCTCTATTGCCTCCCTGAATGCACACTGCTTCTTCTAACTATAGAGTTCTGAATAGTCTGCTCCTCTCTTCCATCAGCATCTGCTGGAAAGTATGTTGTTCCTTGCACACCTATTCGGCCGGCGGTCAATCACTGTTGTGGGTCCCTCCATTTAGAACTCTCTAAGCGAGACTGTCTTTCAACATAAACTGAAACCTACCTCCTCCAGTCCACCTATGGCTCTGAATTGCTTCAACGTGCACTGGTGAACTTGGTAGGGCATTATGAAATTCAAATTGCATTATTGTATTGCATTGTATAAACAAGTATAAGTTTAATGGAAAACTGTATCTCTTCCGGAAGCCGCTTTCTACAATGATCTGGCTTCAGTCTAAAGTTTGACAGGTAATTTCTGTTAAGATTTCTTACGATGGAAGAATTCAAGTATGTTGCTGCTGCTGCCATCTATCACAGGTGCATTCATTCCTATCTTCACCCCTAAAGATATCATCATCATTGGATGTTCGTCTTGCATGAAACTGCTGACATTTTGCAACAGGGCTCTCGTTTGACTCTATCTATTTGTACATGCAGTGCATTGGTTTTTGCATTGCATGCCCTTGAAGGTTCCGTGCCTCGCTCTCTTTCATGGCTGGTGCTTCTGGATGGTGCCAGTACAAAGCCCAGACACGCGAGGAGGGAGAGGAGGAGAGCGACGATACTAGTTTTATTAGGATGCAGCACTTTAGAGAGAAACTATCATCACCTTCTCAATCTCTGTGACTCATTCACACACATCTGGTTCACATCACTGTGAGCAACGCAACAAATCCACAATGATAGACTTTGATCAACTGAAACATATTCCACCACAACCTACTCATTTTTTATTAATATAAAAGTTGTAGAAGCTCATTAGTATAAACAGTGGTTGTCTTTTATAACTTTACTTTCATTTTATACTTGCAATATCACTACTTTTAGGATACGTCTACATTGTATAATCATGTTTTTGGTTTACCGCTAATTAGAGTATAGTAATTACAACTTAGGTAAGCAATGAAACAGGACACTAGTGAGGACAAAATGTGGGAAGAAGGGCAATATTAAATTTCAGTTGTATTGTATTTATGGAGAGACCAGCAGACCAAGAAATACATGTATATTACAACACTATTACAAGATGTATGTACTGCTTGGTGAAAGATTTGCTTAGGAAGCTTCAAAGTCTATCCATATACCCATTTCATGTCAGAAGATATAAAATAACTGTTGGAACATAATTACATGACCAAGAAAGAAACTGTGCTTCTCCTATGTAAACATGGACAACCAATCATATGCATCGTAAACCTTTCAGTCAACTCATTATCTAAATAGCTGAACATCAGAAAATGATTTATTCAACCTACAACCAAATGAAACATGATCACCTACTAACATATATTGCTATCATTTGCCCAGTTTCACTTCAGCGTGTCGCATTTCTTTACTTCCTTTTACAGATCTCCTCGCACAGATCATGTGCACAGATCAAATACATGATCCCGTTAATTATATACAATATATTTACATAGTGCAGCCCCATGATTAGATAAGAAGAGAGAATCAAAACTTGGTTTATCCCTCTTAGATGAATTCAAAGTATTTTTAAAGGACGAATGGTTCTACATTGTTTCGCTGTTACACCTAAAACCCTGATGTCACCATGCACCGCTGACTTCAAATATAGGAAGGATACGCCCAGATCAATGGAAAGCAACAGAGTACAAATTATACTGGGTATTTATACACATAATTAACCAATAAAAATACAGTTGACACTAATACATCATGTCCTGCAGTTACCTCTTTTAATGGCATGTATCATGAGAGAGGGTCATGAATGTATATGCATGAATAGATATGATGACAATATTGTAAAGATCTGTACGAGTATGTGCCAGCAATCGCTAAAAAAAAACTCTAGCTCAAAGCCCACTGCTTCACCTTTACACACACAAAAACAGTTCACACAGTCCCGGTTTTTTATTGACAAAATACTGTACCAAAATTCTGAACAATATTTCGGCTATCCTCCTCGATCAGTCTCTGTCCCTCTGTATGTGTTTCTGTCAGTTTGCATCCTGCTGTCTGTGCTTTTAATATATTTGTGACAAAAAACCAGAAGTCTCACTTTCCCATAAACAACAGACACGCTTTATTTAGCTTTATTTGAGTGGTGCTATATAAGTGCTCCATTACAATTACAATTGCATGATGCTGCTAAAAATGATGTTTTTATTTTTCCCATGAGGCAGAGGTCACAGACTCGACATAATTTGATCTCTTAGGACACGTCAAGATCCGGCAGATCAAAATGCCTTGGAAAGCAATGGCGTTTTAGCGTTGGATATGCAAGGGCCATTGTGTGCCTTAAGTAGATTTTGGCTTATACTAGCAAAGTGCAGATATAGACAAATAAATGCTTCATCTCGTGTTACCCATAATAATACAACAGTCAGAGAGTCAGAGACAGACAGAGACAGACAGACAGACAGACAGAGAAGTCGACCACCGTTATTAATTGAGCCAAAAGGTCTCCAATAACAGCAGGACGATGTGGTAGCTCTGTGCAAGTCTCATTATAATTATCATTATTGTTAATATTATAAATCCCTAAATGGAATGCACTTGTATAAACATGAAAGGCACTTGAAATTAGAAAATAACACCAGAGCCGTTGGGATAGGATTTCGTTAGGACACCCACTCTCATACCTCACTGACGATTTACAGTGGCCCTCCTACACTTTACATAACGAGTCTCGGCCTTTGAGGCAATGCAGAGAGCCACTTGTAGTCTTTATTGCAGACCAAAGATCGGTGGGTACTTATGAGGCTCCTATAACGACCTTACAGTCTACAATCTTCCACCGACAACGCTTCATATCTTGGATAAAATCACTGCATGCATAAACTCCAAACTTCTAAAGTGCCACTCAAACGCCAAGAACACGGCACCAGTTTATTCACGAGCAATACTAGAAGTGTTAAAATATATGCCACAATCTGACTGTGGAGAAAATGCTTCTGATTGGCTTCAATTGCAGTTGCACCACCTAAGGCTAATACTTCAAATTAAAACAACAATTATGAATTTTAAAATTTTCAACAGTTCTTGCTGTTGACTCAGTTATAACATCGGATGAAAATATGGTGTAGAATTAAGTGTGGGGAGTTTATTTCAGCACTAGTGAAGAATATCAGGTTGTCAGATGGGAATAAGCCATGGATCAGAGAAGGGACCCAACTTCTTCTTTAAAGCAGACTACAAATTAGTACCTAGTAGTGATTGGAGTTGAGAAGGATGAGAAGTTACCTACAACAACCAGCGTTGAGAAGGAAGCTGGGCTTTTTTTAGACATGTTATGTGATCAAATGGAATGGAAAAGGAAATTACGTTGGCGTGCGAATAAGGAAAGAGAAAACGAGGGCGCCCAAGGAAGAAATGGATGGACAAGATACAAGAAGGAACCAGAATGAATCTGGAGGAATTAAGGGACGCGACCTCGGAGAGGAAGCAATGGAGAAGGTTTATCATGACGGTCGCTTGAGTTCAACGAATTGGAAGCACAAGGTGACAAGGTGACAAATTAGTACGAAAAAGGCTCAAAGGAAAAAATTTGAAAATTCTGTAGAGGTTCATTTGCAGTAGTTCTAACACACTTTAAGCCTTGTGATGTTAAGCTATGTAATGTTCTTAGAGTTCACAGTTAGATTAGTTGAAATGAAACCACAAAGGTTCAATCTAAATCCTATGTATTAGAAACTGAATCTTTAGTTTAAGCCTTTGCTTTAGTGCAGATTTAATTTTATGGTAAAAGAAAATTTTTAGCTAATAAATGCAATAAAGTGACCTTACAGAGATAGATGTGTCTGGAAGCAATTTAATGCTCTGCTTACCTTGACTAACTACACTTTGGGGCTTCACTTCAGAGTAGTTCATTATTTCTAGCACTGACCATCAGGACATTAAATCCTTAATTCCATACATTTAACTCCAACGACCCACTTGCAAAAGCGCAACCAAATGCAACTAAAAATTGTCCCGCATTCAAACACAAGGATCCTAGGGAGTGGCAAAGTCCTCTTCTTTGTGGCAAGAATGGATATTCAAATTACACAAAGCATTGTCATGAGACAGTCAGCTGTAGTCTCTGTTTGTCTGGTTTGAAGAAGTCAATGACTAGACGGCCATCTGCCTTCTTTGCAGGAGCACATAAAGGGAAGCAGTTGCCCTGAAGGTCAGAAGTTCAAGTGAACTTGATGCACTGATCAGTTCAGGTCCGGCTGCTGTATACAGCTTTATAGACCTCTAGATAAAGTCAAGTCAAACAAATGAAGTCACCAACGTAATTTAATCTAAAATAGTTTACGGCTGAAACTTCCTCAGACAGCCAGGGGAGGACTGGCCACATCGTGTGCCAAGGATAAGAAACATTTAAGGATATTGAGTGAATTTACAGCATATAAATACCATAAACGCACCCATAGTTGGACCACTTCCAAGAAGTGCTCTTTTTACGATCTGCTCAATAACAGTAAGATTCTAATTCAATTGACCAACTATCGCCATAATTAATCGTTCGCCATAATTATAAGCTGTTTCTTTTTCCCAGTATAGGAAATCTCATTAAGGAATTTTTCCATCTTAGGATGGGCAAAGTGCCTCTCCCAAGGCGGGAAAAACCATTAGGACTCTCAAAAAAAGCAGCCTTCATTTGTATCGTCTCGGCAAATCATCGCAGGCAGTCAAATAGTAATCTTACAACTCCTTGTCTTCAGCAAGTAGGCAACAGATCCACTTTGAATTTAGACCGCACTCCTATCGACATTCCGTCAAGCACACTAACCACTGAGCCGCCAGTAGTTTATGATCAGTACAACTTCTTCCTAAAGCATCCCTCAGAGAGCCTAATAAACTAAGTCCTTCTAAAGGGCGTCACGCAACGTGACAGGGCAATAGTCATCGGTCGTCATAAGACACAACAGAAAATCATTCTGTATCTTGGTCCGGATTTTTTTGTGTGAACATCAACAGGAACAACGAGGGATGGACCCCACCACAACGCCTCACCTCCACACGCGGACTTAGACCAGGCGCCGTAGAAGACGGACCGATTACCACTTGGTCGTAGCTGGCCAGAGATGGTGGCGTCCTCCTATCGGGACAAGACAAGGAAGAGAGACGACGACGTCGATACAATCAGACGCAAGAGATGCCGCTCGTAGCCATTAATCGCCATAAATCGACGGAAGAATAAGGCTATTCTCGTTTTATCGCTTGCCTGCCGCCGGTTAAAGGGAGGGATAGAGAGAGGAGGGAGAGAGGGAGGGAGTGAACGGAGGCTTGGCGTAATTGCAATCTGGCTTAGAGGTCTCGAAAACAGTCAACAAACCGCGCTGACTCACCGCCCAGTCTGGGATGTGTTTCCCAATCAAGCGGCCTCGTCGAAGGGAAGAGGGGCAGAAAAGGAGAAGCAGTGATGAAACCGATGAAGGTAGGAACGTTAGAAAGAGCGTTTGGTGCTTTGTGTGGATGAAGACGATTCAAAGATTAAGGGTTTCGTGCAATGCATTCATTTGATGAGAATTTGGACCTAAGGCAAAAATGCGTTGCGCCAGCAAGTTTAAGCAAGAGCAATGAACGAGGTCAATGGACTGGCACATCCCCGCCCCCTCCCTGCTTACACCACCAAGTGCACCGATCGCCGGAGCCCGCAGCAAATCAGTCCCACAGTCAATAAAGAAAGCACTGCAGCGGCCGCGCCCTGATCGGGAAGCGAAAGGGAGCGAGGGAACTGGGTAGTCATGCCCTTGCAAAAATAAAACAGATCGACGCGGTTTCGGGACAACCATTCGCTAAGGCCCAGGTCATCACTTGTAAGGGAGGGTGGCAAATGGAAACGACCCTCCTTAGCTTCAAGGCCGCCCGCCCTTTCTTCCAAGGTCAACGAATCACATGATCACGACAAGACGCTTTGTTTCGTTGGCCTAAAAACAAAGGATTTGCTGTCGAACGGCGCACACAGCGGACGTGTGTTGTTCTACTTTCACTTAAGTCGATGACCGAGTTCTGGTGAAATATATGATCCAAAGGGAAACGGGTCCAGCCGACCTTTTAGTTCCGACGACGGTTTACAAGTCAACGAACGAGTTCTAGGTCATTGGCTTAAGCGGTCAACCGAAGGCTATAAGCCTACGTCACGCCGACGGTGTAGGAATCCATTGACTGGCGTCAGCGCAGAGCGAGCGCGGGGCACGCAAACCTTGAGACGTTTTGGACAGGCAGTCGAGGCCATTTCCACTGTTAATGACCGCCAGTTCAATACCCACTACCTCAAACTATCTACCTCTCTGCTCTTGTCAATGCCATCGAAGTGGTGAAACATGAATAATGTCGAACGCTTGGATTTGTGTACCAGTTGGCAATGATTTTTCATAAATAATGTAAGCAGTAATGCTACACAAGCCTTATTAAATTAGAATAGCTAGTCATGCACGACCTGCTTACGATCCGAAAAGCTGTTTATCACTGAACTTGTGTCATTATTATGCATATTAGTAAAGTTATTTCAAAAATTAATCACCGTGCATTTTACAGGATTGAATATATAGAGACATTTTACTGATTAGAGATTAAAAAAACAACTGAATAAAAATAGTAGTACTCATAATTCGTGAATTTTAAATCTGTTGTGCACACAAATCTTATTTATACATTGGTCAGAGCAAGTTCATAGTTATGATGTACTAGGCCAGCGGATTTCAAACGGTTGCCACAAGTGGACGCCAGGTGTCGCTAAGTGGCACGCGAAAAATTAGAATTTACGTTTTCGACTACAACATTATCTCCAAACAAGGACTACTTGTCGTAAAATATTCCAAAATGCGTTGTAGACCTTGCATGACAACTCAGGATGATCCCCGAATAATTAATTGCAACATCTCCAATAAGGCTTTGCACTTGCATTTTGTTTTGAACTGACCTTTGCTGGGGATATATCAACACTCGGTTTTCACCTGATTGTAAAATTAAAATAGGGTTTGAAAACCGCTGTATTATGTGCCTTTTGAGGTGTGTTAAAGACTTGTTTAGTTATTAGATGAGACATAAAAATAGAAATACATAGATAGAAATAAACATAGATAGAAATAAACATACATAGAAATAAACATACATGCACACTAGAGTAAGAAAGTATATTTTTTATTTCGATCAACTGCATATACCGGATTTTGGTATGAAATACATTAAAACAACATAAAGCATTCTAGGCAAAATGCTTTCCTGCAGAGGTGCATCAAACAACATATATTCGCCCCAACACAATATGAACAGCAGTTGACAACAGACTGGAGCATAAATTAAACTAGACACACCTAAGTCTAGGAGCGCTTTTGACCGGTTCACCCTAATAGAGGCACTTGCAACTATTTAAATACAATACGAAGTATGTGTTTTAAAAATGTGTAATACAATTCACTTTTCATACAGAAATATAGTAGATCATGTAGCACTTTGACTATTCATGTTATGTTTTAAAAAACTATTTGGCCACAACCGAATATCCGGAGCACAATAAGGGGCCAATGTGAATCAAGTGTGAATATTTAAATATTTGGTACATCTATAATATGCACCCAAATGCACATATATATATGTACACACACATATACAATACATACACACTTAATGCTTATAACCTAATCTAATTCCAAAACTTCTATGGTACCATGCAACAGAAGTTGAGGGCAATCATTGGTTGCTTTTGAGGAAATCACCCTATTATTCAAATGAATTCCATTGGACTGAGCCAAGTGTAGAGTAAAAGATGACGAAGAACAGTTTCATGAGCCACTCGCCTCCACCCCCCCCCCCCCTTTCGAAAGAAAGGTGTACGCAACTTCATATCTTAGCACTTCCCTCCATCACCTGTCACTGGTTAATGTCCAAAACAAAAGTACTGGTTATAAACTCTTCCCTGTAATTGACGTGGAACAACATCCAACAATGCATACATCTGCTATTTCCAGATGACTGGATGTTCGCATCAAGATTCTATCCTACCAACTACCAGCATGGCACGAACTCAACATTGGCATTTGAGTATCAAAAGACCTTATAGGATACAAACATTTTTGAAACTCAGTACAGAAACAGAAATGCAAACAGACTAATTATTCAAGCAGAAATGCACACAAACGATGGACAAACATGACATGAAAATAGGACAACACCCACCACACTGACATACATGCAGAGAGACAGAGACAGACAGAGAGAGACAGACAGACAGAGACTATATGAATACCAGAAGGCATAGATTGGAAGAGAGATCAAACCAGAGGAAATAGTCACTAGAGAGAGCAGAGAGTAAGGCACAAAGGTAGGCATGTGCAGCAGAGGGAAGATAAAGGGAGACATATTGTTACAGAGTAAAACCCAGTACACCTAGTAAATTAGTCACATTTTTCAAAGATCAGACAGCAGGATTTAAAACTCCAGGAAGATGAAGAAATGACTGACCTCCTTTGTTAGTTAGCAATAAATAAGAACAAGTCAGGGTTACGATTTATGTCTTCAGTCTATCGGTGCACGAGATAAAACATTTACACTTCAGTCATATGAACATTTTCCATTTAAACCTCCAGGATCACACATCATCCACATATTGTAGCTTCGACCTGCTGTCTAACCGTTCTTCATCTTAGGAGGCTGTCTAACTATTTAGGCCTACAAATCACTCTGCACCCAATTTGTTTCTACTTATTCTGCATCTCATAATCGTCAGCTAAGTTGTCGATTTGTGTGGTTAGTTAAAACTCACATTATGAAAGTAATGTGGCAATAGAAAAATGTGTTTCCAATAACATTGCACTGGACCTATCTAATACCCATCGGTTTCTGTCGTTAAAGCGTTGTGAAGTGACACACATTGAATATAGCAACGACTCAGTGCTTACACGAATGCAGGTCAAAAGCCCTTTGTCTATGATAACTACTCACTCAGACGCCTTACTTGGTTGACACAGCAGACCATCATCCGCGAATGCTGCTCGACCGCATCCAGTGCTTATGACAGAAACTGTAATTAGTGTTCAAATTATATGGCGCCAACTGGTACACACGAAATACTAGATGGTTGGGGCAGGCAACTACAGGACGACTTATGAGAAGCCAAACGCCATGCAACAAACTGAATGCTTCTGGGATCTCTCTCTCTTCACGTAAACATCGTTCAATGATGCTGAAATGTAACTAAAGCCAGAGACAGATTTAACTTCGCGTTTTCCTTAAAGCTTTTCTCCGATATGCCCCAGTAGGCCTATAGGATGACAATATCACTATTCCAAAATCAACTATTACTTCTCCCTTTTTCAGTTTAAATGCCCGCATGCACGAAACGCGGAGTTAACCACGGCAGAAGATTTGCTCAATGCTATCTATATGTAGATAACAAGGTAGGCCTACCTTGCAAAACCGCTGTCAAGCAATCGTGTTTAGAAATTAACAGAAACAATGGACTGGCCTACCTTCCTATGTAAAGTCGATGGCAATCTTGCGAACAACCAAGTGATGTGCAGTGGCTGGTCGCCCACTGCTTTACCTCCTCCTCCTCCTCGCCCACCCACTCCCCGATACACAGATCACAAGAAAGCGATCGTAAAATCTGAACTTTTCTCCGAATTAACGATCCGCTCTGTCCAGACGGTGCTGCGAGCAGCAAAGCGGGCGGGCCGCAGTTTCGTTGATCGGTTAAGTAAGAACTCCCTTCAGACTTCAGTGCAACTAACTAACGCACGCTGAATGAGCCTCAGCTTTGACCTCAACTCTCAGGTCACTCGCTCCTCAACAGATCGCTCCGCATTGGCGACGACTAATACGCCACTGTTATACTTACTTTAACGAAACAGTCGTTCCGATATCAACCACCAGGCGGCGGCGGCAACGGCGCGGCCTTGCTTGCTGTACGCAGATGTTACTATAAAGGAAATGCATGCGCTCTGTCGGTGGCCTCACGCAGCCTATGCTGGTCGAAGCACGCAGGCCGCTGGCTGACTAATAAGTGGCCGGCCGGATAGGCTTGGTGGATGCGGGGCCGTCGGGGAGATAGCTGGATAGGCCTGAACTGGCCTGGCCGTTCCAGCATAGCCGTCCTTTGGTCGGATGGCCTATGTGTACGTGCGCCCAGTGTAATCGCCTCCTGGGTTAGTCAGTCTGTCAATCAGTCCGCTTGTCCTTCTTGAGTGGGGCGCAGTCGCGGAATGCGGACCGCAGTTCAGCGTTTTTTCGTTCGCCTCTCGCTCTCTCGATGTCTCTGTCTTTGTCTCCTTCTGTTCTTGTTTTTCCGGAGGCGATATTTCAGATGGAGCAGAAAGGGAAAGGGCGGGAATCACGATTCGTAAAAACCGCGCTTTTAATATTTCATCGTATTCTAGTCTAATTTTCCGACATAGTACAAACACCATAATGTTGTTCAAACGATTGGACGATTACATTCGTCATCATTCGTAGTTTCATTCTCTACAAATTGGGAGTGTTTTCTGATGACAAATCATGAATCATCATCATCCGCAACAGCGCCTTTAGTCACATCAGTACAACATCACTTCGCTCACCATCACCAACTACCATTGTCACCTTCAATAGTACATAGTTGTTTGTGGGGCGCCCTTGTAGCTGTATGGCCTTGTTACGGCGCCATATAAATTATCCTTATTATTATTATTATTACATTAAAGCTACGCTCAATGGCTGATCAAATAGCTACAAAGGTGGCGAACTAAACAAAAAACGTAAATTTTGTGTATAAGCTTATGAAAAAACATCCTTATCAAACTGTTTGATAACGACTGTCGTTTAAAACATTTTCTCGTTTATGATCTTTTTTCATTCATTGTAAACTTTATTAACTTTGGTCACGAAGCTCTTAACAGAATTTAGGCCTAAGACCGCTGCTTTTCAGAGGCATATAAGTCCTTAAGTAAGGGAGGAAGTCTGTATCATTTTAAACCATGAGCTATGTAAAATATGTCGCCCAATTGATTATATTATATCGTGGTTATGGTTATGTTGCGAAATGATGTTATTGGACAAAAACCGTAGGCAGCAGCCATTTTTTAAATTTTCAAATAACGCCAGCTGATTAATCCACCAATGATGGCTGCATTTATAGCATAAAAAAATTATGTAGGCCTTTGCAATGTCATTCAGTGCACTACGTGTAAATATATCATGATGATTGTGCTTAAATAGCTCAGAGGTCATAGGTTGTAAGTATTCTTTAATAGGTCTGTTGATTTATAGCATAGGCTGTGACAGTTTGAATTGATCGACAGTACCGAAATCTTATGCCACAGCGAAACCATTGGATCATTAAAAGAGATTTAAATACCTCTCTGACTAAAGTAGCGTGCATAAATGCGTTTTTGCTGCTCTATTCTATTCTATTCTATTTACGGATTTATAAAGCGCCTCTCACAGTACAACCTAATCAGAGGCGCTCGACGTAAACAAGGACCTTTCATGTAAATTTGTCTATGTCCTTGCTTACGACTGTGATTAGCGTTTATATTATATAAACCCAGGTCGAGAAAAGTTAGAGGGGGATAACGTTCAATAGATCTGTATGGAAGCTACTCATATCTGTTGTCCCGGATTTTAACCATGACATGGTGGCCGAGCGGTTAGAGCGGTCAACCCGTAACTTCAGTGTGCGCTGAGTGAGCGGGTTCGACTCTCGTCCGGGGAGTCACTATGTAGGGACCTTGAGCAAGTCCTTCGCAATCAATTGCTCTGCATTTCAACTGCAGTTTCGCCGTTGAGGCGTGTGTGCACTTCTGAACTTAAGTGTAAGAAGGGCAATATCAAATAACAGTTGTATTGCAAAAGTAAAATTTACTTAGGCGAATCGTTATCTTGAAATTTCAACTGTGACAAATAATGCGAAGTCGCCGGAGTCGGCTTACTCACAGACGCTTGGCAACACAGTACACTACTGTGCGAAGAGTTCTTATGTGAGAGCAGTTCTCGTGTTTTTAGTCAAACAGAAAACAGAAGCAAATATTGATCACTGTAAATTGAGGCCAAGACGCGCTTTAAAAACCTTCAAATTCATACACAACTGGCCAAATAATTAATTCGAAAACTTCAACCTCATGAACTTAGTCTAGTCCCCTACAGTGGCTGTAGGGGACTAGACTAAGTCTAGGTTGAGAAAGATGATGCACAAAGCAGTGGTGGCCACTGCTTTGTGCATCATCTTTCTCAACCTTGGGTGTCAGCGAGTTCTTACATTTGATATTATCTGAAAATATTTCTGTCACGTTTCAATGCATGCTATCATGTGCCTTTCCGGAAGTACCCGCATTCTGTAGTATTCAAACGAAACCAGGCAGATGAATTGTGTATGACATATCCAGTTTAACCTCCCTCCTATTCATTTTTATCTGCTGCTAATTGTCCCCCAAGGACAGTTCCCCTAAGTAGGGGGAAAGTTTACGACCATCATTAACCCATTTCCTCTTCCTCGCACTTAGTCAATGTTCTTTCACAAGGTGAGGTCAGTGGCAGTGACCCCACCGAAGGATAAGGACAGATCTATGTTAATGGAGCGCCCTTAGTAACGAATATAATTTAATCAAAGGACGTCCACACTGCATCGAATGTTAAGCTGACCTCATTTTACGAACACCGTGTATTACGAGAAGATACAGATAAGCAGACTATGCGGAGATAACGCAGAGCGCACATGAGCAGCGGGAAACGACGAAGGAGGCTGAAGTCTCGAGAGGTTTACACAGATGAAAGCTATAAGAAGTGAAAGTACTCAAAGCATCAGTACTTTTCAAAGATATCAGCCTTTTCAAACAGCAACCCGTTTGCTAACAGTCCGACCCCAAGGCAATAATGTTGCTTGTATAAACGAATTGTCTCGACATATATATATATATATATATATATATATATATATATATATATATATATATATCGTAATAGGCACAACGGCTGATCCAGGGACCATCCGGCGGTACCTCGTTTGATGTTTCGGGGTGGGGAATTTACTTGCCCCAAAACCTATTTTGGTGACGGTTGTTCATGGTTGTTCATAGACTTAATGTTAGTTTTAAACGGTTGTATAAAAATGATATGCACAGAAATATGAACAACAGGAAAGGAATGAAAATAACAAGTAAACCAGACAGAACGTGTAGTTTGAAACTGGGAAGAACGAATATGAGAAGCAAATATGAAAATGGGAGAACAGACGAGACGAATGATAAAGAAGTTCTTAGGGTGACAATAGTGGCTGTGACGCCGCGAATGATAGGTCACTACTGACCATACATATCATACATACGTCACACATACGTCACATGTTAGGCCACGTCTTTGTTTTTAGGAAGTTAGTATCCAATACGATATCTGTCGGAAAATGTAGTCAACATCTTTGCAGATTATCAGCTTAATACATACGTGCGTGCGTGCGTGCGTGCATGAGTTGGCGTGCCATTCGGCGCAGTAATCGAGCGTTTGTTGCCAGTTCGTTGAATGCAGGACACAGATATACCCAGTATCACGTGACCATATTCGCGAGTTGCTGTCTCATCAGTGCACGAAGAAAGGTCAATGCTGTCTTTGTACAAGAGCAAAAATTAACCAAGATTCTCTAGATTTATCTAACCAAGCTAACCTAAGCAGACGTGACGACGACTCATTGCATGCATTTTCAATTGGCGCATCATAAATAGCCTATCTCATGTGTACGCCTAGCTTACATCTTGAAATGGTATCACACCGACAAAATAAAAAAAGTTGCAGTTCTGCAATCATCTCGTTCTCTTGCACCCTACATGCAAAAACATAATTGGATACGTGTTGCATTTTTAAGCATCAGAACAGATAATGACAGACCTATATATAATTATCAAGGTAGTATTTGCAGTTAGACAATGCTGTGTAGTAGACTAGTAGTATAGACCATAGAGCATCCCTCCTCTTTATCCAAACTTTTGACTGGCATCAGATGGCACTAAATACGGGTGCGAAATGCACTGATTCCAGTGACGGAGGTATGCATGTATAATGGTATGGTTGAAAATATATAGCTCAATATCACATATGCCGTTTTTTCATCTTAATGCCGACGCGGCATTTATAAGGTTGCAGCATAAACTGCATTTCGTGTCTAAAAGACACACCAAACCAGCTAATTAATCAGTCTCCGCTGGAAGAATGTCGGCGACGCGTGTCATTTCCCCTTTGCCTGTCGAGAGGGATAACTATACGGCACCGTCGGCTTGTCTGTTTGCACGTCATACAAGCGTGTCCTTACGCAATATCGCCATGAACTTAATAAGTCATTCGTTGCCATCTACTTTCACATAAAATGACAAGTACACATTATCTTCCTGATTGCTGGTGTAGATGACAGAGAACAGATGATGTCCGTTAGTACTGGACAAAGATAGAAGCAGTCAGACTGTTTTTGAAAAGCAAAGGTCGCTAAGGAAAATTTCGTTCATAACATATATATATATATCGAATATATATATATATCTATCGAATATATATACATTATATATATATATTATATATATAATATATGCATATAATATATATATATATTTCTGTCCATGGCATTTTCTGTTGCTGACAAACATTTAGCGACTTCATAACAGCTGCTTTACGGACTGGCTTTTGATTGAGTTTTGGGATTAGCCAGGTTGTCCAACTAATTCGTTTTTGAGCATGAAAATTGGTGGCGGCGCTGGCCGTGAAAATTTGGTACGCAATAGCCAGCGCTTGGAAATTTGTAGGCCCTACGCAATAGCGGCAAAACACATGTTCGCACAAGATGTTCATTTAAAAAACATTGAAAGATATGACATAATGAAATTTTTAATTTTAGTATAATGTAACTGTATAGACCACTAAGACCAGTAATTGTTGTTGAAATATTTTTGGTGATTCTTTATTCTTTTTTGGGACGAAATTGCATATTTTGCGTCCATGCAGCGCCGCCACTAATGAAAATGACCTGAAGAAATTGGAGATCATATTAAATTTAACATGAAGCTTTAAATTCCACTGACAGAAAGAAGAAAATAACTTTGTGAATCTACTATCTGACTTTGATTTTTACATATAAGTCGAGCAAATTGTTACAGAAAATTGATGTCTGCGAACAGGGGTGGCGATCCCGGGGGGGAGGGGGTCGAGGGGACATGTCCCCCCCCACCATTTACAGAGAGGGGACACGTTATACGTGTGTTCCTCCACATTTTCTACCCTTCTCATTGGGTGTTTCTTCACCTGTCAAACGAGATCACCGCCTCTGTCTACGTAACATCAAACGTGAACTGTCTCTGCCTGTCTCTTAAAGGGGTAACTCCCTCGCAGTTTAACGTTAAACCAGGGACGCCCATTTAAGGAGTATGCTTGCCAATCATATCGAACCACCCGAACACTACAGCGGTCTAGCAGCTGGGTCCGTCCATGTCAATTGAGTGGTCAGTGATGGAAATGTTGGGGCTTAGTGCCTCTCTGTAGTTCATTTGCATTTCAATAATAATATAGGTCCCGGAATTTGGGCTGAGGTTAGACCTTGTCAATTGTAGTTGCTCCAGAGAGGACAATTAGGGTAGTTCATCTGAACAGGGTCAAAGATGCTGGGAGACGGCAGTGTATGACGCACATGCCAAACGACTGGACATAACAACAGACGTGCGTTGATAATAGGGCACATAATCGTGAACTGCAAGACTGAGACACTGTGACATAATGTAAACAGATATCCAACTGTGATGCCAAACAATATATATATATATATATATATATACGCATTATAAATGGGAATAAATTTGACCACGCAGAAGAATATTTCGCATCAATTTCATTGATGTGGCTGTAATCACAAGGTGTCTTTCTTATTCACAAGCCCTATTTATATATTTGAACCCTTCTAATTATTTATAATTTTATATGCATTTACAAGTATTTCAATTGTTTAACTTAGATTTCGGATTACTAAAGCAGCATTCAGAGGGTTGTATGTGAAATAATTTTCATTTTATTGCCAGGATAGATATTTAGCAGCCGACACCAGCATAGGAAGCGTCACAGACATCTAAATGCCTATATGATGCTATTATTACACCTATTAATCCTTTATCCAGGCTTGGGACTGGCACTGCCACAATATCAGCAGTGGCGGAGTAACAGCTACCAATTCAATTTATGACCTTGCAGGTCATAAATATTTATAACTTTTTGCATTCACTCAAATATAGGTCAAAGACCTGTGCCCTCCTCAAAATGTCACTGTTTTTTTTATTACTGTTCACTTGCATCCGTTGCATTGATGTCATTGATCAGTCCATAAATGTCTCCCATCTCATCATCATTTGAATTCCACGACGAGTTGTCACTCTGGCAAAGCTCGTTATACATAAGCTTCATCCACAGATGATGCTGATGCTGCTGACGATGATGATGTTGGTGATGATGAAGAAATTTATTCATTAGGGTAGGTCCATTTTGTTTGTTATCAATAGGGGATGAGACGAATGGTGTCACTCCTATTGCCTTCCTCGCAGAGAAATTTGGGTGAGCAACTTGTCCCAGGTCACAAGGGACTTGAGGTATTTTCGATCTTGCGTCCCACCGATAACAAGGAACAGAACTTTCTACTACACCGAAGATTAATAATTCAATGGATGAAGACGTCATTATTCCGAATCACATACAGATAAGTCCAAACTGGCTACAGCGTTTGTGCATTCCCACCACACTTGTCCATGCACCAGTATATATGATTTCTAGCGGCTGCACCTTTGTCCGCTAGCTCAGGGTGCCACTTCTTACCCAAATGTATTCTGGCGCCTTGTCCAATTTTTTTCATACCTCCGGAAATTGGACGAGTGCAATGCCAGCGATCATTCGAATTTGTTGCCAGCTTTTTTTCCCGGAGACGTTTGTTTATCGATAGATTTCTATCGTGCACATGATGTGTGACCTTGATGTGCTCAGCTTCGAATTGGAAATACATGCGGTCAAATCCTACCACCTCGTGCTTTTGTGAGCATGGCTCCTCGTCGCGGTTGATATGCTGAATATCAACTACCATATGTGTTTTAAATCCCAGTGCCACATGATCTGTATGGTAGCTGTTGAGGCGACAGTGGTGACGAACGTCTGTCATAACGGATATTGATTGGTCAGCAGACAGAGCCAATTCTCGAGCTTTCGCCGCAAAAACCGACTGCTTGCGCAATAATTCCGTGACTGAACTGTACCGTAATAAATGGTTTCTGCGGAACCGTTCAGAAAGTGCGCCTATTTCGGCAAAATCTGAAAGTCTCTTATACTCCACAGCTGTTATTCCTGATGCCAGATACGCCAACATAACTTGGTGATTCAAAGAGAATTCATTTTGCTCTACGTCGATGTGCTTAGATGAAGCCCACTTGAATTCATGTTTCAGGCTGCAAATGAAATCAGCACAAAGTACATGACCTGTATGAGACATGTTTTTTATGGTCAGTTGTTGGTTGCTGCGGCTGGAATGTTCATAGAACAAATCGCATAGACGAACAATGCTGTTGCGCTCTCCAATAAAACTGGGGTGGTCTGATTCCAAAGAAACCATTGGACCTGATCCAGGAATTGGAATTGGCATTTGTTTTTCCAGTTCCGATCCTGTTTCTTCAAAAACTGAAGTGGTTACTGAGGCTGAATCGGTAAAAGAGACTGGATCAGACAATAAAAATGGAGGGGCGGCAGAGACCGAAAGCTTGACCGGACTTCCATTGTTATATTCCACAAGAACCTTTTTGATTGATTCATGGATTGTCCTTAATCCAAAATGTCTTTGCAGCTCGCTACATCTCGTCTCAAATTGCAGCTTCTCGTTTTCTTCTTCAAAATAGAAGTTGATGCATTTTTGAGCCAAAGGAGCATATGTATGTGTTTTGATGCTTCCACTTGACAGTCTTTTCCTCACAGTTCTGTTATTGGCATCAACATGTGATGTTCCATCACTGTCTATCATTTTAGCTGTCATGTTACTGTCTTGTCCTTGCAAGTATTTACTAACATAAAGGCCTACTTAAAACAATGATCTACATGAACACAACATATATTCCAAAACTAAATCCCCAAACTAATGTTCAACTTACTAATTTGCACAGTCGTGTAAAAAACAGCTTCTAACGCAATCCACAATAATGAGGGCTGGAATAAACCATCAGGACACTTTCACGGTATGCTAAATTATTATCTCGCACGTGATAGGACATGGCTTAGTTGTGTTGGAACCAGAGAACCAAAAGCCCACTGGGCCACTGGCAGTGTAACGAAGTCCTCGGTTTCAATTCATATCAGTGACAGGTAGAAAAAATCGTGAAAACAAGCCGAGGCCCAGTTACGAAGTCATCTCCAGGCAATCTAGTACTGTCAGTGTTTGTGCCTGTATGTGTATATCTGTTCTTTGCTACTCATATTATAATTCAAATGCAAATGAACTACGTCTTTACCTCGGGATAGTGCGTCCATTGAAAGAGATGCACACAGCTAATAATTCATTGTTCCACAAGAGACCACTCAATCGACGGCCACATTCCCAGCTGGTCTGGCAGCTGGGACTGTGCGTTACAATTCTGGAGGTTCGATATGATTGGCATGCATACTCATTAAATGGGCGGCCCTGGTTTAACGTTAAACTGCGAGGTGAAGTTACCCCTTTAAATCAACTTCTCTGTATATATAGTGTCGATGCTGTCGATCACGGAAAGTTTCCATAACCAGCGCATACAAACTGCTTCTATAAGGTACGGTGACCTAATGATTAGATTTAAACGAGCCTGTAAGCGTCTGCTACTTTTCATCTCTAAATCTGACCTTTAGGTTCAGAAACAACACACACACATACAAGTTGACTCAAGTCTTCTTTTAAAAGCTTTCCCTTGGAATTTGTCATCTGTACTCGACAGATGCAGTGAACGATGACGTAGGTTACAAGCGCTTTACAAGAGTCTTTGAACATTCTTGGTTCTATTATGCAGCATAAGAGCACAGATGCATGGCATAAATTAGGTTCTATAACAAAGAACACAAAGATTTTGACACGAGATTAATTTGATCAAATGTTGTCCATCAGTTTTAAGGTAAACGGCGTTAATTCTACGTTCACTGAAGTCAGATCATCTGCCGTGGATTAACATGCCTTATGTTCCCCTTTGCAAGATCTGCACATTACCCCAGTTAGTGGTAAAGTCCCGGAAACGAACCTAAGACTATATCCAAACAGTCTCCGATACTAATGTGCCTTCCTTCGATTCTCAGTCTCTTTGGCTACCTGTCTGTCTGCCTTCATCTGTACATGTCTAGCTTTCTGTCTATCTATCCATCTGTCTGTCTGCCCTGTCCAGGCTTGGTGATCCCGGGGGTTGGGGCTGAGGGGGACAAGTCCTCCCACCATATGTCAAACGAGATCGCCGCCTCTGTGCTTGTCCAGTGTAATAATGTCTCAATCTATGTCTCTCTATCTGTGTCTATCTAACTCTCTCTCTCTCTCACTGTGTTTCTCTTTGTGTCTCTCTTTGTCTTCCTCAGTCTATGTCTAATTGCCTGTCTTTCTGTCCCTATGTATTTGTGTATATGTCTTTCCCCCTCACTCTCTCGCTCTGTGTGTCTCTGCCTCTGCCTCTCTGTCTGTCTGTCTCTCTTTCCCTATGTGTTTCTCTATATCCAGCTGTTGTTGAGGCTGCTCTGTCATCTACTTAGCGTCTGTCTGAAAGTGTCTATGTTGACCTCCTGCTGTGTGAAAATGTAGCTCAATAAGTCAAATATTTTACTGAATTGATTTTTATAGATCAAAGTTAGTAATTTTGCAGCAAGACTTCATATCGTTGTTGATGTCAGTCTTAAACAAACATAGTTGTTGAAAGTCTAGAAATTGTAGATGACCCAGTCATCAACTTTAGGTCTCTAAAGCAAGATAAACATTTAGACGGTCCTCTGTGCTGCTTCTGTTTGCCTGTCTAACTGTCCATCCATCCATCCATCCATCCTTCCATCCATCCATCCATCCATCCATCCATCCATCCACCCACCCACCCACCCATCCATCCATCCACCCATCCATCCATCCATCCATCCATTTATCAGACAACCAATTCCTATTGTTCTCTCCGCCTTTGTCTCCACAGCCGCAGCTTCTGTAAGCTATGGGGTCTAATAGACACTATAGCCTACATTTAGAGAAGCGGGTAAGTGAATTGATTAAACGAATGATACAAGTCGAACTATTCCTTGGTCATTCAACTCTCGCCGCTCATCGTTCATGCTATTGATCTGTACGTTGTAGGCCTAAGTGGTTCGTCTTTGTGACTATATGCAGTCAGTTTTTCACACAAAACGACATGCATTTCACTCGACAGTCACGAAAAGTAAGCATTCCCAGGAGGAGGAGGAGAAGGAGGAGGAGGAGGAGGAGGAGGAGGAGGAGGACGAGAAGAGAAGGAGGAGGAGGCTAAATATCGTTGGGGGTTTCATCATTGAACGATCGGTCTTAGCTTGTTATTATGGACAAATAAATTCTTGTTAATTTGTTTTCGAATTTTAAAGCATTGCTGAAAAAAGGTGGTAAAACACTTTGTTTAAACTTCTGAACTTGAGATTCGTATTAGAAACTTTAAACATGGGAACGATCACCTAATGCCAATTTCCGGCCGTTAATCCTTAGCTACTCTCGGCTGTTTCCGCCTGCAAAGCTAATATCGACCGCTCGGAACATCGAGCTGGCATTGAAATTGACAACAAATGACTCGTCGGTCTAAATGAATTTGATTTGACTAAGTGCCAATGAGTAAGTCGATTCCGTGCCACTCTGGCGCCGACAAATATCGAGATTTACCGCTAGTACTGATGAGGGGATATAGTCGTGCAAAACGCAAGTATTAATATTCCATGGCGATCTACGCAATAGACCTGGGGTAGTTGAGGGTGCCCTGCTAAGTCTCTCTAGTGATGCCTCTACAAAAATCTTAAGAGTCTATGGACTCTAGATGTGCACGATGCACATTTGAACTCACAGACGTCGTTTCTGGTCTGAACTCTTCACTGTGCAAAGAGTTAACCGTTCTTCCCATACTAAATATACGTCCAGAATGAAGTTAACAATTCATGATGTCCAATTTCAACGAGGCCTCTATTTGTAATTGTAATATGACATTTATGCAGCGCCACTTTAAGAAAAAATTCATCAATGGAACTCCCGACCAGGACCGGTAAAATCGCTAATAAGTAATAGACTTCAGGTGCTCGCGAAACTGTGGATGGGACGAATTGAGGAGAACGAGCCACAGCTCTGAGGAAAGCGAATGCAGCTGGTGGGTCTGTCAAAGGCAGAGCGCGAGGACTGAGCTGCAGCGGTATCAATCAAAAGCCCAGGGCAGCTGGCAAATGATTTCACATTAAGAGACCGAAGAATCTGATATTCAGAAGTTCTTAGGTGTGATGGGGCAGAGCCAACAAGATAATTGCACATTCGGGTCAGTGGGATCTTAAACTGAGTAAGCTGCTGTGCAGGCTGGAAGCCAGCGCAAAGTATCCAGCATAAGAGAAACCATGATGCCAAACCTGGGGACATCTTCAATAAGACGGTCAGTGGCATTAAGAACAGACAGTGACGAGGCTATTTTGGTGACCCCTAAGTTTGCGGGACCCTACGCTTACGTAAGCGCACGCTACGTATGCCAGAAAACAGCCTTGTATCAAGTTGTATGGAGCTGACGAAGGTGGTAAATCTATGAACAGTATATCTACTGTTGACACAATCAGTAAAGGCGAGCTTCCGGTCTAGGACAACCCAAGGTCAGGGACTGTGATAGAGACTGTCCGAGACTGAAACCTCAGGCGTAAAGAAAAGACAACTATCTTAGTGCGCTGATTATGACCACGAGGTCAGATGAACGGGTCTTATTACGGTCGTAGGTGATTGGATGCCATTCAGAGATTCATAGCGGTTGACGCTTCCAGAATCCTCTCTACCCCAAAGAAAGCATAACTTATAAACGGTCGAAACGCGTGTGAGTACACGTACGTATACTTGCTGCTGCATATCATAGAGACCATCCATAAAGGACGTCACTCAAATTTTGACGATTTTTGACACCCTCCACCTTGTCACAAATGCCATGACCCCCCTCAAATATGACATCACAAAGCTCTGACCCCTTCGAGAAAATGTAATGCAGATTTTCTTGTAATTATCAAAAAGTAATTATAGGCCTAACTATGAAAATACTTGAAACTATACTAGTAGAACGAATAAAAATGGAGAAAGTATCAATATTACAATCTTTATAAATCTTCAAGATAAAACTCTGGTACAATCATTACAATTTCAAAAATAATGTTTATAAACAATAACTCGAAACAATCCAAACTTTATGCCTCTCCATTTTTCCACGTTGAAGCAAAATGCTTCTTCATGGAATGGATTGTTATCTATTCCACACTCTCTCCGCTATCTTTCTTTCAGTGACTCTCTGTGGTCTGTGCGTTTGGACGGGATAGTTGATTCTTGCGTGTTACAAAAATCGCTGCCTCGCTTCCCAAAATTGACAGCGAGCGTAAAATATAGACAATCCAAAAATTAAGAATACAATAATCATAATTAGCGTTGTTAAATTGTGGCATCAATAACTGCTAATTAAGTGGAACTTATTTAATTGAGTGTAAGTCTTTAATAAAATTACGGATTGGGGTGACATCCCTCCCCCACCCCTAGGCACGTGACGTCATTTATAGACGGCCCCATATCGGAAGTTTCTCACATTTCTCTATTTTACTCTTACATGACCAGTCACTCAGGTCACTCAGTCCACCATCTCGCATTGGTAGTCAAGGTCACTATTGTATTGGTATTGTGATTACTGAGTGTAGGACAATTGCCCCTCATTTTAGGTAGGACATTTGCCCCATTTGTCCGTTTCTCGTGATGACTAGCTTCTGTGGTCTGGACTCATACTGCGTTGTTCAATCTGATTGTGATAGTCACTCAGTCTTGTTGCCACTCTGATTTTCGTGGTCACTCTCACCTTGTCTCTCTGTCTCTGTCTCCGTCTCACACACACACACTCTCTCTCTCTCTCTCTCTCTCTCTCTCTCTCTCTCTCTCTCTCTCTCTCTCTCTCTCTCTCTCTCTCTCTCTCGTTGATTCAAGTATTCTATATATATATATATACATGTGTGTGTGTGTGTGTGTGTGTGTGTGTGTGTGTGTGTGTGTGTGTGTGTGTGTGTGTGAACAGTCGACTAAATCACTGTCTTTAATCTTCAATCCAAAGCATTTTTTTAATAAATTAAGTAGACCAGTAGCAACTATGAAAGGAAATGAATGCACAAGCAATATATCAATGATGCGCGATTCTACGCTTGAGTAAACGTAGCTAGTTAGGACTGAAAATGCGACACAGTAGGCAGGCAAGGAAAGGCATAAGCAAATTAAAATGAATTTATCGTACTTCTAATAGCGGACCAGAAGGTTCCGCTTGCTGGGTCACGCTCTAAAGTCGTATGAGGTCCAATAAGTTCATCTGAGATCTGAGCCAAAGTCCAGAGAGTTGAGTCGAGGTAAAAGACCGGCATGAGGTCAAAGGCCAGCCAAAGGTCAGCGGTTATCTAGATCTGCGACAGATGGAAAGTTATTCATAGCAAGAAGGGATTAAACTTTGTAGAGGTTCGTGCGTGCATGTCTTCATGCGGTTTATTTATGAACACCTATTTTCTTATTATTGTGCGAAGAACTGGCCATGAAGAAACTTAGTATTATCAACTAGTAGTTAAATAAGATCTTCTTCTAGTTCTCTGCCTCTTCGGCGCGTTCAAATGTCAGACTTGTCTTGGTGTTGAGCCTCTTCCATATCCATCTGACATCATCCAGTTGAGCATCATCTGTCCTCATCTTCCTCTTGTCTGCCTCCCCTTCAGTTTTCCTTCTATGACTGTTCTTAGCATCCAATCCATTTTCATCGTCTCGTGCTTATTGTGTGCATCAATGTTCTTTCGTCTCGGATCTTTTCTAACACTCCTTCGTGTGTCTTGCGTTCGTGTAAACTTGACAGAGCGTAGTTCGTCAATGAGGACTCGTTCGAGTGGGTAAACGATATTTAATTTTTTGCATTTTCTGTCATGTTTTTCGAAATTTCTGAGTTATGTCCGCAAAAATTTGAAACATTGCGTTGTCATCCAGGCGGGACATGTATGTACAATTTCAACTCTGCAGGTCGACGGGAACATACCGAAAAAAAGAGTTTAAAGAACTCCGACGAACCGACGATCCAACGTTCATAACACACTTTACGCCAAGTGAAAGAAAAAGAGGGTTTAAAAAGTAGCTGACTCAAAAGGTCGCTTGTAAGAAACAGATCAGATGCGACCTCTGACTAGTCAAACGGGATTATGTGAATATTCATAAACGTATTTGTGAAATCAAAGCAAGAAGGCTACAGCAGTAAAAGCCTTCCTGTGGCGTTTACTATCCGATTCAGAAGTAAACTTCGGAGATCAGATATCCGGACCCACACGATTTCAAGATGGCGAGTGGGGACCTAATCTTGATCGCGAGAGATGTTGTGTCGAAATTGGGGAAGGTCACACCGCCCCATACACAGTCTTAAAAACTCTAAATTCAGACAGGATGTTTTCAAAGCTGAGAACGATCGCGGCATTAACAACTCAAGCATTGCCTACAGAAGAATTTTAGGTGTCTGACTCTGTAGCCCAGATTCTAATCAATTTAACGCTGTAAATTAAGTTGCGGTTTAGGATTAAACAAATATTGAATAGAATTGATTTGAAGAAGGGGATGGGGAACGAACATTTGCCCCCCGGACATAAGCCCCAGGACATAAGTCCCCCGATTTTGGTTAGGACATTTGCCCCGTACCCCGGACATAAGCCCCAGGACATAAGCCCCCCGATTTTGGCTAGGACATTTGCCCCCCCGGACATAAGCCCCCTCCCTATATGTATATATGCATGTATGTATGTGGGCATTTATGCATGCTTACATGTATGTATGTATGTATGTATGTATGTATGTATGTATGCATGTATGTACGTACGGGTATATATATATGTATGTACGTGTGCATGTATGTACGCATGTATGCATGCATACATGCATATACGTTCGTAGGCCTATGCATGTATGCATGCTTTTGTGTATGTATATGCAGGTATGTATATATGCATGCATAATGCATATGCATTCGTACGTTCGTGCATACCGATGCACGCACGCACAGTACATGCATGCCTGCATTCGCGCCTGCGTTCGTACGGTCATACGTGCATAGTACATACACAAATACATACACATATACATACATACACGCATGCACACATACATACATTCATACACACAGACAGGCAGATAGACATGCATGCATGTATGTATGTATAGTTTGGGCGACCTTATGGTCTACACTTGGGGGCAATTGTCCTAGCCGGAGAGCTTATGTCCGGGGGGGCTTTTGCCCGGAGGGGGCTTATGTCCGGGGTCAAATGTCCTACACTCAAAGGGGATGATGTATCCTGTAAGACTACAAGACTAACCTACAGGTTGTAATCAAGACTGGGTCAACCAAATAGCATTGCAGTAATCAACTAGGTCGATACGAGTTCCGCACAGTCCCTATTATAAACATAACAACAAAGCCTGAGAAAGCTGTTGTTTCACTACTGAAACTCTCAATAGACTAACAATAGTAAAGCCTTCACCTCTGTCACCTTTTTAATTTTCTGCCTTTTACGTGAAACAAGAGCGTCGCTACAAAGTAACACAGACGCTGACTTTGTCGAAGATAAACACCAATACATCCTGCGATAATATGAATAGCTTTCCTTAAAGCAATTGATCATTTGTCAAATATGAATCATACAGAACCTAACTTGACAATTGTTAATGAAATAATTGGGTCTCGGTGAATAGAACGATAAGAGAGATACACACACATAGAGAGAGAGAGAGAGAGAGAGAGACGAAGAGAGACAGAGAGAGAGAGAGGGACAGACAGCTAGGGAGGGAGGAAGGGAGAGTTGCGTGGACAGGCTTTTGAGAACCGAATGCAACGGATTTCGTTTGCATGGCCTAAATAGATAAAAAAAAACCTGGTGATAATCACAACAACAGCAGCAATCACAGCGGCAACGACGACAATAACAACAACAGCAACACACTTCACTCCAACTCATTCACACCTCCTCTTCATTCTGTTCTGAGAACTGTACTTCAGCCTTCAACACCTACACCTTAGCAGCAGCAACAGCGGCCACGTCGTCTGCTATGATAATTACAACGCCAGAGGGCGCGCACTGTAGACCTACAGGTTACCCATATTACGCGGTCCCATATGTGCAAACATTGGGTCTGTGAACGATACAAGACCCATAACCAATGTATTAATTATTTCAATGTTCGTGTCTGCTGCTAGACCTCCTCTCACTATCCACTAGTAGAGGCACACTTATTATTGTTGCAGACAGCCACGTGGAACGTTCACCTTGACTTCTACAGCACATGCTGGCCTTAACATATCTGTACGCGTTACATATGAGAATAAATATAAAATATCTATTCTCATGCATAACGCATTCCATTACATTATAATCCGACATCCGAAAGAGTTTGATCTTGCACCTAAGGACCGCGCTTAGAATTCAGAAGGGGAGGTTGTCATCGAAAACAATGATTTCCGACAGTTGGACATAGTCCGACAATGCAATGTATTTTTTTACACATGGAGGACCAGGGTTTGTGTGTGGGTCACAGAGGTGAAGTGCCAACGATTAATTCGAGCGATAACCGTATCACTTCCTACATGTTTATAATCTGTGTGTATTCGGTTATAAAATTACAGCCTCAAAATTATTGTGCCGTTTAATGCGTGCGACTCATCCTGCTGTACAGGTGTTTCTCTTTTTTCCTCCAAGTAGTATTAGGTCAACTTTAATGCATAAGCTAGAGATGAATGTGCTTGAATTAGCTGTAATAATTTTTTCACAAGTTATCAATTAATTGAGCGTTTGTTCTTGAATAGTTACTGTAACTCTAAAGAAGTCGTTAACAGTAATGCTTAAACCCGTTTTATGTATATAAGTTTATCTGTTGGTTCCAGTCTTCCTTTGCCTTCTTCCTCGAGTGGTCTATAGGCGCCGAGCTGCTATACAACGACTTCAACCGATGCTGTTATTTTCAGCGAGGAAACAAGTGCCAAAGGTACATTCAAGTGAGGAACTAATAAGGAAAATAGCGCTGCATAATAAATGGCTTAGAATCGGTTCAATCTTACAACATTGAATAGTCAAACCAGACATTTAGAGACATTTGTTGTCTAGTATTATTGCCAACAACTCAGACGAGACAACAATTCATCATGTATGCCGATATGTGCACGTGTTTATATAGCGCCTGTTTGGCCTCGACGCTGCTCAATTGTTCTGGTGAGGGGATACCTCGTCCGCGCAGTTCGTGTGACTGCATGGGTGCCTCGCCACTTAAAGCCATAACACCGCGAGCTTTTAGTTTTACGCTAAACCAGAGCAATTGGTCGAACTGGAACATCCATCTAATGAGTGTACATGCCAATCAAAACTAGACGTCTAGCTAGAGTGCATGTCGATTGAGTGGTCAGCTCTAGCTAGACCTCTAGTTTTGATCCGCATGCTCTCTAACCGAGGAGCGTATATCAGACGCAGCTTGCCTTGTTATTAGCAGCCAATGACCATTGGACAATATACGCAGTTACAACTGGGCCAGCAGTAGCCAACGGTGGCTATAACTGAGCCAACAGTAGGCAAAAGTGGGCCAACATTGCCACCAGTAGCTATAACAGGGCATCTGGCTATTTAAGGTCCCCTTTGTCCGATCCGTATATAGCCATAACTGGGCCAACAGTAGTTATTATTGGGCCATCGGTATCTATAACTGAGCCAAAAGTAGCTAAAGTGGGCCAACACTGCCAACAGTAGCTATAACTGGGCCAACAGTAGCCATAACAGGGCGAACAATAGCTATAACTGGCCTACAGTATTTATAACTGAGCCAACAGTAGCTATAATTGGGCCAACACTGCCAACAGTAGCCATAACTGGGCTAACAGTAGCTATGACTGGGTCTAAAGTAGCCATAACTGGACCAACAGTAACTATATTGGGCCATCAGTATCTATAACTGAGCCAACAGTAGCTGAAAGTGGGCCAACACTGCCAACAGTAGCCTATAACAGGGATAACAGTTCCTATAACTGGGCCAAGAGAAGTTACAGCTGTGCCAGAAGTAGCTATATTTTGACCAGTGAACGCGATAGTTCACAATGGCCAAAAACAAGTGGTATTTCATATATCTGAATTTGAAAGGCACCACCATTTAGTGATAAAGCATCAACGTATGGTGCTGGGCATTTGTCCGTGTAGGTCTTGACAGGGTCCCTATGCGGGGTCCTTATGCGGATACCATCTCAAAGGAGTCCCATAAAGTTGTCTAGCAAAGCAACAAAGCGGTCGATTACAATGTTCTCCTTAAGTTCTAGAAAAAGAAATATTTACACGTTTCGCTACACATATGTCGTTGAAGTGCATAACAAACAAAAACAGAAGACAATGTTTTCTGAAAGTGTCGCCACTGGTAAAACGATTAAGCGCCGGAAAGATGCTAAGAATATACGTAATGCTAAGAAATACGCCGAATGCATGATTATATGTATTCCGCTGTGAAGCATAACAATATTTACGACAGTTTCTATTATGATGATCAAAAACTCCACCGTCCAGCCTCTAATAGATTGTATTGTAGGAAGTCAACTTGGGCAATGCGTTCTATCGTTGAAAATAGCACAAAAGGAGTAAAGGACATCCATTAAGGGTTTCCGTGAAGAAGAAACAATGTCACTCAATCGAAGGACAAGGGCAAAGGTCGTAGTAAGAACTAGAATTTTCAAGAAGCCGCTTACTTGATCAGATAATTATACAGGAGGCGGAAAGACAGTCTCGGGGATTCGAAGCCTCGACAATCGCAAAGATTGACACAATAAGAAAACTGTAAAACCAATGACTGTATTATTTGATTCGTATTACGCCGTGTCGTACAATTAATTCTGCCGATTGAATATCGTTGCCAAAATAGGTCTTAGAACTCCATTAAAATGCGAACATTCGCAAAGTGGACTTAATACTAATTGCGCACGGTCAGGAGACAAAGAGGACCAAGACCAGGATTTGGTGGTCGATCTCAAGCACAAAATAATGAAACGTAAAGTAATCTAATTTTCATCTATTTTAGTCTTTTTCTATTCAATCCGATTTTTGGCTTTATCAGAGTCTCATCTGTGCAATCTTGCACTTTCTAGAGCGCAGATCCCCTATTGAGACGCCCACGTCGCATACCGGTGCGCACAAGGCAAAAGAATTAGTAGGCTAATCGATCTGCCACCTTGTCGCGAACGTCGACCACGTGTTCGTCAAAAGAGACAGTAGGCCTTCTTAATTCCCTCAGCATTCTGCCCACGCTAATGTCTGGCGCTATAATACATTGCAGACAACTGTCAACAGCATAATCCAAGACATAATTATTACTGGTGACATACATTTTATCCACATGTAGCTTTTTTTATACGTCTGGCTCTCACAAACATGACGCAAACGTTTGGCACATTAAACTCTTCGTTGTATATTATAGGCATCGTGCACTTTCACTGCTGCAGACAATGTGTCCTAAAGTGGCGCTATATGAATTTTAAATAAACATATGCTAAAGTAGTCACTCCCAGCCACTCCCAGATTCTGAACTCCGCATAGGAACTTCAGTCATGTTAAGCACTTCTACTGCACTGAAAAGTGACCAGGTAGCTGTAACACAGTGTGCTTGTGCCGAGTGATGGCATTCAGGAGACCACAGCTACTACCGACCCACTCTGGAATCTAAATGATCAAATCTCTGATGACTTGTTTTTTGTAACAATCAGTTATTTCATTGTTCTAGCATGTCAGCCGAACACTGCTGCAAGTTACATAATCTGACTCTGCTTCACCTTGCTCATCCCCACATTTCGCCTCCAAATATAACCTCTCCTCCGCTTTCACTATCCTCTGCTACTTTCCAATCACAACTGAAAACCAAACTCTTCAAGACGTTCTATCCAGATTCTACTCCTGCGCCACCATATGACCACCCTTGTTACCGACTACTACCATAGCACCATCATGCCACCATACTGTCTTTTCGGCTTGAACCCCGAATTTCGAACTGGTGCCGGAACGAAACGAGAGACTTGGCCATTGCGGACTTGATTTGATATAGCGCCGGTGAATTAAGTCGGTCTTCCTGACGTGGGTTTTTTGGGCGTTGAAAATTTTTAGAAGACTTACATTTCATTACATATCAACCCGGCACCTGCCAAAGTAGTGTGGTCGAGGTTCATGAGTGTGAAGACGTATTAATTCCTGTTACATAATGACGATGATCTCCAATGTTCAACATTTCGATCCTCGTCGATTTCACATTAAAAGTACACAATTCGAACCCACGTGGCAGAAATGAAAAGCCGACGGACGCATCAACAACAGTTCTTACACGTCGTAGGTTCTTCATTATACCCGCTAAACAGAAATCATTCAGACTATAATCATATTCACTTCACAGTCCCCATATAAAAACCTGCATTAGAATCCTATCTCTATTTTATCCCATTCTTTTCTGTCGTTGACGAGACATTCCTTACAAGCATGCACAATATAATAATGCATTCATATTGTACATGTATGTCGTATTAAATGTTTATTAGGGAATATTTCCAGAGGAAGATATGGCGAGAAAAGACCAGAATAGTCGACAAGCAACTCCAAAATGTTGATGTACCCATTGAACTTCAAAACAAGATCAAAAACTACTTAGCACAATTGCAAATTAACGTGTCTTCAAGGCAAGCATAATTTCCACATTTGATTGTAGCCGTCTTTATTTGCACGCGTTTCATAGGTTTTTGTCAGTTTTGGTTATTTTATGCTCCACATTGCTTCGGTCTGTTTGTGGTGGTTCCATTACTTCGGTTTCCCATTGTTTGCACGAATAACCTGCTTTTCTCATAAGTCCTATTTACACTGAGTTAGTTGATTGTTGCCTCAGATATTTTACGATTCCTTGCATCACACATACTTACTGAACAGAACAGAAATCCGAAATAACGTCAAAGACGTTTCCGAATTGCTTAGGCCTATTGTACGCCGAAATTCCACAGCGGAGTAGTAATGAGCTGAACAAATTTGTCCTTGCTGCCTGTTAATGGCAAAAAATTCGCTCCATTTTCCCCATGGAAATTTTTATGTTTCAGCTTAGCGACCACAGTATATTAAAAACCAATCTTTTAAAAGGCTGCTGGGCCAAAAGTACAGGTCTACGGGTGTGTGACCTATTGTCGGTGTGCCAACCATTCTACAGCAGACGATTTTCAGCCTGCACTTAACGGTCTTCGGCAAGGTGTCTGCAGCGAGTAGCAACAGGTGTCGTGCAAACACAACAGGTGGCTGCCGCAAATACTGCCTATCATCGACGACGCAATAACCAGCCAGTCATCAGTGGTTATACACCAGCAATGTACCATGTCTAATATACACAAGCAATGTATGATAGACACAAGCAGTGTATGATATACACAAGCAATGACTGAAATACACAAGCAATGTATGATAGACACAAGCAATGTATGATATACACAAGCAATGACTGAAATACACAAGCAATGTATGATAGACACAAGCAATGTTTGGTGTTTTCGGAATAAAACAACACGTTTGCAACAAAAAAGCCATGCACACTATTCGATATTCTATGTCTCTGAACTCTGGGATCGCCATAATAATTAATAAAGATAAATGTTTGATATGTTTCGACTATAGAGAAACTGACAGCCTATTGTTTAATACAGTAGACCACCTGTTTGACCGCTTACCTTCCAAGACGGTTGCTGTGTTCTGCGAATGTGGCTTTCTGTATGGATTGCATCAATTAAACACTTATAACTCTTTGTTGTAAATACTTGGCATCATTGATTGATGTTTTGTCATCAGAAAGTGCCGCTCAACAAAAACTAATCAATAACAACGTGAAATGCATAAGCAGATATGAACCGTCTTCTTCCAATTGATAAGTAGATGCAGGTCGTGTAATTTGATAAGCTTCCATACCTGCTCGATTGGCGTTCCTCTACTTGCTTGTCGATTCATAGATGGTCTCCGTGCAACGGGAGACCCTCTGGCGATCGGTATGCACCCGTCGATGACCGGTTAAGGGCCAAGTCAGCCCACCTCCACCACCTCCACCACCTCCACCTCCCGTCGCTCTACTTGTGTCGACCCAGATACGGTAGAGCGCCCGCCCGCCGCCGAAGAGAATAAGCGGGCCCCGTCCGATGCATGTTCTAATCTCTCTGTGCCCGGCGAAGAAGATCGCGTATAGTAGGAGGTGGGAGGAGGAAGAGGAAGGGAGGAGGAGGACGTAAGAGGAGGAGGAGGAGGAGGAAGCAGAGAATAAGGTCAGCGTATCTGCATCATCACCCGACGCTCGAAGGTATCCCAATACGCTGGCCCAGATAAATCGCACATTTATATTCACAGCCGATTTATTTTTCCGGAGGTTGGCGAAGGCAAAGACGGGCAGGCATACACAGAGGGGGCTAGAGAGGGTGGGAGAGAGAGAGAGAGAGAGAGGCAGACAGAAAGGGGTCGCCTTTATGGCCGAATAAGTTCAGTAGACCTATATTTGTCCAGTCCATTAGGTCAGTAAAGTCGGGGGTCAGCTTGCGCCTGACTCAGTCTATTGTAACTTGTATCTTGTATCAGAAACGGGTGCCTCTGCACCAACAGACGTGGAACGGCCGTAAAACAAAAGACACCTAAACAGAGACCAAAGAGAGTTACGCCTAAGGCATATTATATTATGAACTTCCCAACCCACAGTCACGTCTCACTTTACGCAGACTTATCGCGTCGTATGTCTTTTGTATTCATTCATTCTGAAAATTTATATAGCGCCCCTTCTGAAAGAACACAACTCACTCAGGAGCGCTTCCTGATCAGCCACGTCTGAAAAAAGACTTGAATCAAGTTGAAATACCTATAAAACCCAGTTGGATTGATAATGACGTCTTTATAAATGACAAATATACGTCTTTTGGAGGTTTGCTTGTGATATTTATCAGATGAACAGATGTGTTTAGGGTATCAGCCGATAATATGAAAAGTGAGTAGTGTCGTGACCATGCAGTCAGAATTAAAAGCGTGTCTGTGCGCCCTCGTACAGGTGGCAGACTACAGTTGCTTTACTTTAAAAACTATGTTTCGCTAACATCCTTTACACGAAGACCAATTAAATTTCCAGTCTTCTGTTTCACTGAGGCAGAATATTGCAGAATTGCAGAATACACATCCAGGCTGACTCGACGTTCGCACGACCCATGTCATTCCGTGTAAGTTGACCCCAAGAGAACTACGAAGTCAAGAAGACTCAAGATACAATGCATCACAACAAAGCCTTCACAGGAGAACGTAGTAGTAGTAGCCATATATTATCACAACGCATTGAACTCAAGTGGCGTGTCCGTCAATTCGTTACTTCTCGGTTCACTACTATGCAATATAATTTATGATTCGTGCCCGATGATGTTTTGTTTGTCTTTCCACTTGCCACGGCTGCAATAAAGAGACTGGATGGCAGCCATTGGTATAACGTATTAGCGACCTAATTTTCCTAGTTTCGGCATATAACCCGATTGATTAGAACGGCCAACCCGTAACGATTAGTGTGCGCTGATTCGTGTCCGAGGAATCACAGTGCAGAGGGAGTCAGAGACTGCCAGGGACCTTGAGCAAGTCCTTCGCCACAATGGCTCTGCATTACAACTGCAATTGCGCCGTCGAGGCGTGTGCACTTCTGAGCAAAAAATGTTGGAAGAAGGGCTATATAAAATTTCAGAATAGAATAGAATAATGGAGGATGGCCAGTTCTATCTTTCATTTTCCCGATGGCTGAGTTCAGCTTGAGTGCAGATGCAGACGAAATTATGAGTGCTCACTAGTGTACTGGCTAGCGTGCTGGTCTGTCAAGCAAAATGTTGGGTGTTCAAATTCCACCATGATAGACATGTGTCGATGCGTCTCCTCTAAGAAAAGGCGTAATAGACATTAAATGACTGACACTGTGGTTGTCATAAAGCTTATTAACTTTAACCAAATCAGGGCAACGTACGCTACATATTTTAATACATTTTATCTTCACAGTACATTCCATTTTGATAGATTAGTGATTTATTTAAGGACACCTTCAAAACAAGTCGATGATTGATCGGCTTTTCAGACCTTCCTAAGTCATTTGCTGGCCGATGATTTATAGGTCACAGCTCAATCTCTTAGACTTGGTCTGTGTGTGGTCTGAATTGCACACGTGACTTCGTTTCTGTCCGTAAACTAACTCTCGATGTTCGAGTGAAAGTCTTGTGACTCTTCTACCGCCAACACATGAGCACGTGAATGAAATTATCTCGATCTTGTGTCCTGTCCATTACAAATAAATAAACAGCTAAAACCATCAACAAGTAGGCCTATAAAGCATACATATTAGAATGGTAGTTATCAATGGTCTATATCAATGGTCTGGCATTGTTTGCAATTTTGATTGGTATTTGAGTGCTTTGACGTTAGCGGTGCTTGAAGAAGTGCTTGAACTTCTGATGTTGAGGACAGAGTGCCGTTGGTTTCACAGGGTGACAAAGCAATCGTCATTTCTTGCGAGAATCCATTTGCAGGAGAGGCATCTAATGACCATTCCAAAGGGCATTAAACTAAGCAATATAGTTAGGCCTAGTTATAGAAATAGAAGACTTTGACAACTTTTGTTAGTCATAGCGATTAATAACTTAGTTGACCTTGGTTACTTTCCACTGTTTTATGCTTTTCAAAGTTCCTCTGTTGCTAATTTTTTTAGTGTTTTCTTAAAAACTTGATGACCGTTTTAGTCACGAAGATATTTCCTAATGTGTTCCAGTTCTCGTATGTCTGATGACATTTGCCTTTGTTATGCAGTGTGCTAAATTCACAGGTTCTCGGTAGCAGGCAGCTAAGTTTGTCCGTCATCACTGTGTTCGGTAAATAGGCCCAATAGCAATCTCATCAGACTGATTCCAGAAAATGAACAGGATCATGGTCCTTCGGTTAAAAACGCGTCAGAACTCAGAGAGTTTTAAGAAGGGGTATAAAATTAGCAGTGGCTAGATCTACATAGAAATCACACCCACGCACAAGCGCATGCGCGAACAGACATCGAACAAGACGCCCACCCACAAAATCTAACGAGAGCTCTATAGATAGGCTTCCTCTGCAAAATCCTGATCACGTTTTAAATAGCTGCTTTGTCTGACTACATCAACTGAACCTACAAAAGACGTGGACTTGTGATTAAGCGCTAAATTGCTGCAGAATTGGACCAGAGCTCATCAGGAGAAATAATCACCGTCTGCCTGCCCTCTCAACAGTCAACACGACCTCCCATTCTATAATATTAAGATCGTCCTCCAGCACTCTCAGGATCAGTCTCCTACTTCGTTGCTCTCTATGTTTTGACCAACCCACTCCCTAGCGGCTTAGGGCACTACTAGCACCATGTTAATCCATCCATCGTCTATTCAATTCAATATACTTTATCGATCACCGTGTTCACATAATATTACAGCACACAATTCAGATGGCTACGTGTCGTGGCGTAAACAAAAAGCCCAACACAAGATGAAGTTCCGTTTAGAAGATCGCCCTAATTAAACCAAGCATCATTCAATCCCAATCAACCGATTATCAAACTCTGCAGAACCCACTTCATCTTTACATCTTTTGACAGTTATATATTATTACGATGTCAGAATTCAAGTTCACAGGAAAGCACAAAATAACTGAACGCAATAAGCAATGTAAGCAAATGAAGCACGTCAATTTTGGGGCCGCCCATAAATGACGTAAAGGGGTCAACCATTTGTGACGACGTGTGACGTTCAAAATTCGATCAAAATTGCATGACATCGTTTATGGACGGCCCCTATTCTTCTAAACACACACACACACACACACACACACACACACACACACACACACACACACACACACACACACACACACACACACACACACATATATATATATATAGACAAATAATAATAATAAATGCCAACATCCATTGGGTAAAGGCAACACTGCCAATGAGAAATGACGGTCTTGGTATGAAGATGATTTGTTCGTATACAGTAGCCTTATACGTACATCATCTGCTTTGGCTTAAACTACAACGACCCTTGAACTCCAGTTCGCCATTGTCAGTCAATGCCCTGCCATTGCCAACACACACCTACACACACACATACACACACACACACACACGCACAAATACACACCGTACTGACTGACTGACTGACTGACTGACTGACTGACTGACTGACTGACTGACTGACTGACTGACTGACTGACTGACTGACTGACTGACTGACTGACTGACTGACTGACTGACTGACTGACTGACTGACTGACTGACTGACTGACTGACTGACTGACTGACTGACTGACTGACTGACTGACTGACTGACTGACTGACTGACTGACTGACTGACTGACTGACTGACTGACTGACTGACTGACTGACTGACTGACTGACTGACTGACTGACTGACTGACTGACTGACTGACTGACTGACTGACTGACTGACTGACTGACTGACTGACTGACTGACTGACTGACTGACTGACTGACTGACTGACTGACTGACTGACTGACTGACTGACTGACTGACTGACTGACTGACTGACTGACTGACTGACTGACTGACTGACTGACTGACTGACTGACTGACTGACTGACTGACTGACTGACTGACTGACTGACTGACTGACTGACTGACTGACTGACTGACTGACTGACTGACTGACTGACTGACTGACTGACTGACTGACTGACTGACTGACTGACTGACTGACTGACTGACTGACTGACTGACTGACTGACTGACTGACTGACTGACTGACTGACTGACTGACTGACTGACTGACTGACTGACTGGCTGACTGACTGACTGAATGACTGACTGACTTGTTGGCAGTCCTAAGGGAAACATTTCCCTCTTGCGTTGACCTAATGCCAGCAAAGCAGACGACTGTGACTCGTGACCGATGATGGGTCGGTCGTTTGGGAAAATATCGATGAACCGACTCTGATCGAGCACGTTTGACGGCAGTCATGTATACATACATCCACATTCCGGTCTTTGGCTGATTGCTCCGTCAACGTCATCAGGCGGCCTGTGCTTGAGCAATGAGGAGTGGCAGTTGTTGGGCTTTTAGTCGCTGAACTCCTCATCAGTGTATACCTACTGGGATTGGTCGATCTTTTGCGGATGCCTCTCTTCACCGACACTCCAGCAATGTCCGTTGGGCTCTTCAGAAAGCTGACTATTTCAGTATTAAGGCATCAACCGTTTGTTTCGCTCATATGACAAGATACAAGAGCTACGATGTACCCCGTGTGGAAGGCAAATATCGGGACGTAACAGTTGTAAAACTGTGCGACTTGCTATTCTGCTCACACACCAGATGCAGCTGTGGCCGCGGCAACAGAGACCTACCGTACGTAACTCCCGTAGAATTGCTCAATTTTCCCATCTTTTTCTGACAATCGCCTTTAAAACACTAGACCCAATTAATTCGTCCGGTGTTGATCAGTGGCTATTGACCATTTTTAGAGCGGCTTAAGGTTAGTTTTCTTTTCCGTCGTCCGTCCATCTGATCTCGCTCTACATATAATGACTAGCTCACAGGCGATGATGAGGAGTATGAGCAAGATTTTCCAGAAACCCATAACAGCTCCCACACGCTCATTCGTTGTAATTCATTGAAAGAGAGCCTGACCCGAATGGTGTGGTCTGACAAACGAGTCTCAGTTAAACAAAAAATGGATCGATATGTAAAAAGAGCAGATAAGCCTACAGATACCGATATTTACCACACTATATATAGAAGACAAGAAGTTTGTGCAAGTAGCACAGGATCAAAATCAAACTGATTAAGAAGCCAACTCGGTGGATCCGTTTTCAGGGTTTGGGGCACCTCTATTACGAGGTGGCTATAGAGACGGCAGATTCTAATAACGACAACACGCTGTGGTAAAGTGGGAGGAGGATGAGACCCGGATATCTTGTCTGAATTCAAACCGTTGTGTTCGGTGCTGGAGCATGGAGGAACGAAAAATTACCTTTCTCAGAGCGACGAGAGCGGAACCGCCTCCTTTAAAGGGCCGCCATCCTGTATAGGTAGCATGGGTTGTGCGTGTGGTTCTTACCAGGGAACTTGTTGACGTCGTCATTTTCCATATGCGAATCGTCACGCTAGGGTAGACCATAATCTGTGAGTAAAGAGCGAAGTGGGGACGACCTACTTGCTGTGAGTAAACCCATTGTCGCTGCCATTATTACATAATCTACAAATACTATCGTAATCATTAACTCGGCATTTTACAGCGCCCACAAGAGTGTAATCGCTGGAACCGTCTTATTTACATACTGGCTCAACCAACATAGTAATGTAAGCAAGCATTTATACAGCGCCGCTCGAATCAGCAGTGCTCTCAACGGGCGTCTGCGCTTTCGAGGAAGGTTACTTGCAATTAACTGAAGCTCGTAACAGGAAAGTATGACGCTGGCGAGGCTATATAGGGGCCTAGGCTAATATATGTTCCGGAAATTATAATGCAGAAAAACCATTTCGATTAATTTAGATCCATACGAAAGTATTTTTCATGTTTTCCTTCAGTGTGTTGTTAAGGCTATGAGTGGTCGCAAGCACTCTTTAATAAATAGACTTCATAATTAGTGGACCCTAGTTTTAGTTTTAGTTATCCTACAGCTTGTCTTAATTAGCCTCTAATTGGATCTGTAAATTGCTATTGGTCCTCAGCGATTGCACAACTGTTCAAATAATTATTATTACCGAGAACTAAACCATATTGCAGCTGTTGCGTGCCCCAGTAGACATTTATGATATCCGCTTTCCTCTGATTATTTTTCGTGAGCGTTGGTCCAATTCTGCAGCGCTTAATTACACGCCCGCATGTGTTGTCGGCTTAATGGCATCACTCAAAGCCCCGCGGCGCTACTCGAGAACAGCGTCTAGTGTCTGTTCTTTGAAAAGTGGTGCCCCTAATAGAGTAATTGAATCGTAACTAAGGCATTGGATACCAGACCAGAAGGAGAAATCTTCATGGTAAAAAACATCCAGGGTAATATAGCTTTCATTTAATGCTGTTCAGATGGAGTATCTTGGTCGACTTGGTGGATAGAAGATTACAAATTAATTCGATGACATTGCATTGTCTTCTGGTGACCTACCAGAGAAAGTTCGTCCGCAAATCCTTGACTTGTGACTTGTGCCCTTTCCATCCCATTGGCTCCTTATCTACATTCTTAGCGATTATGAACGTGAACGTAGGGAGCGAAGAATGATGGGTTGCAGACAGTGCAGAGAAAGTCAAAAAAGTTCTTTGAGACCCGAGAGGATCTCCAGGTAAAGGAATCATTTATGGTGAAATTGAAAACTGACAAAACCTGACAGCAGATACATTCCCATAGGACAATCCCATAGGATATTCCATATAGGACAATTCCACAAAACATTCCCAGAAGACATTTCCAGAGGACTTCCCACAAGAAATTTTAACAGGACATTAAGATTATATTAGTATACTTATATATTTGTTGTACTAGCTGAATAGCCTGGCTTTGCGCGGGTGTAAAAACTATTGATGGTAGTCCTTACATTATTACACAGATTATTTAAGGTAGTCCTTACAATTCTTAAATGCGTTGAACATTACTTCCCCATGCTCGCGTATAAATTTCGAGACCCCATAGGACGAATCGCATAAACAATGTGAACTTACTGACGTCGCTCTCTGCAGTAATGGATCGCGTGATCGAAATTCGAAAGTCTTATTGGAAAGTATATAGGTTACACATGCGCAGTTAAAGGTTCAAGGTCGCGCGTGCCATGTGGGCAATTCGTGTTTATATATATACATATATATATATATATATATAAGTTTCAGACAAAAAATGTCTATTTTCTGCATTCGTTGCAATGATCGCTGTAAACAAACATCATCCACCTTAGCCGTCTATCTGTCTGCCTGCCTGACTCTCTGGATTTTACCCTCTGCCTATCGAGTCTGTTTTGATTAAGCGCCTGTGAATAAGCTGGCTCCCGCGACTTCGCTTTTGTGGGCGCTGTAGAAATGCTGAGATTACGAATACGATTACGATAAATGCTCGTAAGGAGTAGGGCCTATGCATGATTTTCGGATCGCGAACGACGGGTGTTTTACCTCGGGTGGTAAGCAGGAATTTGTGGATAATTTGGGAGCAATCGGTCCTGTGGATCAAAATTTTTTATTTTAGAATACATACATAGGCCTACATACTTTTTCTTCATAGGCGTTGATACTAGACTCATTCTTGGACGAAAGCATGTGAATATAATGTAAATACGTCCAAATGCGTTTCATCCAGTCTGACCCATTAGCTGTCTTGACCAGTATAGACTTTCCATAAATTCTTTTTACGGAAAACGCGTTATACAGTTGTATAAAGGCAATTTCATGCATTGTAATATAAAAATCTTACATCTTTCACTGCACGAATGCAAAAAATTGTGATGTGCTAGTTTTAAAATGTAATGTCAAATTTTTCTGGTGGTTATGGTGTCATTTATTTCTGCATTGTGTGCGTTTTTGTTGTATGTGTGACAGGAAGACTACTTACTTGCTAACTAACTAATTCATTTGCTTACTTATTTACTACCCAACTTACTCATCTATTTATGAATGCTATGAACTTTTAAGGTTCTCACTTACATGAGGTGTCTGCATGGTATGATAGAGAATACTATAACTCCACCCGGGAACTCGCATGTCTGTCCATTACGAACCTCCATCATTGTATCATTGTCGTGTGCTTGGCATCAAGACATGATACCAATGAGCTTTAAACCAAGTCAAAGTTATCTCGTCAGTGTATCATCATGACTTGCACGCGATTTTTACCATGCCCACACTGCAGAAACGGCGCTACAACAATGACGATTACCGCAAGGGAGCAACAGGCCATGCGTGACACCGTCTGCTCTTGCTGGTTGCTGTCGGATGCAATCACTGCGCTTTCAGATGAAGACTGGCGACTGATAATAGACCTGGCGTGCTCGTTCCAACTGGCAATCACAGAGTGACCGTAATCACTGTACACAGGAATCAGAAGAGCAGACAATGCCCTATCTCAGTGATTCCCAACCTTCTGGGGCTTACGGCACACTAAGAAAGAATGAAAAGTTTCGCTAAACACTTAACAATACTTACCTTTTTTTCTATTTGTCACTACTATCGTATAGTTTTAAAATGTTGAATATTCTATATGTCTAATAATACTCTAGTGACCTAGTCGGTCTAGTGACCAAGTTTATTCTAGTAATTATAATTAATTGTCCAATATTTATTTATTTATTTGCACAAATAAACTGTTAACTTTTAGTCATTGACTTAATAATCATAAAAATGTGACGACTGGGCCTGCTTTCGAGAGCATATTGAATTGAAACGAGGCTCCAGAGACGACAAACATACTCACATTTCATCGTCGATTGACTAGATTCTAAGAAATCTCTCCCTCTTTTTACATTTGATTTCAGTTAACGCCGAAAATGAATATTCACAAAACCACGAAGATGCAAATGTCAGAAGAATTTTGACTGCTCTTGAATTGATCGACGAGTATGATTTCTGAATGGAAAACCAAAATGCCCAAAACTCATCCAAACTCTTTTCTGAAAATGTTGACTGATGAAATTTGTCATTTCGTAAAGCAATGAGCTGTTCTTCATTATTATACATTTTAACAGATTTGCTTTAAAAAACCGTTAGCCTATATGTTTCTTTTGTAGACTGTAGTGACGTAGTTTTTTAAAGTTTAGAACACAGGAAAAAGTTGTATCAATTGAACAGAATTGCTTTTAAAAAAACGTTACATCTCTTTTGTAGAGTTTTGGTTTGAGTCATTATTAATTATAGCATAATTCGAATTTTTCCACGGCACACTTGCAAAGTGCTTGCGGCACACTAGGGTGCCATAGCACACAGGTTGGGAATGACTATCCTATCTGTTCCGCTGAACAATGCCCCTACTTCACCCTGTACACATTTCGGTTTATATACTAATACTGCGTTCTATCTCTGGAGCAATGCTGGATATCGGATAATCCCAGTGTCGTTAGGTATATGCGCCAAGGCCTTGTTTTCGTTTGGGACTCGAACGATGTGTATTGGCAGATATTAGAACGTCCGTTCCACGAGTCACGCTGGTCATTTCTCGAGAATCATCATTTTTACGAGTCACTCTTCTGCTAAACAGGACTAGTTTTTAGCGCTTACATACTATAATCAAACGTCGATTCATATTTTATTACCCCGCTCAGTCCGCTGTGCAATTAGCCTAAGTGGCTAAAGTCATGTGAATTATTTAATTAGTCTCTTTAGATAAATCTAAAGCCTATAAATTATATTATATCATAGTCTGCCACTCGATTCACATCACAGTGATTTTTTTTTATCACGACATTATGTGCCTTTCAATTTCAATTCGAGTAGGCCTATTTTAACAAAACTAATTTAACCAGTGTACACTTAATGTACAGCTTCACACGTGCAACGTCACTCAAAAGAAATTGTAACACCAGAATGTTTAAGCGTAAACATACAAAATGTCACAATGTGCTTATGTAAACCCATTTGTTTTGCTTCATGACCTCAATACATTTCCGCGACTACAAACCTTTAAATCGTGTACTCAATATGGAATCTCTTTCTTCTCGGCCAAAGCTTCTCGACCCTGCACTACCGTGTTCAAACCGATACAACTTGTTTCTTGCGAATTTGACTCAACACATGTGAATGATTACAAGCGGAGCACTCACTCATCAGTCAAGCCCTTGGACGAATCAAAAATATAGTGTTACTTTACAGTACCTTACGTCATATTACTGCACACTGCAATAGATAGTGCAAGCAGTGATGGACTCGCACAACCCTACCATCCTATCGTTGTTGAGCTCCCGCTCTCATAGTGGACAAACTTGACAAACTTTACAGACGACTTCCACCACGATGTCTCCTCCTCGAAGTGACCTCTGGACCTTCACCTTGAACCGAGATCAATCAAATAATCAGGATCTTGCGGGTTGATCTATATAGCTACGATATTTCTGTCTTCCTTACGCGGTTTTTCTGTCGAAATGATAATTCGAAGAGATTTGAATTTCACGAGGAGATCTAAATGGTTTGGCACCCAATCACACGGGCAAGAGCGTTGAAGGAATTTATCCGATTGATTTAGTGCAGAATGAGCAATTTTAGTGCCTTATATACGGCAGTCATAGAAACGCGTTGAGTAATATTTATATATAGTTTGCCCCAGTTCTCGAATTACAGGCAAATGAAGCTTGTTACCGAGTGAATGGATTGAACTTCCTGCTCTCACACATTTGTCGAGACCCATCAGAATCGAGGAAGTCGAGCCTATAGAGCTCCAATTAGAAGTAACTTTGTGCGCATGCGCCTAGTTCGACAGGCCCACATGTCTCATGTCTGCTGGCTTACGCGCCTGTGTGCTGGGGTGTGATGGGGTGAGTGTATTTGGGACTCCTTCGATTGAGATTGACTTGACAGAGATATCACAACATAGGCCTACGGTAAACGGTGAAAGCCTAAGGTCTGTAAGAAACTGTTTATTATTTGATTAGGAGGAGGAGAAGAAAGAGAAAAATGAGGAGAAGGAGGAGGAGAAGGAGGAGGAAAGGGAGAGGAAAGGGAGAGGGAAAGGAGGAGAAGGCGGAGGAGAAGAAGGATAAATAAGAGGAGAAGGAGAAGGAAAAGGAGGAGGAGAATAAGGAGGAGAAGAAAAAGGAGGAGAAGGAGGAAGAGAAGGTGAAGGTGGAGAAGGAGACGAGGAAGGATAAGGAGGAGGAAGAGGAGAAGGTGGAGGAGGAGAAGGTGAAAAAGGAGGAGGAGAAGGTGGATAGGAAGACTAAGAAGGAGACAGAAAAGGAGAGGAGAGGGAGAAGGATCAGCAGCAGCTGCTGGCTGCTGCCATCTGGCACCAAGAACTGTCTGCAGACGCCATTCATTGATCGGTTGACGGGGATGAAAGTGCACCGCGGTCAACAGCGGCTGACCTCAAAATTCACCTGGCAAAAAAACACCAGCACCATGTCCTCAATGGCTACTACTGACCACCCACCGCTCTGCTGGTGGGTTGATGTCCTTGTCTTCCCGTTGTCCTCTAGGTCTATTGATCAGTGGCCGGCATCGACAAACAATGGCGCTCCAAGCGGTCGCTGGCGCCGCATTAACGCGGGCGGCACCGGGAAAAATGAAAATAATACAGACTGCGATCGGGTTTCGAATGACAATGCTTCTCCAACTGTAGGCTCCCTATTGACTTCTTTCCCGCTAATGCATAAATGATTAAATAACCCGTGACCTTGAAGTAGACGCTTGAGGGCTGCAACAGGGTTGCTTTCGGCTAACATTACCCGTGTCGTGTCTGAAAGGATAGTTTTTGCAGCTTACTGATCATTAACTTTTTAGCAAGCTACTCTGGTTTAAATCAATTCAATGTACTTAGTTGTTCACTGCGTATACACTTTATCATAAACACCCAATTCAGATGGTTACTTGTATATGGGGTCAACAGGCGAACCCAAATGAACGTAAGGTACTGCTTACAGGGTCGCCCTAATTACATCAAACATCAATCAATCAGCGCATACAGTTTTAAACTCTGCAGACCATATTATACACCTCCACATCTCTTCATACATTCACATTTTAATGATGTGAGTATTTAAGTCATCAGGAAACATGGGAAACATAGTATTCTCCTAAAGCAGGACTACAAATGCATAGGCCTATCAATCGCAATAGAAGCAAGTGAAATATACCCAGGGCATGTGCGAAACAAAGCCACTTTATACATTTACACAAGTTCATGTAATATAAATAATTTAGGTTTGTCTGTAAATTTTTAATCGTAGATATAATACTATAATACAATGCAACTGTAATTTGACATCGCTCTTCTTACAATTAGTTCAGAAGTGCACATACGCCTCGACGGCGCAGCTGCAGTTGTAATGCAGAGCAATTGTGTGCAAAGAACTTGCTCTAGGGGTATGTCCCTATACACAGTAAGGGGCCGTTCACATATTATATAACGCTCAAGGGGTAGGTGGGTGGGTTCCGGTTTTGTTAGCGTTCTATTGTGTAGGGTGGGGTGGGGTAGGTTTTGTTATATAACAAACTTTTTTCAGCTTATGCTATTTTGCCTGCTTGCCTGACAATTGGAAATTCCATGTACTACGGACCTTCATTGTTTAATCAAAGTTCACAATACGTTGTGAACCAAAACTAGCACCATTAGCTGCCACATGATGAATTGATTTGAGGCTCTTAGTTATTTTTTTTATAAATTCACTTTTATCAATTTGCTGTTTACAATTTTAACAATTTCATATGCATAGCTCTAAACGCTCTAAATTTTAATTCTGTGTGCTTTATTTTGATTCTGGTTTAAATTAAAATTAATTCCCTTCAAATAATTATTTTAGTAGGTATTATCATGATGTTTGATTTTACTTTCTATAGTATGTGTAAATAGTTTATGTTTGCTTAAATACCCAATTGCAGTTGTAGTACACACTCTGTATACATCATACGCTATTAAATAGGTAGAGTTGTACAGCGAACCTATCGATAAATACCTGATAGTGCAATATTAAACCAACGCATTCTGTGTTATACTATAATGCTCATTTCTAGTGCAAAACAAAGGAAACTAAATGGTATTTTAAAATAGCATGTACGTCACTACCATGTATTATCATGCTGTATTATAGTAGGCTTAGGCTACATGTAGATACATGGTGACAATCGTCGATTACCCAATTTGTTACCGTAATTAATACAAGTGAATTTAGTGCCATTAAAAGTGCTATTATTACGATGCAGAGGAGCTCCATACATGCAGTCTAATCGTCATTGGCACGAGAGAGTACACAATTTTACGATAGCTTTTGTTACATTGCTAATTGGGCATATGATGATTTTCACTGCAGTTCTTGAATTGGATAAAGGCAATTATCAGTTGAATCACTAACTATTAAAGTGATAACTAACATCGTATTGTTATAAAAGTGTCATATTGTGCAATACAGTTATGTGGATTGTATGTCTTTTAATGTGCTTATAGGCTGGGGTGGGGTAGAGGGTGGGTAGCAAATCTGTTATATAATATAGGGGTTGGGGGTCACAGCTGCTGTTATATAACGTTATTAGGGGTAGGGGGTCAAAAATTGCGATTTTATGCGTTATATAATATGTGAACGACCCCTAACTCCTCCGACAGGGATCGAACCCTCACTCTACGTGTTACGGGCCAACGCTTTAAAGAAACAGCCACCATGCCATTAGATACGCTAGTAAGTTCCGGAGATTGTCAATTCCAAAGTAATGATCTATATACACAATTATTCTTATACTACGCTGTTTCGTGGTAGAGAGAACGATTGACATTGCAGTAAGACACGTAGGTTTAAATAGTATAAATTCACAAGTATACTTTGTGGTATACATGTGATGCCCAAAGCGAGAGACAATGCCTGTACGTTTTAATATATTTTACATATCGTTGATTATGTTCACACCATAATAAATGTTCCTCAATATGAGTACCCACAAATTTAGTAGTCGATACCCTGAAAGTACATCGATTATAAGTATCAGTTGACATATCAAACTATCATGCAGTTTTAGTTTATGTTATTGAACAGAAAAAGTTAAGTCCGTCGTCTCAAGACTTAATGATCATTTGTGGACTTTGAACCATTCACCTACAAACTTCAATTCAATGTTCATTTTGTTGACTATTAAACACATCAATTGATTGATTTGACATGAAAACTATAGTGTTATCAGCGAACATGAAAATTAAGCAATGACGACGTACCGTATGGAAATGTAATTCACATAATTTTACGAATTAAGGAATCGATGAAACTTGATATAGCTACTCTTTAAGAAATCTGTTAGGAACAGCAGAACCATGCGGCACACAATAGAAAACAGGTATACTGGTATACATGCGAAATATGCCTGTTATATAAGACACTCGGGTTTCCTGGATTGCCATGACACAATAAAGGATAAGATGCAGTGTTCTATATAAATGGAAAATTGTATATCAAATAGAGTTTGATCCGGTTCTGTTTTAATCGGAATTGTTTCGAGAGACTCAAACAATCGCAATCGGGCAATGGATCAGTCTAGAAAATGGCGCAGAGCAGAGAAGAACGGTGTCGTTTATTTGTGGACATAGGTTGAGACTCTTTCTCTTTCTGCTCTACAATACAATACTGTCTGAGCGCTCGCGCATTCTTTTTCGAATTTCGTAAAACCTACTTCTACTCGCGGGGCGTTGAGTACTAGAGGCGCTTTGCTACTGCTTAAATGCAATACAACACAATTACGTACGGTTGAATAGAATTCAAGTGACTTCGTCTTTGTGTGGCGACGGCGCCGATGCTTTAAATCTAGCAGTCCACGCAATTGTCAGAAAGAGAAAACGTCAGAATGACTTATTCTGGCAATTAATTTTTCATGATTTCCGCAATCTAATCTACATGAAAATTTACACTTGGGCCTACATCGCACCGTTATAAACTAGGACAAGACATAAATCAGTGGCAAACCAATTAGTGGCAGTTCTAAAAGAAAGTCCATCACGTGTCATGCCCCCCTCCAACGGAGACGTTGGACTAAAATGTACGCCACAATGACAGGCAAATTTTAAAATTGGAACATGACTCTTATTAAGTCGAGGAAAGAAATGCAAAAGGACATTGAAAAAAGCACACAGGCCAAGAGACCTGAAATAAACCAGTGAAGACTATAAAAGTCCACAGCTATTTCTGGAGATATTAAACTAGTCATCTAAAATTAAATACACAATGAAGAGAAACACGTGACCATGTGTGACTATATATATATATATATATATATATATATATATATATATATATATATATATATATATATGCCTTACACGCATAGTCACACATACATTGAGATAATAAAATACAAGTTATCAGCTGATGTTGCAGACCGATACGAGTAAGACCTTGTGAACGTACGAACCTAAAAGCAGATGCGGTGTCCTCCATTACAATACACCTCAAAATTCGATATCGCCCCTCTTACAATTAGTTCAGAAGTGCACACACACACTCCTCGACGGCACAACTGCAGCTGTAATGCAGAGCAATTGTGTGCAAGGGACTGACTGATATAAATTTATTTAACCACTTACGCATCCATAACAAGGATGATATGCGTCTAAAGGACTTGGCTCAATGCCCCTATATACACGGTAACTCCTCAGACGAGGGTCGAACCTGCACTCTCGGCGTTACGGGCCGACCGCTCTAACCTATCAGCCACCATGTATTGTATAGCGTAGACAAACGAATTATCCCAAAAACATTATTGCAGACGAGTCTACAAGTATATGTTGACAAATTTACGATGGGTTAGACCTAAGCATTATGTGCTAAGCGAAAGCCTGCACTTTCAGATCGATCATCAACACTGCTATGAAAAAAGTAGCGCTGCAGAAAGCGTTCTATCCAGCAGACGGAGAATCAATCTCACCCTAAAACAAGCCAGAATAAAAACGCAGCGCTTTTTTTCTTAAAAACTTTGCCGGAACGCATCTGTAGGGTATTGTCGAAAGATATCACGCTGAAATTAGCCCCCAAATCAAATAAATTTGATTGGACACAATTATCATAATCTATACACCCACTTATAAATTTGACATTGCGAAAATTGAAATGTTATGTTATATGTCAAATTCAAAAAATTTCGCGCAATTATAATTTCATGTTATTGGTAATTCAAGAAAGATGCAGGAACGCCGTTTACCGCCGGAAAGAAAGCACTGTGGGAACGTTTGTGTCTCTGTCTTCTTCAGTTCTTCTGGCCATACGTCTCGTTACCAGTATCTCTTCAACTTGCTGTCTCTTGTCTCCTCTCTCCTACTATGTGTGCCACGATTGCAATCTATTCTGATCCGGCTTATAAGTTTTATGCCTATCACATCATATTTTAACCAATCAATCAGTCTGTCCTTCAGTCCATCCGTCCAAGATTACTTTGCATTCGTCCAAGTTTTCTAGGCCCCGTATCATGCCCACACATCTGAAACCATTTAGCAGCTACATTTTATCCAGTCATCCGAACGGTTGAATGACACAGTCGGTTTAACAATGCCGCCTAAATCACGCTCGTGCGGCCGAGCGGTTTCTGGTAACGATGGCCCGATGTCGAACATAAACAGAATCTTAGAACCGATGTCTTGCATGCTAAACTGCGGGCTAGGTCAAGTCATGTGGTCCATCTAGGCCATCTAGAATTCCACCAAATGTCTGGCCAAAGCATAAATACCTGTTGATTATAGAAAATTTCCAATGAAAATGAGCAACGTGTTAATGTTGTTGTAAATATGGGGCACACTTTCAAAGACACATTTTCTGAGATTAGTCAGAAAAGAGGCTGCTCACGTTCCACAAATTGTTCCATAATTATTGACCCGACGATTGCGGAAGCCGGTCATAAGAAAGCGCACTTTAGTTCCCGAACTGGAAAATTACCGGCAATCCATCACGTTTCCTCCAAAAGATGTTGCTATTATTGAACAAAATATGAGAACTACAGGTTAATCAAGGTCACTGCCAGTTCAATGTTGGTTGTGAATGGCATCGCAGAGCAAGGAGTGGCTGGCACCCGTGGTCGAGTGGCATAATTCGAGCCGCAAACAAATACAACGATCAGAAGCAGTTTATGCTGTTCGTTGTGAAAATAATTATATCGTCAAAAGAACAATGCATAAACTACTATCTAGAATGTTTTCATGTTCACTTGCGTTTTGAGATCAAATGATATATACCACACGTTCTGCTAGTCCACCAGAATCTGCTCTGAATTTGTGCTTAGGAATAGTATAATGTACACTATACAGTATTCCATGTATTGTCTGACTTGTCAACAGTAGGATGTTTGTTATGTCCTGTAGTGACCTATACTTACTCTAGGTACTGAGTCCTTCCTATGCAACAGGCCTGCACATCGGGCAACGCATCTCATCCATCCATCTCTGTCCATAGCCAATGTCTCGGCCTCACCCCAAAAAGTGTGATCCATAAAACTCGTTTAATCTCCACATGTCTCTTCAGCGGGAATGTTTTTACCTAAACTATAAGTTGTACCGGCTTCTCTTTTATAATGACTCCAACATTTTTTGCAAGCAGCACACACACACACACACACACACACACATACACGCACGCATCCCCAACATCTATCTATATATTTTTAACACACGTATATATATATATAATATAAATATGAGTGTTTGAGTGTTGATGGGCGTGCATGTGTGTGTAGCTTTGTGTGTAGGACCGTAGGTGTATATAAACATGCCTGTACCTGGCTTCACACGCTGACCTAATTTTTGTCCACACTCACCACCTTTCATCTAAATCATTCGATTGCCGCACTCTGGTAAATTCTGGTCCAGATCTCAGTAGCTCCCTCTCAGCCGTACCCTCCTCGCTCGTCCGACTTAGTTGCTGATACGATATCGGTCTCATCCCTCAGAAGTCGTTCCTCCTCTATTGAAAAATTCCTACCTGCTAGAGGCTATCTGTCGGAAGGAAAGAATTGACCGTTTGGAGATGTGCCAAGTGGTGGAGTTGTATCTCTGGTCTACTCAATGGAGGAACTTTGTTATTAAGAAATAACTTGATGTTAATTGTTTCCTCAAAATATCGGGGTGCTGTTGGTCAGCGTTTAGAAGCGTTTTGGTGCGGGAGGTTGGGTAAAAATTAGCTACTCATTACCTACTCAACGTCATTTAGGCGTAATTAGAGATTGCAATTCCGGACCATTATCAATTTTCCGGAATTTCGGGATTTTTCGGTCAAATTCCTGAATTTTTCCTGAATTATCGTTGCGAACGTAATAATTTACAATTTTCAACAAATGCAAATACTAATTTTGTCTCCTTAACTAGTATAATAGGTCGACCAAACTACGCATGGAAGATGCGTAAACGGTATCTCAAAGTCAATAATTAGTGACAATGGTCAAAGAAATAGATGAAAAGTTACAAACTTAAAGAACAGAGATATATAGTCCACGGTGTTAATGAATCCATAATGCACGATGACGATGACGTTGGACTTAACAGGGAATATTGAGTATAAGATTCTTGACGATGAGTATTTAAGATGAGTAGTGTTGGATGTTGGATCATACGATGAGCCTACCGTCAATGTAAATGAGTACAATGATGTCTTAACACGCAGTTGAATTTATACCTTTTAATCCGGAGCTTCATATTTTTTCGAAGAGGACATCGCTTTCATCAATGAGACCAGTTTTTGGCAGAGTCATAGGCATCCTGTTCCCACGTCACCGATCTCTACAAAAACTTTCAATTATAAGATGTCATCTGGTAGCCTGAAAATCTATATAAAATTATGAGACGAAAATACATGTATGGCAATCTGCTATAGCGATGCATTACACGCTTCTGCTGTGCAGACATCTGCAGGCTCAATGGAGTAACGGTGCTATTTCGCATATACGGAGGTCGTATTTTTAGTTGATATGATCGCATTTCCAGTTTATTTTGACATAGGTCTAAGAAATTATATGGGCTTTTCTGTCTAGAGAAAAACAATTAGGCTTATGTAGGCCAACGTTAGACGCGTAGGTCTGATATAATCACTCAAACGATTTTTTATTTGTAAAAATATATGTCTAAACTCTTAAAAAGCCTTTGATAGCCAGATAAGTTATTATTCAGGCGATACTGACGTATCCACTATGCAAAAGTAGAGGAACGCCATTGATGCTGGTGCAAAAGGAGAAAACGAGACAGAATGGAAAGGTAGTTCGAAGGCTGAAGGGAAGGCAGAGGATAAGGAAAGGCAAGAGAAAATAAGAGCCTCGGCCAATCCAATGTCTAGCTTCCACTTGTTCTGTCTTTTATTCAGCTTTGCCAAAATGCACACCTAACAGTGACTTCTCTCTCTGTCTCTCTGTCTCTGTCTCTGTCTGTCTTTCTCTCTCTCCCCACCTCTCTCTCTCTCTCTCTCTTTCTCTCTCCCATGACAACACTCATCCCTGGCATAGAACACGACGACCATTTCTGAATTGACCGACGGTGGCGCCCCCTCGTTCATTTGGTCGTTTCTTCTCGTAATGATCTCATTTCCGTCTTCTAAATGACCGTCATTTGATTAGGCACTTAGGCCTACTAACAACATCGACAGTGTTTGCAACGCCACGATAATAGCATACGCATCTGCCATCCAGATGACGCCATGCAACGTGGTATGTAGGCTGTGTATGCAGTCACTAGCAGTGAGTCCTGGTTAAACAAATAACTGACGGTTTCTGGCAGGCTTTTACTGATACCAGATAACCATTCTCAACTACAGCACGAGAAGTTGATTTGCTTGAAACTTAATTTGACAAATCATCGATCTTGGTCAACATATTATCCTACCGAATAAGTGCACAATGGCCCAGCCCCAAATGAGTGCACAGTTGCCTAACCCGAAATGAGTGCACAGTGGCCTAACCCAAAATGAGTGTTCAATGGCCTAGCCCAAATGAGTGCTCAGTGGCTTAGCCCCAAGTGAGTACTCAGTGGCTTAGTCCAAAATGAGTGCTCAGTGGTTCAGCCCCAAATGAGTGTTCAGTGGCTTAACCTCAAATGAGTGCTCAATCATCTGACCCAAAATGACAGATAAAGAGACAGATCGCAGTCTCAGTTCTTAACGTAAAGTCTCCTAATGTTCCTTTCTGCTTCTTAACTAACTTAGACCTGTGTCCCATGAGCATGGTGCGAACGTACCTTACTTTCTGAATGACGTACTCGTATCGTACGTACTAATTGCAATTGCAATTAATAAATGAGTGATAATGAAAAGTTAATAAATCCAATGTTGTTTGACTGTTTGATTAGCTGACAATCACAGCTTTCGATATTATATAACAAAAGCCTAGAACTGAAGCTATGTACTAGTAGGCTGACGTATGATTTTGTTGACCGCATACCGTACGTTCGTTATAGATAAAAATAACGTACGCACGGTCGCACATTGTCCCCGAGAGTGGAATAACAACACGTGAGAGAGTGAGGAGCAGAGAAGATGCAATTGAAGCTCACAAAGATATGACTGGACAGGAAATGCTGCAGTGGCAGAGGTTCGTTGGAGCCACGTGTAAAGTGTTTTAGAATCCGAAAGTTAAAAAAATAATGGCAAAAATTATAAAGTACAGGAGTTATGGAGCTTGGATGACTGTGATCTCTATCTCTCGCTGTATGTCTCAGTCTGCCTCTGTCTCTGTCTCTGTCTCCGTCTCTGTCTCTGTCGCTGTCACTGTCACTGTCTCTGTCTGTCAGTCAGTCTGTCTGTCTGTCTGTCTCTCAGGGCCATAAGGCATGTTAGTTAATTTGCCGTGCTTTTATAAAAAAAAAATGATGGAGAGCTCTTCTGAACAAAAAAAACCTTTGTTACATGATATCATGGTCTATTCATGTCCTTAGACGCTTGCTATAAACTGCTTGTAGCACGGCGGTCGATTGGTTGCCCTGTAACGCGGAGAATGCGGGTTCGGTCCTCGTCCGAGAAGTTCCTGTGTAGAGACCATGAGCAAATCCTTCGTGCACAATTGCCCTGCGATACAATTACCATTGCATCATCCAGGTGTGTGCGTGTACTTCCGAACTAATTGTAAGAAGGGCAATATCAAATTACAGCTGTATTGTATTGTGTTCTAAACTATATGTTTCTTGTTTCTTATGGAGATATAATTACAAGCATTGTTGGGAAACAATATTCCGCGTCAGTTCCTCGCTTTCTCGTCAGCAATTTGGGTTCTGGGCCAGTCACGAGGATCACTCTCGTGCCTGTCACATAAAATTGATATTGCATTGTTCAACTAAGCGAGACCTCGCTTTGCCTCCATTGTGATAGAGGTATCTTTAAATCCAACGCACGCTGTTATAAGCTGCGGAGTTGTCAAGCGTGACGAGATGTCAAGAGTTTTTACGATAACTATTACATACATATTTAAACTGTATATATAGCTATATATACACGGTATATATACTATGTGCATATACCACAAATTTACAGTTCATATATAGTATATAAATGTAGGCAGTATATTATAGACAGTATAAACAGTGTATATATAGAGTATTTATATATATACATGTATATATATATAATAAATATTGACAGTGCATAATATATAGTAATTCTATAGGCGAAACTGTGTGAGCAGCTGGTGTTCTTTGGAGTGGGTCCAACGCTTGGGTCCTTTGGATTATTTATGCTTTTGTCTAATAATGTAAGGATTCGAATGGGAGTTCGATTGACGGTATCTACGAGAATATCTTCAAAGGCGATGCTGGTCTAACCGTACTTCATCTGAAAGGTATACCCACATCAACACCTGTAACCTCGGTGGAATGCCAAACTAATTAAGATGACGGGAGTTAAGCTCAAGCGTGGTTGTCATGGTCAAATTTGAATTCAGGAACCCAAATGACGCAGTCTTCGGATCACTGCACTTCATCATCGTCGTCGTCGTCGTCGTCGTCGTCATCGTCATCGTCATCGTCATCGTCATCGTCATCATCATCATCATCATCCTTATCTGCATCATGTTCATCCTCCTCCTCATCATCATCAGCAGCTTCTGACGTTGTACTCTAGTGTCACTGGGAACGAATGAACACAATCTCCACTGCAAATGGTCACTCGTCAATTAAGTCCAATGCTCTACTCAATGTTAGTAAAAGAAGTCACCTAATCTACACCCCCGCACTAAGTCAGAGCAAAATCTGTATGATAGAAGCTAGAAATTATGCCACTATTCGAAGCCCAGGGAGCAGTTGAGAGCACGAGCGAGTCACGACTACAGCGCAGACCCCATCCTCTGTTCGCCGGTCTAATATTTTGACAGCAATGAGGGGTTAAGACGGAAAGACGAAGCAGTCAGCCTACACCGCAGCTGACACCAGTTGCCGCTGTCAGTGACAGTACGACACTCAGTACTGAGACCCCGTCGACCGACATCTCTCTCTGGTATCCCTCTCTGACATCCATCCCTGACATCCATCTCTGGCACTTTGATTGCCATCCGACCCGTTGTTAACGCGCGACGTAGAACGCAGTTTACGCAATTGCAACCACTTATAGTGCACTCTATGATCGCAACACAGTTTCACACCAGACGACCCCAGCAACACAATCATTTGCTCAAACTGTCCCCGTCGAGCGCGTTATTAACGCTATAAGCAAACTACACCACAAGACAAGCAACAACTAGACAGATGTACACGTATGTACGTGGTCGCGATTCAAGTGTAGCCGCATAACGCGCCCTTTATACCATGCAGGGCAGCATAGGCCTACATCAACTAATTCGCTGTTCAATGCACTAAGATTACGCGACAGTGTTGACGTTAAAAATAGTAACTATGACCTCGTCTTAAATTTTTAAACATCTTCAGAATCTGTGACGAGTGACACGAACGACAAAAATGAATGAACTTCAGATTTTTTTTCTGGTATTTATGACCCGTGTCTAATTGTCTGTCATGCATGACGATTTTTACGGAGGGTTCAAACGCAACAGAACCCTCGGCCAAATTTTTAAACCTATGGGCTGGTTTGCTGATTGTTTGGAAGATTCTCGGCCACACATTTTCCGACAGACTCAATCGTTTATAAATAATAAATATACTAGACTATATGGTAAAAAGTGTAGTCATTGTTCAGAGTCACATGGTGCATCACATGTAGTTTAGGTCTCAAATGCGCTATATCAATTGAGATACCTTTACCCTTGTATTTGTTTTATGCCTGGCATTTTAACTTCACGACGATGTGTAATGAAAATTATCCATTCTGAATAATTGAGATTGGTTACGCCAGTACATGGTTTACATACTTAATAATTTACAGGATTTAAAAGAATGTATAGTCAGATACGTTGGTAGCACAAAGACACTTGTACATCGGGCCGACATCTGTTGCAACTTATAACCTCACTCCCTTTGAACAGCGATTGTAATATTTGCTTTCATAATACAAACATTCACCATATTATTATATAGTCAAATAAGACACCTTCTTGTTCAGTTTTCCGGCATGATGTGGTCAACAGAGTTGAGCTTCAGTCTGGTTTTATTGACACTGTAAACGACGAAATGCGCTGGAGGAAGGAATATAAGTGTGTATTGTATGCCTCACGCTTCCACTCCATTTGTAAAGCTAATGACTTGTCTACTAATATATCAGAGGTTAAACTGTTTGAATAGTGTGGGTATTGGAGGGGAGTTTGGTTTTTCATAATTCTTTATTCTCTGCTTTTATTGTCCCAAATTGTTTTGCCCGTAATAGGATCGAAGAAGATGATAATTTCGAGACACACGTGGTCACACGAAATATATGAATGACGCTAGTCTCCCCTCCCACCCTCCAACTCTAACCTCTCTAGAATCTGTATCCAACCGTCCTTCCCTTCGTCCAACCGTCCATTCGTCCCTCCTTGCCTGCTTCAGTCAGTGTGCCTCCAAGTCCAACCGTCCGTCCCTGCGTGTCTTTTGTCTTACATGATTTACCTCTTACAAAACTCTGCGCCTGTGTTGCATACATGTAGGCCCACCCTCATGCGATTCCACTTTCTAAAACTTACTTCTTTTATTGACAAACTAGAAAACAAAAGCGAGGAACTACTCTTCTTAATTCGTATTTATGAATTAAAAGTACTGTGTACATAGCATATAGCTATAAATTAATTTACGCGTCGAAATAAAGGCAGAGGTAAAGTAAGAAGGAAAGAGAGAAAGAAAGAAAGAAAGAAAGAAGGAAAGAAGGAAAGAAAGAAAGAAAGAAGGAAAGAAAGAAAGAAAGAACAAGGACTGCTGGCAAAGACGATGAAAATATATTTAACCATTTCAATGCTTTGACAGTTTTAAATTGATAATTCATCGGAATTTTAGAAAACAGTTATTGCAACTCTCTGTTGTATGGAGAGCATCGTCTTCAAGCCAAAATACATTACATTACGGTATACGTTACACTACGCTTCTAAGATGCTCGTGTAGGTTAGATTTAGCCATAGCATACAGCACATGCATACATGTGCACATATACATACACGCATACACAGACACATATATAGACCTACATACAGACGCATGTACAATTATACATACATACATGTGCATACACTGCACAGTGTGCGCACACTAAGTAACATTTGCAATGTTGCATACACTCAAACATACACGAACATTATACGCATCATACAAATGCACGCATGCATACACACACAAACATATATTCATATACATATACATAAACATGCATACGAACATATATACATGTGTATAAACGTGTAGATGATGTGTGACTGTGACTTGAGATCCAACCCTGGAGTCAATAGAACCCTAAGGACTAAAGCTCTTAGCGTCAACACCAGTAGATCCGCCCTTGACGCAGCGGGTGCGATGGCGGATTGGCTGCTGCAGTGCGCATGCGCCTTGGTCCACAAACGACAGACGCAATAATTAACGCCACAAGCTGCAGCAGTCATTCTCTGAGCTCCGTCCCAAAGCTTAAACCTCTAATCTCGTCAAAGACCGAGGTAATTTAAATCGCCTGCTGTAGAAGGCGATAGCCTTTACAGACAGATCATATGTATACCTGTTCTAGGTCTCCATGGCAACAGTCGATCACACCACGATTGGTCGGATTAATTTAAGGTCGGTGATCACAACGTTTGTATCCGTGTAATGTAATGTATTGTTGTAAAGGAAACGGCGACGTAGCATTTTGAGAGAGAGACAGACAGACAGACAGACAGAGATAGACAGTCAGAGAAGGAAAGGAAGAGGGGGAAAGACTGACAGACGCACAGTGTCTGTGGGCGGGAGAATGAGAGGGTGACGGAGACGGAGAAGAGAGGGAGAAGGAGAAGGAGAGGGAGCGACAGAGAGAGATAGAGACTGACAGACAGAGACAGACACACAGACAGTCAGAGAAGGAATGGAAGAGGGAGCTAGAAGGAGAGGGAGAAGGAGAGGAAGAGGGAGAGGGAGAAGGAGGAACACTAGGCAAGTTGCTACACCCATCATGAGGCATTAATGTATACTTATAAAAGAAGGACAGAAGCTATCCATTAACCTTACCTGAGAGACTGCCACACGCATAGATTGCTAGCAAAAGCTTTTTTTAGCCTTACCATATTATGAGGTCGTGTCCTCTACCTTTCTTCCTCTCGCCTGATCTTCCCATTTAAAAATTACAGCCAGTGTATAGCAGAGGCGGGTAGAATCATTAATACAATTGATATTATCAGTTTGTTCAGCAAATTAAGTTAACCCTGTAATGGTGTGTGACTTAATAACAGTTGGTTAGAAGTTAAGAAGAGTGAACGAGGATAGGAAATTAGTTAATAGGCCTAATTAATGTCCAATAGAATTGCATGTTACAATGATCTGCTTTTCAAATTGATGTATAGTCATTGTAAAGAAACAGTTCAGCCTATAGAAGCATTCTACTTCCCCTTAACAACCGAAGAATTGTGTTACACATTTACCATTATGAGTTTATTTATAACCGTTCAATAAATATATGTTTGTTGAAAGCAATGTCACTTGGAGCCAATTATAAAAGCCATAGGATCTCTGAGATATATCCGTTCGCTTTATGCTGTTGAATAATAATAATAAGTTTTATACGAGTTCATGAGCGTGTGAATAATGAACAGAGTGCTAATGAATCATATGATTAATATATGAGATATATTTTTATACTGTATGTATGTATAGAATCAGCCAGACAGTACAAAAATGCTTATAAAGATCACAAATTACAATTCTGTTGCAAGGTGGATGATAGTAAAGGAAGGTCGGCTTCTGCTGACTTTTCAGCCATATATATGCCGTGATGTTCTTACATAAGAAACATCACACTACACGAATGATTATTTAGTGTAAAGGAAATGTCTGTGTAACTGTGTTGGTCGAATGAAGCACACGATTCCTTCTTTTGAAGTAGCTTACTGAATGACAACCATTAGACCAACCTATCTACAGTCTGTGACCCTTGCTGTCAAGCGTGGCCGTGCAGGGCTCTGAGATGCGTATGAATGACTTTGTTAGAGGTCTTGTAACTATAATCTCGAGATTTGTTTTGGCAATAGAAAAGGTGAAGTCCCGGACTAATCTTATTCGTATGCGCTCAGTCAAAACAATAGTGATGGGCAGATCAAGAATTCAAACGGGTATACGGTGTTTAGAATTAAAGTTGCGAGAAAGAAAAAGGGAAGAGGAGGATTCAGGATAGGATTTGTTGAAATGAGTCACTTCAGTTCTGCGTTAAAGATATGCACAGAAATGGCAGAAAGCAAGTAAGTAAGATAAATAAGTAAGTAGGTAAGTGATGCAGTTTCAGGCTCTCGGATGCTTGATGGACGTGGCGTACAACCCCGACCGAAGACTGGTTTTCTGGGCATTTTAAGCATAAGGAAATCAAACACACGTAACGAATTGTCAATTCTCAACTAACCAAAATTCAACGCATTTGCATTACGTTGCGTGTCAGCCAAGCAATACATGTAGCTGTGCTTCAACCCCTCGAACCTGGCCAAGCAGTGTAGCCTATGCCTCTAATGCTTGGCTGTTGATCCGTCTGGTGCTTGGCTGTTGATCTCTGGCTTACATCTAAGCAACTTCATCCCTGGAATAATGAGAGACAACTAAAGCGGTCAATGCGTATAATCAACAAAGGAGCGGGATAAACAGAGAAGGCGGTGGGCAGAGGGGAGGGGCAGACGACCCTGGACGCACTCCGTCCACCATCTCACTCGACCACCGCTGGACACTGCTGCTTGCAAGCCAGCTTCCCGTATATTGATGGAAAATTTCCACCAGCCGACGGGAATGTCTGGCCTTGGTAGCTTGGTCAACGAACGACTGATTAATAATGTTTTTTCCTATATGGTCGTCCTGGCCTGCAAAACACAGGCCATGACACAAATGCCCGGCTACGGGGTATTATGACAGTTATCTTCTAGCATGTAGGATAATTATTGTTGATGCATTTGTATCGTCTAGTCCAGAGGGCGTGCGTGCTCTGAAAAACGGGCCCAAATTATTTTTTGTTTTTCGATTCTAAGAGGATGGTTATTGGCCGAACCGAACGCCTCGAACCATGGGCTGGAATTGTGCTAGGTCACGGCGGCTAGTGGCATGTTTTTGTGCGGTGCAAGATACGTCGTCCTAGCTGCCTGGTGGACCGATGCCGCGCGAGTCCGCATTTAGCAGCAGAACAATAAACCTCACACCCCTCGGTCGTAATTTTCTTGCGTCCAATAAAGTGTTTGAAATATTACATAACGCTCAGTCCATTTCTCGTCTGGAGGGGCGTGGCCACGAATAATAATCGTCTTACACGCGTCTGATATTAATATCTAAATGATGACAAATTATTCTAAAGATTCTATTCATACATAAATACAATATTACACGCCCACATCTCAGCCGTTAGGCCTATATATTTACCAATGACAAACCCTTACGGCTTTAGTATATGGCCGTATGAGCATGTAACAGGCTCCCTAATAGCTCATTCATAATAATAACACAATGGTAATAATTAGAATGACACAAATAATAATTAATGCGGTTTTTCCTAATCACGTTCTTTGCGTCGTTGAATACGACAGTATCCTCAGATTTTTTTATGACATAAGGTTTTTGAGATAATAGCATGCATGCATTTAACAGAAACACCCTGAAATTTATGCAAACATTTACAAAACATTGTCATTGATTTTGTTGACACTGTAAAACTGAACTGTTGTTGATTAGAGTTTTTAATTAGGCTAATGTAAGATGCTCTGATCAACGACCAGCCGCAGTCAGCTGCACACTAGTATAAGTGCCGCATAGTGTAGGCCTACATACACACCCTGAGACCATGGTATCGTCTATACATTGTGTAATGTAAATTAGTAATGTAATGTAGCCTAATCAAGCATTTATATAGCGCCGCTCGAATCAGTAACGCTCTCAACGGGCGTCTGTGCGTAGGTAAAGAACAGAAAAGTCTTAAGGCGCCTTCGAAACTGGCATTGTGGCGATGTCCTAATTAAATAGTTCGACGTGTTTTAATTTGTCTTTGCCCAGAACGTTTCTTAGGCTACACCGTCCTTCAGAGATCGTCTCAATTATGCGAAGGAGCTTGTCTGTAAAATATTCGAAACACTTCCCCCGATGCCCCGACTTCTTCACTGTATAGTTCAAGCATGTTGTGATGAGGTGGTAAAAACCTTCATAGATGCAACGAGAGGTTCGTGTTGAACGATCCTATGGCATGCTACCAAGCGTTTGCTACATGGTCAGTCCTTTTGATGCCTGGGAATCGTTTCCATACATGTCTCATTCATAGATGAATCAACAATACTTTGTATGCCATAGCTGCACCCAAACAAGAAGCACTACAGCTGTCAAATCAACACACAGACTCCATCCAGTTACGCATACTGTACTGGATAAATGATAGTGTGGCGGACAGGCCACAAGGCTTGGATTAAAGAATTTGTTCGTAATTAATCGGCTCGCCATAGCGCTTAATTTACGTACATTTTCTTACAGTGTTGGTATTGGAGGGAAGACCGATCGGCAGTTTGTAGTTCTGTGCATAGCGTGCAGACGCATGAATCGAGTTGAATATAGCCTGACATGCGGTGTGTCGCTTTATTGTAGAGTGGTGACGACTGCTCTGCATATACGGTGCATTGAATTCTTTGGTTAGCGATTAATACCGCATACCCGTGTGGTCGGTGAGCGTTCGTTCAAAGCCTGGTTCACGGCAAGTTGCAAAAAAATATAGTTGCGGACGAGAGGGCGTCCAAAAACTAGTCCGAGCTACAGCCGAGCGTCTGGTGTTGAGACCGACTCCGCCGATCTGATAGGGCTGGGGCCCCACCCTGTTATCGATCGCGAGAAAGTCTGCAGCCGATCGTGAGGTTGCTTCCTCGGGAAGGTCCGACAGTGAAATAAATAAATCACAGGTCTGTGTAAAGACCGGGTAAAGCCCGGGTTAGCCGACTGCATATACCGAGAGAGAGGCCTCGGCTGCCGACAGTGAGACAGACTGGGTGAGTCCCAGAAGGGACCGACCCCATATACCGAGAGAGGCCTCGGCGGCCGACAGTGAGACAGACTGGGTGAGTCCCAGAAGGGACCGACCGCATATACCGAGAGAGGCATCGGCGGCCGACAGATAGATAGACTGGGAAAAATCCCCGACCGCGCAGACCGTGAGAAAGTTTTGGTAACCAAGAAATATAAATGTTGGCTACCTAGAACGGTCATAGTTAATCCTCGCGTTTTCCAGCAGGTTGTCGGATACGCAAAAGTTTCGGGTGGCCGAGTCTGAGAAAGTTTTGGTAACCAAGAAATATAAATGTTGGCTACCTAGAACGGTCATAGTTAATCCTCGCGTTTTCCAGCAGGTTGTCGGATACGCAAAAGTTTCGGGTGGCCGAGACCGAGAAAATTAGGGTGGCCGCTAGAAATACAAGCCGGCTAGATTCCCGTAGTAGCAACCGTACAGACCGAAAGAGAGGCCGGTTAAACGTTCGATAAATACGGGGAAAGTTTCCCATTGAATACGTTCGATAAATACGGGGAGGGTGACCCCATTGGTGCTTACGACGATTACAAGAAACGGTCGTGACTGGTGCCGAAGACCTCAATAATTGCGGCTGTTTCCTCATCTTCTTTTCTCTGTAATATATATACTTGGCTACCTAACGTGGTCATACTTACTCCCGCGGTCTTCCGCGATATCTTTATTTGCGTGTCTAATCGCAATATCTTTACTCGCGGTTTCCCCGCGATATCTTTACTTGCGCGTCTGATTCGCATTATCTTTAATCGCGGTATCCCCGCGATGTCTCTTCTTGATTGTATTACGGTTTTTCGATACATAATCTTCTTGGCTACCTAACGTGGTCATAGATACTCCCCGGGTTTTCCCAAAGTCTCAGTATATATTACGGTGTTGGTGGACAACTGCAAAACGAGAGGACGGTCAATCGTGGTGCATGATAATTTATACGTGTTAGGCCGGTATGCCACACACGGACATGGAGCGAGAGGTACATGAAGAGTGGAAGGTACGATTTCCGGTGGATAAGTGTCTGGGAAAAGGCGACGTTAAGATCAGTGGCCAGTATTGCCTACGGAAAAGTGACGAAGGGACTTGTTACAAATATTTCTGCTCTCCGGAACAGGGAGAACGTTTGATGCGCCCTGTTGGCGATTGTTTAAGAGTCACGAGATGTAGAATGATACGACGAAGCTCAGGTCAGGTAGAGAGAAAGAGGAAAACCGTCTCTAAGCGAGTAAACAAGAAAGGGAAGACTCCGGTCGGTAAAAGACCGAACCCTGTTCTGAACAAAGGCCATCCTCAGGACGTTGCCTATCCGGCGACCGCGGAAGTGATAGAGTCTGATCCCGAGACAGAGTCATATACTGTTGCCTCTTTTAGAGAAACGGTCAACCTCGATTCTCCTCTGACAGTCACTGCTACGATAGGCATAGATGGAGAACGGTCAGGCTATGCTAAAAATCGACTTAGAAGTGACTCGAGTGACTCCAGACACAGAAGAGGGCTGGAGCCGACACCGTTGCGCGACCTGGTAGCGTCCGAACGGTGTACGCCACAATAGTAACAGCTTTATATTATCTTGTAGGCCTACATCGTGCCGTGTGGTACTCCAGGACTGGTTTGGTCGGGCCGGCGTCGGAGCAGGCGGCCAATCGTAAAACATAGAAATATGGGGGGGGGCTCCTCGCCTCGTACATCTTTCGACCAGTTGCCATAGATACCCTGGACCCGTTTGACCCTTCAGCCCCAGACTTCATCAATGAAACCGTCTCTCATTCATTAACGAGGACAGACACGAATCAATCATCCTTTATCAACGTCCGTCTATCAGTATTCAACGCTATAACCTAGTCGACTGCAAGGGCTCTTCAAACCATGCAGACGAGACTACCATCCAGACAACTATCTAGTACTAATAATAATATTAATAATAACAATAATAATAATAAATACAATAATAATAAAAATAATAATAATAATAATAATAATAATAATAACGTGGCGGACAGGCCACGGGGCTCGAATGAATGATTTATTTAAATTATCGGCTCGCCATAGCGCTTAATTTAACGTGTATTTTTTTACAGTGTTGGTATAGGAGGTAGGACCGATCGGCAGTTTTTAGTTCATTGCATAGCTTGCAGACGCATGAATTGGCTTGAGCATAGCCTGACATTGCTATATATGTGGAGCAGTGGTTCGTACTGCTTCATACGTAGAGTGGTTCTAGTACCGCTCCAGGGATCGTGTTGCCATATAAATACGACCTCTAGTGGCAGTCTCGCGGTCAGGCCGGTGCTGCTTTTCGCTGATCTGGTGGGGTGGGCCCCTCTGCCGTCAATCGCAAGACGGACCGTGCCCTGATCATAGGAATCAACAGGCTGACAGAGGAAAGACCGATCGTGACAAATGCTCACAGGTCTGGGTGCCGTTCGAGAGTGCGGTAAAGTTCGATCGTTGGAAATGAATGAATGACAGTTCTGTTCTGGAATACGGGGAAGATGGTGACCCGTCGAAGGCTGTGAGAAACAGAGATCGGGCAAAGCCCCGAACGTTTATATCGAGAGGCCTCGGCGGCCGTTGAGACAATATGCGGGAAGAGTTCCCCAGTGAACACGTTGGTTAAAAGACGGGGAGGGCGACCCGTGAAGCCGTTGGAAGCAGACTGAGAGCTACCGGTGAAGCTGTTGACACATACTGGGAAACATGAATACGTTCAATAATTACGGGGAGGGTGACCCCATTGGTGCGCTCGATACAGGGAAAGTTTCCTTTGGTGCCGAAAACCTGATCAATTGCGGGCGTATCCGGATATACTCTTCTATTTACGGTTTCCCGGAAATATCTATACTTGGTTACCTAACGTGGTCATACTTACTCCTCCTGTTTACCAGCAATCTGTTGATCTGCGTGTCTGATCGCAAGGTCTTAGGTCGCGGTTTCCCCGCGTATCTTAACTAGAGTTACTAAACGTAATATCTGTATTTGCGGTGTCCCCGCAGTATGTCTTCTTTATTGTCTTACGGTCTTTCGGTAAATATTCTACTTGGCTACCTATGTCGGTCATAGTTACTCCTCTCGTTTTACAGAAGTATATTCAGTTCAATGTCTAGTTGCAATATCTTGACTCGCGGTTTCCCCGCGAGGCTTCTACTTGCGGACTTGGCGCATAATTTCTTGTTGTATACCTAACTACATAGTCTTTTCGAGGATTTCCTCGAAAGAGCTGTCCGTGGTTCGTTTCAGTGTATAAGATACAGACTACAATTGCTTCAGAGAATGTGATTATAATAATACAGGTCTGTGTGAAACATGGAGGCAACGTGGTGACACTTACTTCAGGTGCCTGTGAGAGAATCGAGTCTGAGTCCTCAGAAACGAAGTTTACGAGAGTTGGTGCATTAACGTTGGTCAGAGCTCTAGGTGAGGAGTACATAAATAATCCTACGATGGGAGGAATAAACGCACTCCATGAGAGTTACAGATATGTGAGAGTCTGGGTGATCGGATACTAAAGTATATGACAGATGAAAGCAGGCCGAGAAATATACTTATTGGCTACCTAGTTCGGTCATAGCTACTCCTGCCGATTTCCAGCAGGTTGTCGGAGACGTGAAAATTCGGGTGATCGAGATCGAGAAAATTCGGGTGGCCGCAATCGTAGAAGTTCTGGTGGCCGCAAGCGATACACAAGCCGGGTAGATTCCCGGAGTAGCAACCGTACAGACCGAGAGAGCTGCCGGTGGAGCGTTGGCACATACGGGGAAAGTTCCTCAGTGGATACGTTCGATAAAATACGGGGAATGTGATCCCGTTGGTGCGTTAGACGATTACAAGAAACGGTCGTGACTGGTGTCAAGGACCTCAATAATTGCGGGTGTTTCCGCATATTCTTTTCCCTGTACGGCTTCGTTAATATATATACTTGGCTACCTAACCTGGTCATAGTTACTCACGCGAGTTTCCAGCAGCACTTGAGTTGTCGGACACGTGGAAGTTCGAGTAGCCGAAATCGTTAAAGCTCGAGTGGCCGTGATAGATACAGACTGGGGAAGTCCAGGAATTGCGATCGTATATAGTCAGAGAGGCCCCGGTGGCCGAGAGTGGTACAGACCCCGTGAATGAGTTCGGGTGGCCGTTCAATAGAAAAACGGGAAATTCCCGAAGGATCCGCTGGAAATACACGTGGAGTACGGCGTTAGAAGAGCACGTTACAAACAAGAGAAAACACTGGTGCCGATTGGTGCTTCAGGTTACAACTCAAATAACTCTTCTTGATGGTTCTATAGTTCATTCGATAAATACTCTTTTTTGTTACCTACGTTGGTCATAGTTACTCTTCCCGGTTTCCCGAAGTCTCAGAATATATTACGGTGTTGGCGGACAATTGCCAACGCAGAGGACGGTCAATCGTTTACATGATAACTTATGCGTGTGAGGCCGGTATGCCACACACGGAAATGGACCAACGGCACGTGAAAGTCTGGGTAGTCGGAAACCCAGGTTAAAGATAACAAGTAGACCAGTACACCAAGAATTAATCGATACATAAATATTACTGTTGGATACCTACGTTGGTCATAAATACTTCCTTCCGTTTTCCCGAAGTGTATCTACTTGCGTGTCTGATCGAAGTGATCGATACGAGTACGTTTGAGTAATCGGGTACCCAGGCGATTACATGGTTGCTTGTCGTCACACACAGTTCCGAGAACTGACTGAAGTGCGAGGTCGGGCCCCCTCGTGCGTAGGTCGGATCGAAGATCTGTGTGCAGATAGCGAAGGTTATAGACGGAAGACCTTCGCTATCAGAGTCTGTGAATACAATGTTAGTCATTTTTATCGAAGCAGATTATATCAGTGTTGGTGGGTAACTGCCAACACAGAGGACGGGAACTTACTCCGTCAATTGGGGTGCATGACAAAATATACGTGTGGGGCCGTTATGCCGTACAGGGAAACAGATCGAGAGATACGTGTTGAGCAGAAGGCGTGATAGCTGTGTCTACCATGATATGACGAAAAGCTGTGAGACTGGTAGTGTCTATGAGGACAGAGTTTAGAGAGTTGCGAAAAGTAATGTCTAGGAGTTCAAGACGTTGAATATAGGTAAAGAAAATTGTCTAGGTCGATATGACTTAGTGACTTGTCTCAAATATATATGTCTGAACCTCGTAACTCTAGAGAACGTTTGGTGTTCCTAATTGGCGATAGTTTCAGAGTCACAAGATGCTGAACGAAGGTATGCAAGGTGAGGAAGACTCCTGCCGGTATGATGTAGAACCCTGTTTTGAGTACGGCCATCCTCAGAACGTTGCCCATCCGGCGATCGCGGGATAGGCAGAGTCAGACCTCGTGACTAATTCAAACAGTGTTACCTTTCTTGGAGAAGAGGCCCATCCTTAATCTGTACTGGTGAGAGCGATCATCCTGGTAGATATCGAGAACAACCAATTGTCATTGAGATTTATAAGAAAGTGACTCGGGCGACTCCAGACGTGTTCACAAGCTGGGTGTCACCGTCCGCACGCTAGGCAGGCGCTCGAGCGGCAGAACGCCACAATATTAATAATAATAATGACGACGACGATGATGATAATTATTATTTTTGTTTTTATTATTATTTGCACAACTAATATTTATACTTTGATTTATTTTTACGATGATGACGACGACGATGAGTCATTGCTGGTCCATGACGCTAAAAAGTTTAAGAGCCACTGCTGTATTGAGGTTTCATTGCGGCGCCGAATCTTAAGCAATCTTCGTAGGCCCTATATAATAACTCCTCTAGCAACAGCACATTGTGATGTAATCCCTTGTTTTCCGAATGATTTCAGCTGTTTATATAAAAATCATCACATCTCCGGATATTGTTTGGATCGCCTAAGCTGTTATTAATACCTCGGGCAAAACAAAATAATTATAATCTTTAAATCCCTAGCGTCCATGTCAAATGAGAATCCTGTGCAGTCAATATCGCTGCAACAAAAGAATAATATAACGACGATGATATATATGAAAGTTAAAAAATAGGTAATTGAGCAGTCGGGAGTGTAATGTCCCCAGAATTGGCGCATTCTTCACAGAGTCGGGCAGACTGTTCTTTCCGGTGGGTTCAGAACGGAGAAGAAACAATCACCGAACCTTGTAGACCGCGAGACTTGTAGTCGATTTATCCATTGATTTTGTAGCCGGTTTTCAGCTACCCGAGTGCATAAGCCATAAATATAATTTGTCATGAGGTCATTCTGTCCTTTGTAGGCGAAAAATAAGCACTGGTTAGGCGATTATACCTGATTAAGTAACACGCAGCCTTTATCAGGCAGCTTATTAGTTACAGGATCGGTATGGTGTCCTCAGACTCCGGATATGAATTAACAGGTTGTTAAACGGTACTGTGTCATGACAAAGATGAGTTGCACCGCCCTCCTCCTCTATCCAAGTTTGGGACTGGCACTGCTAGGACACCAGAGTTTAGCATCGACTGTATTAGATCTAATTGACCAGCCGATATCTGTCTATCTATTGGTATCAATCAAGTAAAAAACAGCCAAAATTAATCATACTGTATTTTGCTAATGATAATAGGCCTATGATGATTTTCTGCAAGTTACCTAATTAAGCATGATCTTATCACCAACATTACTCTACTTAATTAGCCACAGGCCATTTATTTACTTTACATTGTCTAGCGTTATCGCAAGCATATTTATCTGGCATCTGACATCTGTTGTGAATTTATTATCCTTATATACTGGGCACATAAAGCTTATAATAGACAGGTCTGGACGAGTCCAACTGTTGCACTATCCAGATGTACATGTAGACACCTCCTATAGACTGTAGAGTCAGGTTTCACCGATGCGCTAATCTTAAACAATCTTCGTACATAACTCTTTTAGCAACAACACATCGTAATGTAATTCCTTGCTTTCCGAATGATTTAAGCTGGCAATATTCTTTATTTATTTATATAAATATATTTCTATCTCTGCTTTCTTTAATCTCGCTTCTTTTCGCTCGTGTATGGATGTGTGCAGGAAACCGTGTAATAATATTTTCGATGACTCATAGTATAGACTGACTGACTGACTGACTGACTGACTGACTGACTGACTGACTGACTGACTGACTGACTGACTGACTGACTGACTGACTGACTGACTGACTGACTGACTGACTGACTGACTGACTGACTGACTGACTGACTGACTGACTGACTGACTGACTGACTGACTGACTGACTGACTGACTGACTGACTGACTGACTGACTGACTGACTGACTGACTGACTGACTGACTGACTGACTGACTGACTGACTGACTGACTGACTGACTGACTGACTGACTGACTGACTGACTGACTGACTGACTGACTGACTGACTGACTGACTGACTGACTGACTGACTGACTGACTGACTGACTGACTGACTGACTGACTGACTGACTGACTGACTGACTGACTGACTGACTGACTGACTGACTGACTGACTGACTGACTGACTGACTGACTGACTGACTGACTGACTGACTGACTGACTGACTGACTGACTGACTGACTGACTGACTGACTGACTGACTGACTGACTGACTGACTGACTGACTGACTGACTGACTGACTGACTGACTGACTGACTGACTGACTGACTGACTGACTGACTGACTGACTGACTGACTGACTGACTGACTGACTGACTGACTGACTGACTGACTGACTGACTGACTGACTGACTGACTGACTGACTGACTGACTGACTGACTGACTGACTGACTGACTGACTGACTGACTGACTGACTGACTGACTGACTGACTGACTGACTGACTGACTGACTGACTGACTGACTGACTGACTGACTGACTGACTGACTGACTGACTGACTGACTGACTGACTGACTGACTGACTGACTGACTGACTGACTGACTGACTGACTGACTGACTGACTG